>CM055828.1:11630031-11749243 GCA_029582265.1 Zoroaster sp. YZ-2022 | reverse complement strand
TCATGGCGATCGATTTTTAACCGGGCTGAGTTAAAAGGGTTAATTTTTTTAATTAATTAATTAATTTATTTATTTATGATAATAAACATATCATTTGGTTTAAATTAAAAATTTAAAACAAAACACACCATTTGAAATTTGCAAACCCGGAAAAACCAAAACCAATTTTTAAAAGTAAACACCCAAAAATTTTTGGGAAAAAAATTCCCAAATTTTTTTTTCTAGACTTTCCATTTTGTTTATTAAACAATCATTGGGGAAATTTATTGATGTTTTGGTTTAAAAAATTGACATTATTCCTTTTCCCAAAAGAAAATTTAATTGTTGAAAAATAAAAAAAAAGAAAAGAAAAAAAAAACATTAGTTAGAAAGAAGATTAAATCTCTTTAAATTAACTCAGTGTCTAAAAACCTTTTGACAAGGGGCATTAAAAACTGTTACCTAAATTGATTCCCCAAAAACAAAAAGAAAAAAAAATTTTTCAAAAAACCCTTTCAACATCGATGACTGTTAATTGATGCATCAATGGGAAAAAGATATGAAGATCATTTTTCCCGATAGTTAATTAAGTCATGAAAACAAAAACGTCTGTTAGAATTCCTCTTAGATTTAGAAAAAGGGTTAAAAATTCCAAAACTGTGTACAAAATAACAGCTTGAAATAAAGGACAACGATAGTAAAATTCCCGTAAACGAAGAAACATAAAAGCAAAAAAAGTCACCCCTAAAATATTCATTATTTCATTTTATAATTAATATAATTTTTTAATGAAAAATATTATGAGTAGGGAGTGTAACACGAACAAATGTGGAAAATTTGGGTTGCCCTAAAATTTTTGCATACGTCCGAGACACATAAGCAAAATTTCCCAGACCATCAAAATTTAGGGGTTTTTCTTTTGTTTTTTATATTCTTAACACTGCATAAAAAGTATATTCGTACACTGTATGATTTTTGAAACTTTGTATACCTTTTCAACGTCTCTGCTGTGTGTGGTGTAAATATATAATCGGTGTTTTCAATTTAACCCCGTTTCGACCAAAGGAAGGTCAAATTAAACATTTTTTGGTACGAAATGTGACATAATTCAAGATTTTTAAAAGGGATGCAAAGATTGGAAAATATATTTTTTGTTATGATATGAATTTTTGAAATATTTAACTCCGGGTTTCAATATTTCTGCTCGAACACCTAAAAATATAAAAAAAACTAGGTGTTTGCCTGTCTCGCACCTAAAAAAACCAAAAAAACAGTAGGTTTTATTTCCCCCGAACACCAAAAATATACCCTAGAACTAGCTAACACGAGGGTAAAGCATAAACTGGGCCCATAGTCATGATCATGCTGTTTTGTTTTTCCCTGTGTTTTATGTTGTATTTGTTACCAACCCTTTTCGTCGGGTTACTTTGCCGTAAAACTATACCTTCACAATTTCGTTGTTTAGACTATCAAGGTTTTTGTCTGCCCAAAGAGTCGCTCTCTTCTCAACGCATGTCAGCCTGGTCCCCCAAAAAGTATAAGCGCCATTATTATTATCGGGGTGGACAAAAATTTTGAACGTAATATAACAAAATTCAATATGAAATACCCCAAAAATCTTTGTTGACGGGTTTACCCCTTGTCAGGGGAAGTTAGGACACAATTTCTTTTTTTTTGTGAAATCGTTCTAGGACGTCTCGATTTGGAAAGGGTTACCTCCCCTGAGATTTTTTGCGTTTTGGGTTTGACCCAGGTCATCTGGTTTTTAAGTCCCCAGCGATTGATGTATGACGCTATTTTCCCCCTTGATCCCACTCCCGGTACTGTTTATTTTGATAAGTACGATTAAGGAAGAAAACATACAAAACCCAAACCCAGGGCTGTAGTATTATATGTTTTTTTGGGGGGAAATGTTTTTTTGTTTGAGCCAACGATCATAAGACTGTGAAGCGTCCATAGACGTATGTATTATAATAAATTACTTAAAAAAAGCCCTGATAACGAGTCATTGTAAAAAATACATTGCTAATCCATCATATACCCAATTAGTATAAATTACTCCCTGCACGTCCCGGATCAGCGGTATAGGTGGGGGGAGATTTTGGGAGAAATGGGAGCGGATTGGGGGAGGCAAAGTGAAAAATATGGCCAAACAAAGGGGGCTCACATGAGAACGTATGATACATTGTTATGGCCAGAACCCACAGCGATAAAATTTTTGGTTTTGGGCCCCCTCCAGAAATTTCTAGCCCAAAAAAGAAATCAAACAAGGTTCCCCGATATTTGTAACAATTTTCAAATGGTTTAATGTAGGTTTTTGACGCTTTGCATGGTGGAGATAGATGTTACGAGTTCTTTTGGACACCAAAGTTTTTTTTAAAAAAGTGAGGGCCTAAAAAGAGATTTGTTCTCAACTTTCGACTATTTTGCTCTGTCATTTTTTCTTAATTAAAAAGAAGATAAAAAAGGTTATTTTTTTGAAGAATTTTTCCCAATAACCTAATGTATAATTGTTTAAAAAAAAATTCCCAAATGTTTTTAATTCTTTTAATGTACCCCTAAATTATTTCATTCAGTGAGTAATGAAACCAAATGCTCGCCTCAAATACTCATCTCCAAAACTTCACAAAAGGTCCTGTAAATTTTAAAAGTCCATTCTATTACGTCAAATTACTATGGTTACAGCGGGAAAAAAACGAAAACATAAATTGGGGTTTTGTTTGGAAGGGCTGTTTTTTGGAGCGGTTTTAATTTTAATTCAGTCAATGTATTATAGGTTTAAAAATAGATTTTCAGTTTAAATTTTTTTAATGATTTTAATTTTACTTTAGCAATCACCATGCCCTTTTGTGATAATTTTTGGGGCATTGGGGCCCGTGAAAGGCGAAGCCGGTGACCGCGTATCACCATAAGAAGGCATTCGCCAATTTTAGATCAATTTGCCCAAAGGGAAAACTTGTGAAAGGACAAAGGTAATAACGTTTAAATTTTTGCGCTGAAAATAAATTTATAAATGACGATACTAATAAGTAAAAAGGAATTTCAAAGAATGCAGTTTTAAATAAAAAACTTTTTTAAAAATGCAAATTTTCAAAGATATTCAAAATTAATTTTTAATTCAGTTATTTATAACAAAATAACTTGACAAAAGTATGGGACTTTGCCCAAATTTCTGATACATAATGCAACACTATATACGGTATGTACTGCCTTTGACCAAGGCTGTTGTTATTCCATTTACCCCACCCGGGGGGGAAGGAAATGTCTAAATGATCTGGGCTTGACCCCATTGTAGGCCATCCCTTTTTGTGACAGGGCAAAAAAAATTCGAAACGGTTTAATATTAAAATGTGCATCCCTTTTTATCAATTTAATTAAACATTAATAATCACAACGAAAACACAACTCTCACATTTTCAAAATATTTTGTAAAAGGGAAAATTTTAAATTTTTTTTTCCAAAACTTAATTAAACGACACCCTAATTGAAAAAAACAGTGTCAACGAACAGAAGATTCAAAAATTTTTATTATCTGTTGATTTATTTTCAAGAGTTTTACGGAATCGTCCGTTGACCTTTCCGATATTTCGAGTTTTTAACGAAAATGATTCAGAAAATGTTGCCCCGGCCTTATAATATACGTACATGAAAAACGTTTGCAGCGGAGAGAAACCCAAATGTATTTGAAAGTATACGTGCTTACACACAGTCAATGTACCCATCTCTAACGAAAAATTTCACCACGCGCTTTGGGGTTTGCAATAAATAGCTTTTTGGGGGCGCACTTTGCCCCAACCCTTTTTCCCCTCCCCCAGCCCGTACCGATTCAGCCGGAAAAACAGAACACACACGGTGCTCCGTCCCCAGCCCCGGAAAATACACGTACAGGGGGATCAATAACAAGTCGGGATGGTTGTGCGTTGCGCCCTTTGTAGGGTTCGAACTAAAAAACAAAAACCCTTTGACCATTCTTCCCGAAAATATGGTTTTTTTTTCCCATTGAATTAAATGGAAAATCGTATCCCCAATAGGATCCTATTTGCTCCGTTGATCCCACACAGCATAATACAATGCAGCAAACACAGGTACCAAATAGGGACCCCGTCTCTGTGAAACGTGAAATGGACACGAAGGTCAAACCCCAACCCTGGTGGGTTGCATGTACAGTACAATCTTTATCCCAACAATCATACTGGGGGCCAAAAAAACCAAGATAATAAATTTTGGGTTTTTGAATTTGGTATATTACATTAATAAGCTCCCCTAAATTTTGGCATGTGGGAGCATCAAGGCGCGACGACGTTTTACTTTTGTACATGTCAATTTTTAATTAATGTATATTGTAAATGTACATTTTGTACATAATATGTACATGAACAGTATTTTTGAACCCGCCCCTTTTCCCTGTGCTGATTTGGATGGTCGGCGGCCAAAATTAGGGACCAAACGTTCCGTCGTCCCTTTGATCAAGGCTCGTACTTTTATTGGGGTGTTCGGGCACGGCTGAAATTTTGATTTATTTATTTTTTTTCCCCCCCAATTTTTTCCTCCGGAATTTTACCAATTTTGACGTCATTTTAACGTCACCAGTTGTCGAATTCCCTACCCCAAAGGTTTTTAAATTTAAAAAAATAACAGGGATAAATCTTAATTTTGACAAATTTTTAAAAAATTTGTTTAGGGACAGACTTTACTTGGGTTAAATTCAAAAAAAAAATAACCCATGAAAGTTAAAAGAAAAAACCCGGTTGTAGTTTGGGAGGTAAGACCAAAAATTTAAAGTTTGGGACGTCGGGAAGCCTGACCCCTCAGCGGCAGGATTAAACAACCCCTTTTTTTCTATCCAAACGTGAGTCGGGAAATTTCAAAAATTTGGGACAGTGAACAACCACTTTCAAACAACATTTAGTATAAAAGCGTCACATGACTGAACCAAAATACGGTAGAAAAATTTAAAATACATGAAAAAAAAAATATTAAAAACACCGGCATCTCCGGAACCAAAAAGATAAATTTTAATGTTTCATGATCGAGAAGATGTTTAAATTTTTTTCACAGACATGTGGCTGATTATTACGTCTGTTCCAAACAGTTATATTCACGCAGGTAAACTTAATCACATCGGACAAAAAAATTTTAATGATGGGAACTACAATATTAGACCATGACGAGCGTAAAATGAGACCTATTATTTTAATTTTGTGATCCCATCACAGGGAAAAAATCTAACCATGGGGGATTTCAATGGTGCTAAACAATTAGATTGTTGTCAAGCCCAAAATTTCACATTTTAAAAATATTAATAATTTTACAATATTGATTATCCCGTCGGGGGGGGCAATATGCCCCTAAGGGATTTTTCTCAATTTTTTTAAATTTAAAAAAAAAAAATGTGATAGGGATTGTCACATTATCAAAAGATGCAATTTTAATTAAATTCCCCCAGGGGGCCCCTCTTGGGTTTTAAAACGGAGCAATGGAATTTTTATTTCATGCCCAAAAAACCGACACTGCGATTTTCAAAAGACAAACGTTTTTAGCGTTTTTTTTTCCAAAGGGGAAAAAGAATTACAGACCCAAACAATGAACCCAGGGGGAAACGATGCCCTTTTTTTTTTTTATTTCCCCGTTTTTGAAAATTTGGCCCAAAAAAACAGAAAATATGGGAAAAAACCCGGGGAAAAAAAATTAAACACACCCTTTTAGTGGTGACTTTGAAATATTTTACGTCGTCATGAAGGTTTTTCTGGAAGGAAAAAATTTTTTGGGGGAAATTTAAAAAAACCGGCCCCGAAAAAAAAAAATTTTTTTTTGGAAAATTTTCACTGAAAGAATTTTAAAAAAATTTTTTTTCAGGGGAACCCACCAAAACAACAAGGGCCTTTGGGGGTTTTTTGATTTTAAAATTTTTTATTTAAGATGCCTTTATTTTTTTTCCAAAGCTTGTAATTTTAACGAAAAATTGTCGTCAAATTAAAATAGATTAGAGATAGAGATAAAGATAATGTGCAATAATGTGCAACATATGACAAGTTAACATCGTGTTTTGACATGTTTTGACATATATTATATTTCTTCAATTATACATCAACATTTGGTGGTATAGATATTAATCAAGGTGCGTACGGCAACCAAAGTGTAGAAAAAAATAAAATACAAAATAAAACAAAAACATTAATTGGCTTAACCTTTCATATAATACGAGCCGACAGCAGGCGGAAAAACGTAACGAAACACTAAATTGGCCTGTCATCAAAAACACTTCAAATTTAATCATTTCATATCTCTCATTGACAAATGATTTATATAACATTCGGTAGTTTTATTGTCATTTTGTTTGAGATAATTACCGTTACAAGCACAACAATACCGAACCGGAAAAAACCGCTTAAAATTAAAACAGTCTGTTCTCAGTAAGAGCTGGAAACACTCATCTAATATGAGCCGACAGCAGGCGGAAAAACGTAAAGAAACACTAAATTGGCCTGTCATCATAAAGACTTCCAAATTTATTGATTTCATATATCTCTCGTTGACAAATGATTTATATATAATATTCGGTAGTTTTATTGTCATTTTGTTTGAGATAATTACCGTTACATAACGCACAACGATACCGGAACAGAAACCGCTCATAATTAAATAGTCTGTTCTCAGTAAGAGCTGAAACCTCTCAATTTACAAGCCGACTGCAGGTGTTTCCACTTAATGAGCCATTTCAAGTCCAAAGGCCTTGACTTTTAATTCAGTAATTGCTTGTTATTGAAAATTCAGTAAATGAATGTTATTGAAATTAAAATTCAACACATTGCATTATAAAAGACCACTCTGTATCAGGCTATTTTTTGAGTGAGCTGTCCTGCTAAAATTAACATACAAAATCCCTTTTGAGTGAACAGAAGCAATTAATGTAAACCACGATTGAAAAGTAAGAGGTTGTGAGTATATTTAAACATAAATTTCCCAAATTAAGATAATAGATGTCTCTCCAGTTCAAGAAGTTTGAGATTTTCAAATAAAGGAGTTGTATGATCACGGATCCAACTTTTGTTAACAATGCGAACTGCCTGATTTTGTAGAATAAATAGCCTGTTATAGAGTGTGGTGGATCTACCCCGGTAAGAATTGCATAATTCAACAAGGGAAGAATAACAGAATTATAGAGTGTACATTTTAGAAATTCTTACCCATATAGATATTAACATAGTAGTTCCATGAGAGATTCTCATCAATATAAATACCAAGGAATTTGGTGCTTAGTTTAACTTGCTTAAAACTGAGAGGAACAGATCTCGTATTTTTGAGTTGTCTTCAGTAACAAAAGACTATAGACTACAGTATGATTTCAACAAATTAATATAGAATGTCTATTAGATGAAGAGCCACTACTTATTTTAACAAGCTCAGTGTTTAAAATACCAACTGTATTATCTACATTGTGATGGTTATGAATTAAACTTGTACCATCAGCAATAAACAAAAGGATGTGTAATTTTGGATGAATTACAAATATCACTTAGGAGCTGCGTTTGTTGGTACAAACACAAGCTGTTTGCAAGAACTTCCGGTTCAGTCAAATTACCATCGATGATGTCACAATCATATTTTTTCAAAAGTGGATCATCTTTTATTCTAAAAATGATATCAATTCTCATATTCAAAATACCTCTATCAAATTTGCGTTAGAATGTTGTTGAATTTGAACTTCCTGTTTGGACCGGAAGTAAAGTTCAGATCAGAAACCGAACAATTTCAAGAAAGTGTTCAGAATCCGTCGCACCGCGAACACCTAAAAAAACCTTAACAATTTCAAAGAGGTGTTGCTGCTGTCGCACAAAAAGCATTAGCATTAATTCCGGAGAGAAAGAGTTAAAAAAAATGCCTGGTCCTGATCTAGGTAAATTAATCAAATGCAAAGTCTTTATTCTTTGTATTAGTTATTGTAAGATTTATTTACAGCAAATCAATCTGAATGATATTTTTAAACGTAAAAAAAAAGATTTTACATTTTGAATGGTCGGCGTTGTAATATTCCCATTTCGTCTTTAAAAACATGCATTCGGCAAAAACTTGGCTGAATTTCATGCGATGCACGCTCTGTGATGTGGAGGCCGCCATATTTGCTTGTATTTGCCACACATTATTTTCGGAATATATGAACGAGGCTGATAAACACAAAATTTCATTGTTGGATTTCGGGTCTCAACGATGACGTAATGCGTATATTTCAGAGCTTTGTAATCACGAAATTGTCGTCGAAATTAAAATAGATTTAAGAGATAAAGAGAAGATAATGTGCAACTTATATGACAAGCAACATCGCAAAGTTTTGACATTTTTATATTTATTTCCTTCAATTATACATCAACATTTGCGGTATAGATATTAATCAAGGTGCGTACGGCAACCAAAGTGTAGACAAAAAATAAAATAAAAAATATAAACAAAAACATTAATTGGCTTAACCCCTTTCATATAATTACGAGCCGACAGCTTGAGGCGGAAAAAACGTAACGAAACACTACAAAATTGGCCTGTCATCAAAAACACTTCAAATTTAATCATTTCATATCTCTCATTGACAAATGATTTATATATAACATTCCGGTAGTTTTATTGTCATTTTGTTTGGAGATAATTACCGTTACTGTTAGCACAACAATTACCGAACAAAAACCGCTTAAAAATTAAACAGTCTGTTCTCAGTAAGAGCTGAAACCTCTCATCTACATATGAGTCCGACAGCAGGCGGAAAAACGTAAAGAAACACTAAATTGGCCTGTCATCATAAAAGACTTCAAATTTATTGATTTCATATCTCGTTGACAAAATGATTTATATAATATTCGGTAGTTTTTATTGTCATTTTGTTTGAGATAATTACCGTTACAAGCACAACGAGATACCGAACAGAAACCAAGCTCATAATTAAATAGTCTGTTCTCAGTAAGAGCTGGAAACCTCTCAATTTACAAGCCGACTGCAGGTGTTTCCACTTAATGAGCCATTTCAAGGTCCAAAGGCCTTGACTTTTAATTGTAGTAATTGCTTGTTATTGAAAAATTCAGTAAATGAATGTTAAATTGAAATTAAAATTCAACACATTGCATTATAAAAAGACCACCTCTGTATCAGGCTTATTTTTTGAGTGAGCTGTCCTGCTACAAATTAACATACAAAATCCTTTTGAGTGAACAGAAGCAATTAATGTAAACCACGATTGAAAAAGTAAGATGTTGTGAGTATATTTAAACATAAAATTTCCCCAAATTAAGATAATAGATGTCTCTCAGTTTAAGAAGTTTGGAGATTTTCAAATAAAGTGAGTTGTATGATCACGGGATCCAACTTTGTTAACAATGCGAACTGCTCGATTTGTAGAATAAATAGCCTGTTATAGGAAGTGTAGTGGATCTACCCCTGGGTAAGAAATTGCATAATTCGAAATAAGGAAGAATAACAGAATTATAGAGTGTACATTTTTAGAAATCTTTACTCCATAAAGATATTAACATAGTAGTTCACGATGAGAGATTCCTCATCAATATAAATACCAAGGAATTTGGTGCTTAGTTTAACTTGCTTAAAACTGGAGAGGGGAACAGATCTCGTATTTTTGAGTTGTCTATAACAAAAGACTATAAAGTTGGATTTCAACAAATTAATATAGAATGTCTATTAGATAAGAGCCAATTACTTATTTTAACAAGCTCGGGTGTTTAAAATACCAATCCTGCATTATCTACATTGTGATGGTTATGAATTAAACTTTGTACCATCAGCAAATAAACAAAAGGATGTAATTTTGGATGAATTACAAATATCACTACAGAAGCCTGGCAGCCAGTGTTTGTTGGTACAAACACAAGGTGTTTGCAAGGAAACTTCCGGTTCAGTCACAAATTACCATCGATGATGTCACAATCATATTTTTCAAAAGTGGATCATCTTTTATTCTAAAAATGATATCAATTTCATATTCAAAATACCTATCAAATTTGCGTTAGAATGTGTTGAATTTGAACTTCCTGTTTGGACCGGAAGTAAAGTTCAGATCAGAAACCGAACAATTTCAAGAAGTGTTCGCGCCGTCGCACGCGAACACCTAAAAAACTTTACAATTTCAAAGAGGTGTTCGCGCTGTCGCACAAAAACATAATTAATTCCGGAGAGAAAGAGTTAAAAAAAATGCCTGGTCCTGATCTAGGTAAATTAATCAAATGCAAAGTCTTTATTCTTTGTATTAGTTATTGTAAGATTTATTTACAGCAAATCAATCTGAATGATATTTTTAAACATAAAAAAAAAGATTTTACATTTTGAATGGTCGGCGTTGTAATATTCCCATTTCGTCGTAAAAAACATGCATTCAGCAAAAACTTGGCTGAATTTCAAGCGATGCACGCTCTGTGATGGGGAGGCCGCCATATTTGCTTGTATTTGCCACACATTATTTTCGGAATATATGAACGAGGCTGATCAACACAAAATTTCATTGTTGGATTTCGGGTCTCAACGATGACGTAATGCGTATATTTCAGAGCTTTGTAATCACGAAATTGTCGTCAAATTAAAATAGATTTAGAGATAATGTGCAACTTATATGACAAGCAACATCGTGTTTTGACATTTTTATATTTATTTCTTCAATTATACATCAACATTTGGTGGTATAGATATTAATCAAGGTGCGTACGGCAACCAAAGTGTTGAAAAAAATAAAATACAAAATAAAACAAAAATATTAATTGGCTTAACCTTTCATATAATACGAGCCGACAGCAGGCGGAAAAACGTAAAGAAACACTAAATTGGCCTGTCATCAAAAAGACTTCAAATTTAATTATTTCATATCTCTCATTGACAAATGATTTATATAATATTCGGTAGTTTTATTGTCATTTTCTTTGAGATAATTACCGTTACAAGCACAACAATACCGAACAAAAACCGCTTAAATTTAAACAGTCTGTTCTCAGTAAGAGCTGAAACCTCTCATCTAATATGAGCCGACAGCAGGCGGAAAAACGTAAAGAAACACTAAATTGGCCTGTCATCATAAAGACTTCAAATTTATTGATTTCATATCTCTCGTTGACAAATGATTTATATAATATTCGGTAGTTTTATTGTCATTTTGTTTGAGATAATTACCGTTACAAGCACAACGATACCGAACAGAAACCGCTCATAATTAAATAGTCTGTTCTCAGTAATGCAAACCTCTCAATTTACAAGCCGACTGCAGGTGTTTCCACTTAATGAGCCATTTCAAGTCCAAAGGCCTTGACTTTTAATTTAGTAATTGAATGTTATTGAAAATTCAGTAAATGAATGTTATTGAAATTCAAATTCAACACATTGCAATACAAAAGACCACTCTGTATCAGGCTATTTTTTTAGTGAGCTGTCCTGCTAAAATTAACATAAAAATTCCCTTTTGAGTGAACGGAAGCAATTAATGTAAACCACGATTGAAAACTAAGAGGTTGTGAGTATATTTAAACATAAATTTCCCCAAATTAAGATAATAGATGTCTCTCAGTTTAAAACCCTGCGCGCGAACACCTATACTACACGGTGCAGTAGCACTCCTTTATTCGTGTAAGTATTTTTTAATTAAAGGGTGAACAAATTCAATTCTTCGTGTATTCCTTTGGATCACCATTAGAAATACTGTGTTAGAAACTTAAAGTCATGGGGAAGTTTGTTCACCCCTTTAAGCCAGCCGCAAGTGCCATGCCTGAGGGGTCCCTATGGGATTTGTGTACACACTGGCTTAGCGTTGGGGTTCACCAAGGTCGTAAACACAGGCTGATTGCCATCAGATAACATGCCTGCGGCGGTCTGGGAGACTTCTCAAACGCATCTGTGATGGCCATTTGACAGGTCTTAGGTATATCGACCAATAAAAACGTCTATGTTGGGGTGGGGGGGGGGGGTGATATTGGGGGATACCTGTTGGGGGGGGGGTCGGATGATGGCGGTATCTGAGTGATTGATGACAGGAGGTGGTTTTTATGAATGGGCCATGGGTTTATATACATCGCAGGTTAGTGTATGTATAGACTGGACTACTATTGAGTCAATAAAGTACAGATTTTGGGTTTAAAAATGAGTTTTTTGATGAAAAATGAGGTTTTTAGTGTTAATTAGTAATTAATTTTCTAAGAAAAACATAAAATTTCCCCCAATTTTTTGTATTTATAGAAAACATCTCTAGACCCTCTGAAACAAGTTAAAATGAATAAAATTGGGAAAATCAGTTCATTTACCCATGTAATTAACGATTTACAACCTACTACACGGTGTAGACTAGGTGCTGAGGCCGCGTTTAAATGAATATCAAACGAGCCGCAGGTTAAGAAGTTTGAGATTTTCAAATAAAGGAGTTGTATGATCACGGGATCCAACTTTGTTAACAATGCGAACTGCTCGTTTTTGTAGAATAAATAGCCTGTTATAGAGTGTAGTGGATCTACCCCGGGTAAGAATTGCATAATTCAAATAAGGAAGAATAAAAGAATTATAGAGTGTACATTTTTAGAAATCTTACTCCATAAGATATTAACATAGTAGTTCCATGAGAGATTCTCATCAATATAAATAGCAAGGAATTTGGTGCTTAGTTTAACTTGCTTTAAACTGAGAGGAACAGACCTCGTATTTTTGAGTTGTCTATAACAAAAGACTATAAAGTTGGATTTCAACAAATTAATATAGAATGTCTATTAGATAAGAGCCAATTACTTATTTTAACAAGCTCAGTGTTTAAAATACCAACTACATTATCTACATTGTGATGGTTATAAATTAAACTTGTATCATCAGGAAATAAATAAAAGGATGTAATTTTGGATGAATTACAAATATCACTAGAGCTCAAGTGTTTGTTGGTACAAACATAAGGTGTTTGTAAGAACTTCCAGTTCAGTCAAATTACCATCGATGATGTCACAATCATATTTTTCAAAAGTGGATCATCTTTTATTAAAAAAATATCAATTTCATATTCAAAACACCTATCAAATTTGCGTTAGAATGTGTTGAATTTGAACTTGCTGTTTGGACCGGAAGTAAAGTTCAGATCAGAAACCGAACAATTTCAAGAGGTGTTCGCACCGTCGCACGCGAACACCTAAAAACCGAACAATTTTAAAGAGGTGTTCGCGCTGTCGCACGAAAACCTAATTCCGGAGAGAAAGAGTTTAATAAAAATGCCTGGTCCTGATCTAGGTAAATTAATCAAATACAAAGTCTTTATTCTTTATATTAGTTATTGTAAGATTGATTTACAGCAAACCCATCTGAATGATATTCTTAAACATAAAAACAAACAAAAAGATTTTACATTTTGAATGGTCGGCGTTGTAATATTCCCATTTCGTCTTTAAAAACATGCATTCAGCAAAAACTGGGCTGAATTTCAAGTGATGCACACTCTGTGATGTGGAGGCCGCCATATTTGCTTGTATTTACCACACATTATTTTCGGAATATATGAACGATCATGGAGGCTGATCAACACAGAATATCATTGGTGGATTCTGGGTCTCAACGATGACGTAATGCGTATATTTCAGAGCTTTGTAATCACGAAATTGTCGTCAAATTAAAGTAGATTTAGAGATAATGTACAACTTATATGACAAGCAACATCGTGTTTTGACATTTTTATATTTATTTCTTCAATTATACATCAACATTTGGTGGTATAGATATTAATCAAGGTGCGTACGGCAACCAAAGTGTTGAACAAAATAAAATAAAAAATAAAATAAAAACATTAATTGGCTTAAGTCCTAATTAGGACTTGGCATAAGTAAAAAAAACAGAATTTAACGAAATTTTGTACCAGTAAACTATTAATGCAATCACCTGATTGAACCAAAAGGTAAGGTTTTGAGAAATTAAAATAATTTTGTTTAAAAATCAATCAAATATTAAGAAGAATCATAACTGCTGATCTCAAAGAGATGTAGCTATCCGGTCCTAGCGCAAAATTGATGTGTCTTTTGAAGTTGAAATTTAAAATGTTAATAAGAATTTTCGGACATTTTCTAAAACATTATGATTGTGATGTCACCAATGATTGTTTGATTGAACTGGAAGTTAATGAGAACACCTAGTGTTTGTTACTGTTGACAGTCAATAGCATATAAAGGTCTTGAAGCGACTTAAATCTGTTTGCATTTGATAAGGACATTTTAAAGTTAAATACAAGTCTATTTATTTCGGAGAACAAGAAAAGCATACCTTTCGCCGGAAAACAGTTTCGCGTAGGCATATGTCCAAATTCATTTCATTCCACGAATGCCTCGAGTAGATAGATATTACGAAAAGTTTATTACCTACAAAGGTAATAGACTTCTGGTATTACGCGATCGAACGATTTTAAAGGGAAAGTACCCCCAGTGAAACATATTTTTACCAGGGGTGATGAATTGTTTGGATAATAGCAGTGAGCGAGTAGCACGCGCGGTGTCAAAAGATGTTGGTAAATTCTACGCTTCCAATGGTTAATTTTGGGTGCCCTGTGACCCGCGGTCACTATTGCATGTTAACGTTGAATGGTTCATTATCATGGCGGCATTTTAAAACGAGTAAATATAATCAGCAGTTTCAGCGTGTGTTCCTGAGTACAGGATTAGGCCTATATATATTATTTGCGAGAAGAGGGGCTCGAAGCAAATATGAATAATTTACTTTCTTACATTTTAAGAGAGGTTATGTCTAAGAAAACCAAACAACATAAGTTTGATTACATCACCCCAACATACAATTTTGTAAAAAGTAATTTTGTCCGAACCCCGTTTGTCTCAAATTTAGAAAACAAATGGCCACTCCTACGTTTACACTTGCAACATCGCTGATATTTTCAGTGTTATTAGAACATATTTGAGTGATTTTATCCACTGAAGGGTGTCAGTACAAGTTCGACGTCAGGAAGTTTTGTTTCCCCCAGTGGACATTGGTCTTTTTCTGAATTCGAGACAAAATGGGGTCTGAGAAATTGACTTTTTACTTTTTAAATTTATTTTACTGTGTGTTTAGATAATAACATTTATGTTCCTTATGACATAACCTCTCTCAAAACGGGGAATGGTTCATTATTAATAATTGCTTAAAGCTCCAAAATCTTCAATCCGATCTCACTCATATCCATACTCGTTTATGGCCGAGCCTCTTCCCCAAGTATCCATCTCTCCTCAGCCATGTCTCACGGGGTGCCAGCTCGACCGACGCGCTTGCACATACGTTTGTTATATTTCCATCTGTATATTAACCCTATCTGATCTGTGATGACGTTATCAAACATATTGACGGCATGTCACATAATTCGAGGCATGTCACATAATTCGAGGTATGTAAGATGATGCAACTTCATCATGACATAAAAATGGAAAGACATTGTGGGTCTAAGCTGTGCCAGACAAATCATTAATTTGTGGACTTTATATCACTTGGGTAAAGTGTGTCACCTATATGTGTGCGTAGTGGCACTATTTCACTTGGCAAAATTATGATTTCTCCATTCTTTGTTCAGGAGGTTCACTTGCAGGGTCAAATATCAAATCCCTGCTCATAAACCCTGGGAAATTCGCTCTTCTCTACCACATTCAAAGGCGCTGGTACACTCCAATATCTCTGAGCTCTCATTGGTTAATTGTTGTGACCCCAAGTGACCCGCGATCGCTACTTTCTGTTTACGTTCGTATGTGTGTTAGAGTACAGGTGTTGATAAATAGACGCATCAGAGAGGCCATCGAGATCGTCAAACACGACACTGTGCCACAGGACATCGGCTTCTACATCAGCGACATTTGGCGACCACTACTACGGACTGAAGGATCTTCTATATCCAAAGTCCATAACCCACCCCAGACTGAGGGATCTCCTATATCCTAAGTCAACCACCCTCCATCCCCCTGTGCTTGTTAACAACTGATTCAGTTCAGTGAGCACACACTCCTCTCCCCCAACCCCCAGGATCCTAGTCTCAACAGTTCCCGCCTGCGCGCCTCAACGAACTAATCCTCCAGCATCCATTCATGGGATGATCCTCCAGCAGTCTACTTAAGCAGCAGCATTTTCCAGAGTCCGGCATTCTCCTGAGGACGATCAGAGCATACTGATCGAAACGTCGAGTTGTACCTCCAGTTCTTTTCAGAACTAATTACTACTCAATTGAGATTCCACATGGTGTCATCGCAATTAGTCTTACTTGTTGATAAATAGCTTATCTTCAATCCGTTTCCATTTTTGTCCACATTACGGATGAGTCTCTTCGCCCTCTTCTCGGCCGTGTCGCAAGAGGTGCCAACTCGACCGACGAGGTTGCACCTGAAGGCCTTTACTATAGCCACATACATGTACTAATAAAACAGAGAAAGGCATTAATGTGCTTAATTTTGTTATTCTCGGTCTCCATGTTATTGTTAAACAGGTCTGATTGACATTTCCAGTCCCACAGTTGGGTTTTCTCTTCAAGGCTTTGAAGGGGTTACTAAACAGAATATTTAACAATATGGCATCAGATTAATGAAACAATGTTACCTATACCATGGATGATGGAGTTTTGCCAGACCGACCGACCAACCGACCGACCGAAGATACAAAAAAAATAGAATAAAAAAACAATTAATAAATAAAATAAAAATAAAATAAACAAACTCGACGATGCCGAGCCGTTGTCAGCGAGCAGTCAAACTTCTGAGGCTGGAGAGGCAGATCTGTTTGGCGGCAGTTTACGGCCAGGCCAGCAACGCACTTTGTCGACTCAGGCACGGACACAGACACACAAATACATTCACCTTACAGATAGAAAAATCATTACCTAGGATATCAAGATACTGCTGAATATCAGAGATGTTGCTTGCCAAGCTACGAGCATTAATATGCTGAATTTTAGAATCATCTAATTGACAACAAATATTTAAGAACTGACCATAGTACTCGCATGCAATATCAGGCACATCTAATTTAATATCCGGATCTAAGTTAGAATCAACTACTGGTGTATCATTAACCATCGATGGAACCATTCGACAAATTAAGTAGGTATGAAAGTGAATTTAATAAACATGTATCCGGTCTCACTACTGGTGTTACACATAATGACAAAACAAGTTAGAATAAATAATACTTAATCTTTAAGCACAGTGGATACAATATTTACATAAAACAAGCTTAGTATACACGTCCACTCACTTGGCTTCCGCAACCGAGAATGTCTTAAATTCCCCACTGACTAGCTGATAGCGGATGACTGCAGGGAGAGACCACGGGATATAGGCGAAGTTTACTCGAGTGTCTTTACGTAGACCGGGGAGGTGCTTTTCCATCAGTATGTGGCGCAGTTGTGTTGTTTTGGGTGTCACATCATCTGACAGCAAAATGGCGGAACCCTCTAGTGGATTGTTCTTGAGATGTTTTGATGCATTTCGTAGGATCTTGACTTTGTCGGTGAACCGTAAAAGCTTGACATGTATCGGTCTTGGACGGGCAGATCCTTGGCGGTCACCCGGATGATCTCCATCATTTGATTTACCGTCCCGGCGTCGCTGTCCAGTACGGTGAGGTCGGTCTACCTCGATGTGCTTAGCACCTTCGTGTTTCATGTGATCCGTGAGGAATTTGGATACAAACTCCTCACACTGTAGAGTACCCTCAGAGGCTTCTGGGATGTTGTGCAAGATGACATTGCACCGCCGGCTAAGATTTTGGAGATCGTCAATGGAGGACTCAAGCTAGGCCACTCTTCGGTCTTCTGCTTTGCTGTCGAGTTTTTTCTTGATTATATCATTCTCCTTCTCCATGTAGGACACAGCTTCTTTAAGTTCGCTGATTTCGCTTTGCTGACCATTGATGGCATCGTTTATTTTCTCCCACTTGTCTTCCAAGTGTGTAAGCCTCGACCCCATGTTCTCCAGTGAAGAGAGAATTTTGTCGAGCTTCGTGTGGACTGCATCGTTCCCGCCTTTGTTGCATTCACATGTACAGTGGCAGCCATTTTGCCCTGTCTGAGACTCGGTTCGTGATTCTGGCCTGGATTTCCCCTCTTTTCTCTTCGATGCTCAGGACTTTTTGGCTTCCTGTGTGTCCGACATGATCAGTGGTCGAGTAGGGTCGTGAATATGATACAGATTAGGCTATCAGTTAGACTGAGTTTCAGTAAGTAGATAAAACATGAATTAAATTGCGGAGCCAAGTCAAGAAAACGTGTTACTGATGTTGATGCATGCGCACTCATCCACATCAAAGTCCACATCAAAGACGCCCTTTGTTTTGTCCTTAGTCAGTTGCTTGCCGTCTTTGTAGACGCTTCTTGGTGAAGTCTCTGTCACCGTATTGACTCTCCCTAGCATTGCTTGCTCTAGGTCTTCCTGTGTTGCAGGTGGTCCAGCAGCAACATCTCCGTCTTTGCATCGGACCAGGCGACGGATGTGACTGACGTGTGGGGCTGGTGTCGCCTGCTCGGGCCTCTCTACCTGTGTAGGCCTTCATCTCTCCATAAATCGTTTTCCTCTCCTTGGTGTACAGGTAGGGTTCACGTATCTCCGTTACATGAACAGCTTGTCCCGAACAGCATTGCTCTGGCCAGGCCGGTATGGGCTTCGCGCTTGGTGCAGGCTGATCGTTCACCTCTGGGTCAGGTCTTTCAGTGGTATTACCCAACTTTCCCCACCCACGCAACATTTCCATCATGCTTAGTGGTTTTCCGCTCAGTGCTGGTGCGGGTATGTCACTTGTAGTCGCCTCTTCCTGGTCCCAGATTATCGGTGATTGCGACAGGACTATACCTCTCGAGGCTGTTGACCCTCTACGGTCTGGTCAGAAGTCTCGATCTCCACCTCCTTTGCTGCTTCCGGTGCTTCATTTGCAATCTCTCAACCCTTGGGCGCCTCTTTCTTCACAGGTATTCTAGGTAACTGATCCATCACCACCTGTCTAGGTGCTACCTCCTTTCTAGGTGCGGATAGGTTCATCTGTCCATCCTATGGTGCACGGGACACCGTACAGGTTACTGGCGCCTCCACTCTCTTCACCTTATTTCTTAACCGATCCTCACTAGCACTATCCTGGCCATGCTTCTTAGGCTCTTCCCTATGCTGTATGGTATTTTGCTTAGGGGTGGTTGACACCTTCTTTTCCGGAGATCGTCTTGTCTTCTTATTGATCTCAGGAGTGCTGAGATTTCAGGAGTGCTGAGGAGTGCTCCTTTCGTGCACTACCTTTGCTGCGTCTGTCGCGCTCTCGCCCTACGTACGTCTCGCCTTCAATGCAGTCAACCTCAGTCATTCTAACCGGGTGACAGTCACGGTAATGGACCTGTGGGTTATCCCTTCTATTGTTCTTATGTGAACACCGTAGGCACCATGAAATGTAGTCTGGGTCCGTGTTCCACCTTCATGTGGCGATGAACACTCCTCTTGTGCAGCCGTACATTGCATTTGGGGCATTCCACCTTCGCCTCCTGTAGCTCTGACTCTGTCTTTTTCTTCTCGTCTCTCACCTTTCTTTTCTGCTTCTCCCACTTCAATGCTGCTTCAAGCTGCTACTTACACAGCAGTTTAGGCAACAGACCTTTTGTCTTCACCGGTTAATGCAACCAAACGAATTGTCCTTTCGCAAGCTTGTCTAGTCTTCAACCACGCGCTTGTCGTAGTTTTTCTTCTGGTGCCCAGTGCTCTGTTTGAGGCAATTTCTTGTCCTATCATGTGCAGACGTAATGTTCTGTCGTATAAACCTCAATGCAGAGTCGTCAACTCCTCGTCATCATCAGTATAGGCAACGCAGTGGTCAAGTCTTTTGGCAGCTTCACCTCTCGGCCCAACATGATTTACTTGTACATTCCTGGGGTGTCGATCGGTAGGCAAATGGAAGCTTAGTGTCCCTGTCTCGCTGGCGTCTATGCGGTTCGATGATCATCGAAATCATCGTCAGCAGCATTCGATTGAACCGTTCAATCATCCCGTCAGACGTGTAGAGCGCTGTGCGTGTCTTCTCAATGCCAAAGATTGTACACATCTCTGAAAACACTCGGACTCAAAAGTTTCTCCCCTGATCAGAATGTATCTTGACGGCGAGGCTGAAACGACAAACAAACCTCCCCCAACTTGTCGACCACTGTTACTGCTTTTTCATCCAGCACGGGGTAAGCTTCTATCCATTTGCTAAAGTAGTCACCGACTACTAGAAAGTATTTATTTCCCCTCTCCGTATCCAACGCTATCCTCTCCATAGGTGCACCTACTATTAGGTGCTGGAGGGGTGCCTTCCTTTTTTCTTGTGGGCGACTTCTTCATGGCACAAACATTGCACTGTCTAACTGCAGATCGCACGTCAGCACCCGTGCCTGCCCAGTAAAATATCTGGTGAACCTTGGCCATCGTCGTCTTTAGCCCAAGATGTGCCCATGAAGTTCCCCTATTATCTCCTCTCGGAAGGTGATTGGAAGCACATCTTTCCACTTTATATGATGATCATCATTAGGTTCCCATTCCCATTGGTCCCATAGGAACCAATACGATTCTATCGCGCGAGACGAAGGAGAAAGGGCATCCCACCCTGGTCTAGTTGCTGACTTCTACTTTGCTTCCAATACACATTGCAGGGATGCATCTTCCTTCTGGGCATCTCTCCACTTTTCTCGTGTTATTGAAGGCTCCATCGTGATGAGTCTTCCTCCAGGTTTCTCCAAGGTGACATGTCTCATTGGTTCAATGGAATGCTTTTCTTGACAGTCCGTCTGCATTACCATGCGACCGGCCTGCCAGATGAATTATCGTGAAGTTGTGTTCACCTATCACCTGCCGACATCTGGCCATCTGTCCTTGAGGGTCGCAGAAATTCATGAGCCACCTCAGCGCTCCGTGATCTGTCCTGATGGTGATTTTTCTCCAATACAGGTACTGTCTAAACTGCTTTAGAAATACGACCACAGTCAAGTGTTCCCAGCCAAGTTACGCAGTAATTGCGTTCCAGTTTACTCAATGTTCTACTGGCGTAGGCGATCACTTTTTCCTGCCTGTTTCTTGTTTGTGAAAGCACGGCACCTATACCTACCGCGCTGAGTTTGTTTCAGTTGCAAGGATTGTTTCAGGAGACTCTGCTTGAACAGCTCACATTTCTTGGGTTTGAGTTTAAGCCCTGCATCTCTTAGGCGCTGGAACACCGTTTTTAGGCGAGCTACATGCCCTGGAATTATTGCCTCGTGTCCCGGCGGTACTGTAGTCGTTCGTCCTACTACTACTCTGGCAAAGAATCAGGTCCTCTTGGTGTCTGTACACTTCACTCTCTCAACGTTAAGCTACCCATGGTTTCCAGGAAACTTTCGTCAGCGGTTCTAACTCTGGATCCAATGCTACTCAGCTGCGGCGGCTTCTCTGGTGGAATCTCATAGTAAAGGGTGGATGGCAGCAATGAGTCGGTTGCGCCCATGTGAACTAGTAGACCTCCCTCCCTCGCCTCGAACTAGCTCCGGCCAATCCTGGGAACCAAAAAATACTCTCAGCACAAGTTTCATGAACTCTTTTTCTTGTTTGCCAAGGGTCTCCTGTATTTTTAAGCAAAGAGCCCTTTCTGATGGTACTTAAAGCAATCACCTAAGTGATTCTCTCTTCGGCGGTATATAAGCGGCCTGGGCAGATTCTTTATTTCGTTAACCTTGGTTGTACCCACGGGGGTGAGTTTGTCAGGGGCAAGTTGTGGTAAAGAGGCCTGAGTTTGCCTAAGGCGAGTTGACTGACATGCCAATTGATAATATAATTACCTTTGGATACTTTATTACAAAACAGTGCTGTAGTTGAGTACTTTTCATGATAGTAGGGGTCCTTATGTTCAAAAACAGGGTCAGGTGTTTTCTAAGACCTAGAAGCGATCTGAAACCAGTTTTGGAATCCTTAGATGGTCTACATCTGCTGTTGTGCGTTGTGTTTTGATTGCCGATTCTACTTTGGTGTCGATTGAGCTGGACAAAGTTTGTATTGCAAGTGAAATGTCTTCATTTGACACGTGATTCGCGCTGGACATCGTAATTTGTGTATGTCGTTTCACTTGCAAATTTCACTTGCAACAGCGAAGCCCTAGGCAAAGCCCTGTATATATCTATACATTGTAACAATGCTTTACGTAACGAAAGCGCACTCTGACGAGCGCCCCACACCTGTCGGTGAAAAATAACCTGGTTTTTGTTTACATTTTTGTATTTTAGCACTATTTTATGGGTTGGGGATTCAAAAAAAAAGGTCACTGACAATTGAGAAAAATTAATTGTTAGGTACAAAACTGAGACCATGCCCACTTTGGATGATATGCCACACCTCTTAATGCTTATAGGTAGCTCATAGGTAGCTTCCCAATTTGGTAATTATATAAATGAATACATGTTTAATCACTGGCAATGATGACTTACCCAAGTGTGATCATATTTGAACAGTGGTCAGTGGAAATTGGAGCCAGTCATTGCCATTCTTTTTTCAACCAAACTATCCACTGTCTACGTACAAAGGATGCGGCACAGTCAAATGAGCATAACATGTTGTTGCAGACTGCATGCATATGTTTTTACTCTCCACGTAGCTCAGGATAACAAATCTGGTGTGCGCCTGCTCTACTGAGTGTAGTAGTTGTGAAGTTCGGCCGAACTCTTTGAATGATGTCCTTTCCATCTGTTGTGTCCAGTTCTTTCCTCTTCAGCAAACTTTCCTGTAGTGTCGCAACTGGTTCGAGAATGTCATCACAATACCGCTGTTCCCTTCTCGATCCCAATGTAACTGAACATCCCATTAATGTCATATGACACAACACGAACTTTCAGCGTGATCGGACAGAGCGTTCTGGAGATATTTTTTTGTTAAATGTCATGGGAGCACATTGTGTCCCCCCAGGCCTGATAGGGTTAACCTAAATAACATCATTTTGGTTTGAAATGTGGATTAAAAACTAAATACATTAATATGACGAAAACATTTCAAACGAGTTACGAAAAATGTTGGGAAAATTTTTGACATCATAGGAATTGTTTTTGAACATTCAAGGACATTTTGGGCCACTTTATGAGATTTTGTTTATTTACTTTTAGAGACTTATTAACTACACTGGTTACAAAAAAAAAAATCAAAATACTCAAGGTTATATAAAAAAATAGTTCAAATGTGGGACCTTTCCTAAGGGGGATTCCTCTTGCACTATTCTCTTTAAATCTCTTAATAGTAACAGCAAGTTTTCCCGTTTCACGTCTTCATGAAGGAACCCAATAAATGTTTAATGTAAAGTGGAAAATGCTCATTGCCTGAAAATAGTATTAACCACTCGATTTTATGAATGGTTAGAGACTTTAAGGGTGATATACAAACCACTGGGTCATATGATGTTAAGCTCTTGCTCAACCACCTTCCATCAATTGCCGGCAGGTTATTACCAAATTGGGAACTATAAGCATTAAGAGGCGTGGCGTATCATCTAAAATGGGCGGGCCTCAGTTTTGTACCAACCAATAAATTGTCAGTGATCTTTTTGGAATCCCCGACTCATAAAATAGTGCTAAAATACTAAAATGTAAACTAAAAAGTATATATTGTCCCGCCATTTTCAAAATGGCCGCCAAAGGGGTGACTAATTTTTTTTTTGTAAACATTTAAATCCTTAATGTAGACTTCTTCTTCTTCTTTCGTGTAACATCGGAACCTCAGAGGTCCAACTCAGTGTCTTGTAGCCATGCCTTCGTCTCTGGTCCTACGTCAAAGAGGCTGGCTTCCGAGGGTGGTCTGTATAGGGGGCAGGTGGTTATTATATGATTGGCAGTCTGCTCCGGGTCGCCGCACTCGCATGCAGCGCTGTCTGCCAGGCCCCACTTCTTCATGGAAGAGTTGAAGCGACCAACCCCAGGATTCCATCTCAGGATTCCAAAACTGGTTTCAGATTGCTTCTTGGTCTTAGTAAACGCTTGACGACATAAGGACCCTACTATGAGATAGGAATTGTTGTACATGTATCGGCCTGATTCAAAATGTATTTATGCACAAAACTGAAAACAAGGCTATGGGTGTCATTAGTACGTTAATGTTTGTGTAACAGCAGAATGCGTGAATGCGAACACATGTAGACGTTTATCATGCCGGGTCCGTCCTTGAACATGATCGTAGCGCTGATGCTTTTCTGGGCCAGCATATTGTCCTTCTAGCCGCGGTTTGGAAACGTGGATTTGGATTTTCAATTCCAATGACCAAATTTTAGGATTTGTCTACATTCTGATATAGGCTTGTGCCCATATAAACATTTTTTTTAACTTTTCGAGTACGGGTACATGGCAAAAAAGGATGTGATTACGAGTACTCATTTCCATGAATATGAGTACAAGTACAAAATGTACTTGAGTACAAAATGTACTCGAGTACGAGTTGTTCCTTCCAGAGCATATTGTGGTTTGATTCAAAGCCAAGAGACTTAAAGGAAGCTTTTTTTCAATAATATTTTCTAGACAAGATTGCATAGTTAACATCAATGCTATCCAACGTCGTCGTATCACACCTTTTCCTAATTCATCTCAGTTCTTGTCACCTGATGCAATCCTAATGAGCCTCATTGCCTGAAGCTTTCCCAATTTATTTCATTTTTATCCAGCGTCTCCTCAGATTTAGCAGTTTTCCTCTGTGGTATCCAAGGTCGTTTCAATCTTAATTTTCCTCAATGATATCCACATGCAGTGTTATTCGTCTTCAATTAATACAATGCTGCCGAAATTCTTCTAATTCCCCTCAATTTAATTCTAGCTCACAAAATATATGTTATCCAGAATCTCATAGCCTCAATGTCATCCAAGTTGGCCAGATGCTTATAATTGACCTCATTGGTATCCAACGTTACCTAATCTTAGGCGCGCAGCCAGAGCTTTTTCATCGGTTGTATTTTAGTTTTCTCAAATATGGAGCATATGAACGTCGCTAAAAAGGGGTCTGATTTAGACCCGGAAACTGATTTGATTTTGCCCGTAACTGACGTTTGATATCCCGACTAAAGAATGTCATCAATGTTGCCGGCCTCTCTCCATCAGGAAAGCTCGATGTTCGAGATTGAGACCTCTGCACATGTATATAGCAGGTGGTTGTAGGTGACTGTTTGAATCCAGCCTTAGTCTATATGGATTTTGTTCCCACAGACACTCAAAAACATTTAGTGTACATGTCGACTGACCCTTTAATCCAGATCAGGACTCTTTCTAAACCAGTTACCCAGGTCAGCTGAGTTTTCTCTGACCCAGTTATCTTGTCAATCTTACTCAAACATGAGGCTGGCATTTTTAGATCCCCTTTCTGGGTCAATTCTGACCCGGGAGAAGTTAGATGACGGGAAGAGACATCATTTCGAATCTACAACATAATACTTTTTATTCTTTGACAGAAACTCCAAAAGCAGTCTTTTCAGGTTGCCCCGATGCCGATATCATAGCCACCGGTCCGATGGTCAACTTTACGATCCCCGATGCCACCGATGCTTACACCGGCAAGCCACTCAACGTGTCGTGTAATCCAATTCTGGGGACGAATTTCACCAAGGGCGTCACGGTGGTTAACTGTACGGCGAGTGATGCTGAGGGGAACGTGGCACCACAAGTTTGTTGTTTTGATGTCCAACTGGGTAAAGAAAACTCCTTATGCTTTCTTTATGACCTACATTAGTCCATTTATATAATCACAGTCAAGAAACATAAAACGGTGTAAAAACAAAAGTTTCAGCTCTGTATTATTGGGACCTCAACTTTCTGGGCAAAAAGTTACATTTATTTAAACATTTTCACAATGATCAACCCATGAGCTGCAAAATATATGGAGATATTGTGATGCTGCTTCTTCAATTTTCAGCTGAGTGATGGTATCAAGTATTTCTTGAATTATTTTTGTTTTCGAGGTGCTGTTATTTAAAGGAAAATTCCAGCCAATAAATGAATCAATGTGACCTGAAAGAGCATTGAGTAATATACAGAATCCGTTTGGAAGCAAGGCTTAAAAAAAAATTAATTGAACGCCAATTTGTATCCACAGTCTGTAAGACAGTGGACGCATCCATGTTGTTTAAATATCCCGCCACATCTGGGGATTTATGACGTATTGTCTGCACCAGAGCCGTATCTCAATACGGCTGTGGATTGCACCTACACAAAGTACATTGAGTACGTTGGAGCGGCACCTAGACGCGCGCTCAATTCCAATGGTAGCTCTAGCGGTACCCGACTGTTTTGTCGCTCGTTCATGCACGCAAAAGTTGTTTACGAATACTCTTGGTGAATTATTTTTAATTATTCGCGCGATATTTATTTAATTTCCGCTAAATTGTCCAATATGGAGTCTGGGCCATTTCCTTATGATTTTGAGCCAACATTTATGAAAGAGGAACTTTGCACCAGGGACGAAGATAGTGAAATGGAAGAGGACAGTGGGGACATCGTCGGACTCCCAGGTTACAATGGCCCAACAGATCGTCGTGAAAATACGAGCTGGTGTACGTGTGCATGTGAGAAATCGTCACAATTAACGGCACTAGTTATACAATATGAACGTCGATCGCGTGACCCCAACACGTTCGTACCCGCACCGCATGAGCTGCTTGCATAACGCAGCGCCCGTGCAGCTACCTGGGACCAACGGTGCAGACACTACGTCATAATATCCCGGATATTACCGTATTCTAAAACAAAATGGCGGCTTTCATGGCAATAAAAATTTTTACTGATAGTCAACATGCCATTTCACACTCTTTCAATATGTTTTATTCCTGACTGCGGGTGGAGCTTCCCTTTAAGCACAATAAGTCAAATCGTGTTTGGACTTAAATAAATCCAGAAGGCAGATCATACATCTATGAGTAATTCTACATTGTTTTACTACCATGTATTACTTTTTTTCTTTTATTCCTTTAACTCCACCCCACCTTCTCGCATCGCTGCTCGCATCGACGTTTAGAAATTCAATTACTATTTTTTCTAACATAAGAGCACTCCTAATAACTTCTCTAGATGTTTCATAATCATCATTGACTTGTACACAATTTATAGTGTAGTGAATTTTGGAAAATGTATTTATTTATTATATTATTCAGCTTGCAGTTATCCTCTAGGGATGGAGAGTGGGGCTATACCTGGCAGCAGTTTGTCAGTCTCGTCTGTCTACCCAGGTGACCCAAAGGAACATTCTCGGCTCAATTATAATGGTAGTTGTAATTGTCTTCTAAATATCTTCTCCCTGCAGAAAAAAAATCCCGTTATAAACAGGCTAAACACACAATCACAAGATTACAATCATATAATAATAAATTAATATCATTCATGGACAGCATGTTCACGAGATAGGTCTACCTCATGGTTATGGATGGCAATCAGTGGGGCGCAGTGGCGTAACTATGGGGGGCACGGGGGCACGTGCCCCCTTCCCCAGCCAAGTTCCGTACACCGGGTGCCCCCATTTAGAATTTTGAAAAAGGTCCCTATTTGAGACTGCAGGATTCAAGTATTGACATGCCCCCTAAAAAAGTAGTGCACGCCCTAGTTCCCCCCTGAAAATTGGACCCTGGTTACGCCACTGGTGGGGCGTTATGCATCCCATCATATTTTCGCATGGGCAAAGACAAATTTACCTATGTTACGGTTTTTATTAAATTAGATATTATTTCCAAGTTCGCACATCATTTTCAATCAGCTGAGGACAGTTTTTACATATGTTGATCATTTCCCTGTCTTAAATCCTGCTTAACATAATCCATTTGATTCAGCTGCATAACATAGTATATGAAGCCTCTGAGATTCTTGGGTCCATAAGCGGGCCATATCCGAGAGAAACGGCGAAGTCCCTCAAATTGAAGCCCAATATGCATTAACTATGTAAAGTTTATAAAATCACATTTTTGATCAATTTAATTTTGATTATTTTTATGTTTCTTTATGATGCTCTAAACGATACGTTCACAAATAAACACAAATCTCAAAACGAAACAAAAATTTCCGTTTCCCATGCCCATGTAAATATGTATAAAACAAGTGATGGGGCCTCGCCTTGGCTTGTGAGTGCATATAGGTCTATATAAAGTGCGGTGAGGAAAGAAGAGAGCATTTGGCAAAACCAGACCGAATGGACCGAACTATTCCAATATTCAGCAATCTGTACCTATCTGATCATTTTATTTGTAACAGATGCCTGGTGTGCAGTGTACAACGATCAAAACCAGTGGATCCGTGTGGACCTGCAAGAGTCAGATACAGTCACTGGCCTCATCACACAAGGGCATGTCGGTGATTCGTGGTGGACGGAGTCATATAAAGTCAAATACAGTGAAAACGGGACTGAGTGGATCTACGTAACTGGAGCCGATGGGTTACCATTGGAGGTTAGTTCCGCTCAAGATTGCCTTGCCTACTTGCACTGTTATTTTCCTTCAAATGAATAAACTGCTATGGCAAATGAGACCCACGGTTATTATTCACATAGTGCTACGTTAAATGTACTAACTCATGATATTGTAATGTTTGTCTTAACCTATTCCTTAAGCACACAGGTAGCGTGATAGGCTACCTAGCAATAGGCTCCTGCGGTGGTGGATCGCAGCTTCCAAGTCGATGGATGCAGCTCTGAGTTGTTCACAGTGAGGATCCCATACAGCTCATAGTGAGGATCCCATGCATGCAGATCACAGTGAGGATCGCATGCAGATATTACACAGTGAGGATCCCATACAGATAACAGTGAGGATCCCATGCAGATCACAGTGAGGATCGCATGCAGATATTACACAGTGAGGATCCCATACAGATAACAGTGAGGATCCCATGCAGATCACAGTGAGGATCGCATGCAGATATTACACAGTGAGGATCCCATACAGATAACAGTGAGGATCCCATGCAGATCACAGTGAGGATCGCATGCAGATATTACACAGTGAGGATCCCATACAGATAACAGTGAGGATCCCATGCAGATCACAGTGAGGATCGCATGCAGATATTACACAGTGAGGATCCCATACAGATAACAGTGAGGATCCCATACAGATAACAGTGAGGATCCCATACAGATAACAGTGAGGATCCCATGCAGATCACAGTGAGGATCGCATGCAGATCTCGCACAGTGAGGATCCCATGCAGATCACAGTGAGGATCCCATACAGATAACAGTGAGGGTCCCATGCAGATATTACACAGTGATGATCGCATGCAGATATTACACAGTGAGGATCCCATACAGATAACAGTGGGGATCTTTAGTTACACTAATGCTAAAGTAAATGGACATCAGAAACGGTTTTCTATGGTGATAACAGCAAGAACAACACACCTTTATTCAGAACAACTTCTCCTTATATAGGATCTCAACCCATATATGATTAAAATATATCTCATTTCAAAGTATTAAACGGATTTTTTTCCTTTAAAAAAGAAAATTATCAATGTTCAAAACATTTCCGAAAATTTCCGGATAAAACACGGACGATATTGAACATTTCAGCTATCTTATGTGACGGCTGTTCCGGACCATAATGTCCGCAAGTACCATTATGTCCGCGAACCGATTTGGGCCCATTACGTCCGACCTATTACGTCCGCGGAACCATTACGTCCGACCCATTACGTCCGCTGAACAATTGCGTCCGACCCATTACGTCCGCGGAACCATTGCGTCCGACCCATTACGTCCGCGGAACCATTACGTCCGACCCATTGCGTCCGCGGAACCATTACGTCCGACCCATTGCGTCCGCGGAACCATTGCGTCCGACCCATTACGTCCGCGGAACCATTACGTCCGACCCATTGCGTCCGCGGAACCATTACGTCCGACCCATTGCGTCCGCGGAACCATTGCGTCCGACCCATTACGTCCGCGGAACCATTGCGTCCGACCCATTACGTCCGCGGAACCATTACGTCCGACCCATTGCGTCCGCGGAACCATTACGTCCGTCCCATTGCGTCCGCGGAACCATTACGTCCGACCCATTACGTCCGCGGAACCATTACGTCCGACCCATTACGTCCGCGCGGCGCCTCAGTTGTATATGTACTGGCATGTTGCGGGTAGCAGTGCATATGCTGATGAACAGCGACGTGAAAGATGACATCACATACCAGTAAACAAATATGATTTATTTTGCTACATATTTCATGCAAAACCATATTTCTCAAGATAATTTCGAAAAATGTGTCATTTTACTTCATTTGTATTCACAAATAAAATGTCCGTTAAAATAGCAAAAGTTGCCGTTGAAATAGCAAAAAACACGGGCGACACATCTACAAAGTCAAACATAATTATTGAAATATTAATTTACTCTTCGTCCACAAGTTGCCATGATTTTGTAGCTCCCTTACAGCAACATAACAAAAACTGGATATTCATCGCTTTATTTTAATTTCTTTCAACCCTACGACTGTCGCCTGCTAGACAAAAATGGTGCCGTACTGCCGTCATCTGCAGTGTTCCCTAAAATCTATCCGCGAATATCATTCACGTTTGGTCACATTCATACTGCATGAAGCTACATGCAATAGGCGAGGCGTGTACATGTATACTGCTACTGTGTGTACATATACATGTACACACACACGCGTGGCTTGGTGAAGTGTGTGTAGTGTTAGGCTGTCAAACTCAAGAAAAATGAAGCGTTGGTAAGAATTAGGCTTACAATTAGGTTTTATTTTGTGCTAATGAGTACTGTATACATCCAGACCCATTGAAATCGCTGTATCATTAATAATATTCCCCTGGTTGTAAAAAAAATAGGCATCTAAACAGTAGGTTAACCGTCGCTATATACAATGTATAACGTTAGGCCTACACTGTTAACACGATAGCTTGTACTTTTACAGTGTTTTATAACAACTGGTATTACAATTACTACTGTAGGCTATAAGGACAGAATTAGGCCGATAAACTACCGTTTGTTTTGGCCTATTTCTACGTTAATGTCGATTTCCGTTGTCAAGTCACAGTGGAGACTATTTATATGTACAATTTGTGTACAGTCATTACAGAGATTCTCTATGCCTATGGTACAGAATTAAATCGGAAGATTGTACGATAGTCTCTCGTGTGTCAAAAGAGGGCGCTTTGTTCAGGTAAAATTTGCCCGCCGTCACACAAATTTAGCTGTAATGTGTATTTTACAAAACAAAATGGTAACTGGACTATTGACTAATGAAAAACTAAAACATGAAACATTTTGATGTCAATGTATGATTGGTAAACGTAATTCCAGCTTATCCATGCAACTTTTTGGGAGGACTTTCTGGACAATAATATGTAAACAGTACTTTTGGAAGACTGTATCCACTGCTTTGTAGGCGTTATTTGTGGAAATTTAGAGTTTAATGTTTGAAAAGGAACATATATTCTTAGTTCATGTAGTTGCAGGATGTTGCGAAATGAGGAAACATATGAATAGGGTGAAATCTTATACCACATTAAATTAATTCGAACCTAGACTAAGTACTGACACTTACGGACCAATGTTCCGTTTTACCCAGCACAGTAAGTATGGATACATGTAAAACATAAACAGAGATAGGGATGGAAACTGATTAAATATATCAATATTTTATGTTTATTAGGTGTTTGTTTGATTGATGAGTTGGATTGTTAAGTGTTTTTCTAATATTGTTTTAATGGTTTATCTTTATGGCTTCAGGGCCCAGAACGTTGTGACCATGTTGTTACTGTTAACATGGTACAAGCCAAGTGAAGGAATGCCAAACAAAATAAGAAGTGTTAGTGAAGAACGACACCGTGTATTACTAGGTAAGTTATCCTAGTTAGATTAATGAATAGATGTAGTATTAGTCTAATATAAAAACACATGTCAGAAACCAGTTTCGCACAAATTATGTACATGTTGCAATAGCAGCTACGTGCAGATGCGGTTTTTGTGACATCATTACTGATCCGTGATATTTTAGTATTATTTGTTCAATGTTTTAAATGCATAATATTTGCAAAATAAGGGACCAACATTTTTTGGCGTTGTCATTGTCATCGTTGGTGGCGGTCTCGGGCTTGATATCAACCCATGCATGGTCTTTCAGCAACAACGACACTAAATAAACAACAGTAGAAGAGCTAAGGAAAGTTTACATGTCGTTCTTTTGATGTCTATAATGTTTTCACATTGATACAATTTCAACTATTTTCCCCATAGACATCCTTGCTGGCACACGGATTAAGGAACGTTCTGATGAAGCAAATGGACAGGCAGCCTACAGGCAATTAAGAAGATGGAAGGCATCTTTCCACGTTCAAATAAGAGAGCACACCATTATGGGACGAACCGAAAATAGAATATTCCTCAACAACACCATACTGCTAAAAGAAGGGGAAGTCAGAAGTATAGTTAGGAAGGGCTACACTTACAGTAAAGGGGGAAGTATCACAAAGGTTACTAAACGAATAGGGGAACGGTTTCAAGGGGTTTCCCGAAAAGTAACCTGTAGGAACTTGAAGTCAATGTCGCTACATCAACGATTAGGACCTCTGTTTTCAAACAAAGCACCTCTTACACCTGTCATGGCCAGTGATGTACAGAAAATACATCAAATTGACTTAGTAAGTATGGTGAAATTAGCAGATACGAGTGCAAATGAAACATACAGGTACATTCTCAGTATTATGGATATTTTCAGCAGATACGTTTGGCTTTACCCATTGCCGTCCAAAAATAGTAAAGTAATTGCTAGGACGCTTCAGGACCTATATTTGTCCGAAGGTCAGCCAAAGGTTTTACAGAGTGACAGAGGCAAAGAATTCATGGGATATGTCAATACGTTTTGTAAGAAAATGGGAATAATTAGAGTAAGAGGACGACCATACCACCCCCAAAGCCAAGGGAAAATTGAATCGTCGCATCGCACATGGAAAAGAAAACTTATGTTCGATGTGGTGAAATTAAAGAAAAATAACTGGGCACGACAAGTAAAAAGGTATGCTTTTCTGCGAAACACCGAATTTCATGAGGCAATTCAGGCGACACCATTTGAAATTTACCACGGACGAAAGGTCAATACTAAAATTCCTTCATTGCCAAATGATGAATCCCGTGGTAATGATAATTCTCGGCTGCGCGAAGTTCAACGTATTCGAGATAAAGCCAATCGTGCCTCTAGGCTGAGCGCAGAAACAATGGTTAAAAGATAAATGGCAAAACGTCCACCCAGTCTGTATTCAGTTGGCGACAAGGTTTTGGTCAGATTAAGTGGGAAAGGCAAAGTGTCAAATAGAATTGTGCATGAGGGAGAAGTTATCAAAACAAATTATAAACTTCATACGTATAAGGTGAAAATCACAGCGGATGGTAAAGTGCTTGAAAAGTGGTTTCGTGTTGCTGACGTAGCCGCGGTGACGCAATCCATGGAAACTGACCGACAGAATTTACACACGAGTCTCTTGAAGAAAGTAATAGAAGTTTGCCAGTGCGATAACGATGCGTGTGATCGGCTTGCCGTTCCCTTGTGTTCCAACAAAATGTCCCAACTTTGTTGCAAAGATTCTCTTTTGAATTGTATAATAAAGAAGCACAAGTTAAGAAGGGTAAGATTTAGGGACTATGTCAAACAAACCAATACAGTCTTCGATTTTTTCAGCAATATTAGTCGGCATAGATTTTTTGAGACTGCTCACGATGACTTAATTACACACGCTATAGAACAGGAATTGGTTCCAGAAGGAGACATACCAAGAGACGGAAATTGTATGTTTCATTCTCTTGCTCAAAGCTTGAGTTGTTTGTTGGGCAATCAGTATGACCAACAAACTATTAGGTCTGATGTAGTATCATGGTTACGTCTAAACCCAGTGTATAGAGGGGATCACCTTTCTGAATTTGTGCCTAATCTAACATGGGATGAATATTTACATAGAATGTCAGGTAATGAGTGGGGAGACCACATCTCCTTACACGCTGCTGCCAATACCTATCACGTTAGAATAGGGGTTGTTTCTAGTCAACATCGCGGGATAACATTTATTGAGCCAGATAACTCCGATGTAACTATCGGGACAGTCTATCTTGGGCATGAATACGAATTCCATTACATTAGGTTAGAACCAATGACCAGGATCACAGACAGTAATAACATGTGCCCTGAACATTCCAGTCTTGATCATGATAACTCATTTGATGATCCACCGGATCTTTCTATGCACACCATCTCACCTCATTCGCACGAGTGCAAAGAGCCTTATTTGCATCATGTTTCGGACACACGATTTTTGCTTTGCCATTTCCCAAACGAGATATTGCAACATATTCTTCGACACATTGTGTCTTTGTCAGCAGCTCATATTGGCATGTTAAGGATTCTTTTCCCATTAAGTGAACGATTCAATGCCCTCTTGTCGGATATGCCCCTACCTAGGATATACGTTTCCCCAAGTGTAGTGACTTATATGGAGGACAATCCTGATGAGATTCCTGTTGGCCAGCTGCGTGACTGGTCATTAACCAAACTGTATCGGTTTATTGGTAGAAGCAGTGGGCTCGCAGTAGAACTGCGCCGTGTTTTTGGTTTTTATAAAGGATGGTTGTATGGCAAGGTTGTAGTTTGTGCGCTCGGTTTTGGTTGGTTTAAGTTATATGATTTTTACCCATCAGGAGGATGGGCCAAGTAGAACTTTCATTGAACATTCATTGTTGGGGGAAGGGATATACACTACACCAAAAATAAATATTAATAAATATTAATTTTGAACCAGTAACTAATCTTTGCAAGATTTCATTGTTAACATTTATTATATTGTCTGTAGGCCTATACGTTTTAGCAGATTGTTCTGTACATTTTCCAGGTTACGAATCTACTGATGAACACTGTAAATAATTTTAATCAAATGTGAAGGGAGAGAGAACGTTTGTTTCTGAAGTTTCCGATTTGTTTGCCTGCAGTTTCTAATGCAGAGGAGGACAAATATTTTTTAAATTATTTTTTGGGGTTGGGATGGAGAGAGGTGCCTTGAAAAAATAGTACTCAATAGTACAATCTTGAAGTTCACAGTTATAGTATTAGCTTTAACTTTACTTGTTAATAAGTGTAGTATTACTATATTTGTAGTTATAGTACTCTACATGTTTCTGTTATAGTTATAGTACTTTATAAACAACCTTGAAGTTCACAGTTATATTTGAATTAACTGTTATTTTACTTGTTAATAAGTGTAGTATCACTGTTATGTAGTGTACAAGTTAGTTAATTATAAAAGTTAAGACTAAATTCGGTTTCTGATCCACGCACATATTTATATTTCACTCCGCATCAGTGTTTTGTTTAAATTTATTGTAATATTATTAATATTAATTAAAGCCAAAATTACCTGACTGACATTAACATTCTGCTATTTGTTATAAATGACTTTTCTTTCCACAGGGATTAAACTTGGCCTTAGGTTTTCCCAAATGGTATATGGTCTGTTATCCAGTATTGTTTTTCACCCTCTATAACCATGTACCATACATAATACATTATTAAAGAAACAGTTATAGACAAAACTTGGTGAAGAGGATAAGTAAAGACTACTTGCGGTGACACCATGTGAAACTCTTTATTGAGTGGTAGTGGTTCTGAAAAGAACTGGAGGTTATGATGACAACAGAGCATACTGATCGAAACGTCGAGTTGTAACCTCTAGTTCTTTTCAGAACTAATTACCACTCAGAGAATTTCACAAGGTGTCACCACAATTAGTCTTTACTTATATTGACAAATTTATTACTTGTAGTGCTCGCAACATTTTGGAAATGACAGACTTGCTATTGGGTTGCACTTTTGTGTATCGTTTGCAAGATGTACACTTTCCAACAGGGAACAAATTATGCCCATCTGGCTGACCAGGGTGTCGAAAAAGGGAGGCAGACGGCAAAAGTGAAGGGGTTGGGCACACATGATCCGCCGATGTGGCTGACTGACTGAAAACAAAACTACCGATGATTATACAAACCCTATTAAACGATAGGCAATTTGATAGAAATTTGAAAGTTAGACTTTTTGGTTTATGCTATTACATATTTACCAGTATTGAATAAAACATTAACTGATAGCTGACACACACCTTATCTTTTTGTCTTCATTTTATTTATATAAAGTTTATCGTGGGATTAATATTAGGTTACTTAAACTTGGAACCCCTGCTACTTTTCTTGGTGGCTAGACCTATGTATTTTAACTGTTTATTATTGCCCATAATAACATTGTTTGTTTTAGTTAAGAATTGGCTGTTTCAAACTCCTTTTTTAAGAAACATACCAAATCCGTTCAAACGGATTCGAAATCAGATTTGTAATTTATTCTTCAGGGGCATCAATGGGCTTCGTACTTACAGTCCAAAAACTGGTATGTTAAATAGTACACCAGTGGTGCTCATATGAAGCACGATAATTCAGACACTATTAAATTAACACCAGTGGTTTTTAACAAGCTAATTTTGCAGTAGAGCGCTGTGACATGAAATTGTTCTAAGTAATTGGTTTTAACTTCCCCAACGTTACGTGTCCAAACATTATTTGAGTTATGGGCCCGCGGACGTAATGGGCCGGACATAATGGGCCCGCGGACGTAATGAGTCGGACATAATGGGCCCGCGGACGTAATGCGTCGGACACAATGGGCCCGCGGACGTAATGGGTCGGACGTAATGGGCCCGCGGACGTAATGGGTCGGACGTAATGGTTCCGCGGACGTAATGGGTCGGACGTAATGGTTCCGCGGACGTAATGGGTCGGACGTAATGGGCCCGTGGACGTAATGGGTCGGACGTAATGGACCCGCGGACGTAATGGTAATTGCGGACACTATGGTCCGGAACAGACGGCTTAGTATTTATTCAATTCGACTTTAACACCCACGTTTATTTGTTGGTTCATGCTTACCTTTACAAGGTAGTCATCTCTTTAAGATTGCATTTCTATTGCGCGTTGCCACCTTCACTCGTCTTCATTCCATTTCAGGTAATACTCTTTTATTGTATTTTCTACTTACATTTCAAGAATATCATTTGTCTAAACTCGGATTTACACTCTGTCATTAACACTTACTTTCATTTAGTGATTATTTCATATATTTCACAATTCAAATTGTTAAGGAGAATCTTTATTGTTTAAACATTTATCTTCCTACACGTATTCTTGTTTGCATAGTTTTATGATATTGTATCGATTAGTGCGATACTGAGTTTTGTCTGCAGCCGGTTGCTTCACCCCTGGCTAGTACCTAGACATCGAACACATGAGTGGCTTGTATAGTTTGAGGGGTGCCAGCCGACGGCAGCGCGAGTATTGCAGCCACGAGCCTGCTTGGTTCATTCTCTTTCCGCTCTGTCCCTCGTTCAGACGTGAAGTGAACATTGTCAGTAATTGCCATCTAATCGTTGCCAATAATTTGGAAGGAGCCTCATACATTGTGTGAGTAGGAATCATTAAATCACTGCCAGTCATTCCCAAGTGTTGAGATTAATATATGAATTAACTGAGCAAATTATTTGTAAATGTCAGTGTAGTTATTCATCACGTAGGTGAAACGCCTATCTAGGAGTCAACTAGTTAGGAGAGTAAGACTAATTGCGGTGACACCATGTGGAATCTCAATTGAGTAGTAATTAGTTCTGAAAAGAACTGAAGGTTAGTTAGGAGAGGGTCACATTAAATAAAGCAGGTATTCCCCAGATCTTGTGTCCGTCCACCGTCAATTCTCCTGTGGTTATCCCCTGCCCTGTAAGGTGCCTTGGTGAATGAATGTGTGTGCGTATCTGAGTCTGCCGAGATAGGGTACGACTACATGTTGTGTTGCGGGCCTGGCAGTAGACTGCCGCCAAAACGGATCTGCCTCCCCAGCCTTGAAGTTAGAAGGCTCACTGACAATGGCCAAGAGCGACCCGGTGGCCTTCAAAGAGAAACCGCCACGAATGGTGTCAGAAGAGCCGTAATAACAACACAATGAAAACCAGAGACACGTAACCAGCATAGAGCACCTAAGCTTCACCTGTACAGGCGAGATGGCGCAAAGTTTCATTGATTTCGACGATGAGGGGTTATCGCTTGAAATGCAGCAAGGTGAAGATGAGTTACAGTTTACCAGGAAAGAGATCGATCAACTGAAGTAAGAGATACATCTGCTCACTCTACAACTGCAAGAGGCCTTGGGGAGACAGGATAATATGGGCTTCCAGTTGGGGAACACTTTGATAGTTAGGCAGGTCGGAGCCGAAATGATGAGGACGCCTACTCCAGTACCACAGGTACACATAAGCCGCAACCAATCGTTGATGTACACCTGCGCCTGGATTGAAATACAAGTCGGCACCACCTTTGTTGTGTTCGCGTTCGGGATCGGAACACAGGCCAGATCAAAGGGATACATGGGATGGACTTTTTGCTTCCAACCCATATTTCCAGACACTGGAGTTGAAACTACACGGGTAGAGAGTTAGATACACAGATACCCACCAAGGGTGTGGAGTCTGCGCGAGGGTGGTTGTGAGTGAATCCACAAGAAGGCCAGCCGGCCATGAGGTGCTAGTCCCAGGATATGCGACAGGCGGCTTTATTTTATTCATTTGCGTTGTGCTGGGAGATTTACTTTGGTTTTTCAATGGCTCAAGAAGTTAGAAACTCCGAGTGATTAGAAATTTCTATTGCGCTTTTTTTTCCATTTAAAAATGATCAAAAGCGCATAACAACAATAAACACACCATTTAATAAACAGATATAAATACAAACAAAAAAATTAATGACATTTTGAGATTGCCAAGCCAGCTCCCAAACCTCAGTATGGGGTTACGTCTGTCCCGCCAGAGGAGGATCTATGTCAATATTCCCCCACCGGCATCGGTCTCGATCTTTCCCGGAGACAGACGCCTTTAACCTACCTATGCTAAAGGAATATAGCCTAACTGGCTTGGTTCTCATCAAAAATACGATTAAGGAAATTAATTTACAAAAGCTTCATTAAAAATGTATGTTTTAATCTTACGTTTAAAATAATCAATTGTCTGTTCATTGCGAATGTGGCGCGGCAGTGCATTCCAGAGCACTGGGGCTGCCGATGAAAATGCTCTAGCGCCCAGCGTAGCAAGCATCTTGCCCTCAGGGTACTCTAAAACAAGACCATTACAACTTGACCTGAGATTATAACGAGAACCTTTGTTAATACTGATGAGATTTTTTATGTACACTGGAGATAAACCATGGAGTGCCTTGAAAGTTAACAAAATAATTTTAAAATTAATCCTAAACGAAACAGGTAGCCAATGTAATTCGCTAAGAATTGGTGTTATATGCTGAAACCTAGGTGTGTTGAACACAAGTCTGGCCGCAGCATTCTGAACTCGTTGTAGTTTGGCTAATTGACTTTTCCGTAGACCTTACAATAAGCTATTACAATAATCCATTCGACTGGTAACAAAAGCATGGATTAAGGTCAATAGAGACTCACGAGATAAACATTTACTAATACTTCTAATGTTACGCAAATGAAAAAAAAGCAGCCGAACAAACCTTAGAAATATGAATATTCATAGTCAACTGTGAGTCAAACCATGAATTGGGAAAAATATCAGATTTCCCCACAGTGAGGCTGGGAAAATAATTTGTGTGTAACTGTTGTCTGGTACCAATGACAAGAAATTCACTTTTATTACCATTGATCATAAGCCTATCATGAATGATCCACTGCCTGATGTCTTGAATACATCTCTGCATTGCCGCCAGGTTTAAAGCTTATGTACATTGGCACTGTGACTGAGCGCCTTACAAGCAGCCACTCATAACAGCTCTCCAGTTTTTGTGCTAAGTAAGTGTTTTGTAGCTACAAGTTTGTCTTAATTTTTATACTAGTGGATTTCTTATTACATCTGGAATCTACTGGACGTTTTATGTGAGTATTTGTACATTTGTTTTCTTATAATAAGTGAAAAACTGTTGTTTTTTTGTCTGTCTGTGCAGATATTTTTTACTGTTGAGTGTATACACATTTTGGATCTTCATTTAATTTGTGCAGTCAACTCTGATTTAGATTATAACCTGTAGCTAGAGATTATAACCTGTAGCTTCACCACAAGCCTTTCCTTTGGATCAACAACTTTGTGATCAGACAATGGAGGTCTACATCCTGTTTATTCTACTCCTGCTATCCAGACCATTGTGTCTCAATGACTCATCAGTAGATGGCTACAAGATGCAACCTACAGATTGTTCAACTAAAATCCGCCATCTTAAATTCTTGAGACGTCCTATATACTATGATAATTCATCTGCCTCCTTTCACCTGGAACTCTTAATTTCTGGTGACATAAACCCAAACCCTGGACCTGAAACACTGATCAACACACCCACAAACGCCACTCAGCTCCATAAAATTTCCTACAGCCGCAATGAACTACTCAATCTTCGCAATGCTCCATGTACTGATGTAGCTTTATCTTATTCATCATTGAGTCAATTGAACTGTCTTGGAATACTTGCTAATCAACCCCAAACATACCGCCGCACACATAGAGGTAAAAAAGCTGGTCGCCGTAGAATGGACAGACTTACACAACTTGCACTCCAGCCTTACCAACCCCAGCAGTGAACTCAACCACATCAACAAGCGACATTGGCATAACTTCAACTCCAAATGTTCACGATGAGTCTAAACTTCAGCTCTGTGTCTTGAATACTCAATCCATATGTAACAAATCGGATGAATTTGTTGACTTTGTACTTCAAAACAATTTGGATCTTGTTGCCATAACCGAGACATGGTTTAAACCTGATGATGATTTGCTACCCCGTGAGTGTACTCCTGCTGGCTACTCTCTCCATCATATCCCCAGACCAATAAAGACCGGTGGAGGGGTTGCACTACTCTTTAGATCCAGTTTATCTGTCAGTTTGAAAAGTGTTAACATTGACTATCTAACATTTGAATCTCTGCATACCGAGGTAACATGCAACTCTAGATCTGTTCGCCTTGTTAATATTTATCGACCAGAAAGGGATGTTGATGGTAAACATGTAAACTTCTCCAGTTTTCTGCAGGAATTTGAAAAATTAATTGTCGATTATCTCTTACACCCATCTGACATTATTTTAACCGGCGATTTTAACATTCATATGGACATAATTTCAAACAATTATGCAAATCAGTTTAAAGATCTGCTCTCTGCTCATGGACTTATACAGCACATCACAGCACCAACTCATCGGTATGGTCACTGTCTTGACCTCATGATAACGCGTGAAAATACTTCACCTCTTATCACGAATATAACTATTCATCCTGGATTATCTGATCATTATGCAATCATGGTAAATTTGAACCTTAAAAAACCTCCCATACCTACCATTTCTGTAACTACTCGCCACTGGAAAAAAGTAAATATTAAAGATTTATGTCATGATGTTGAATCTCAACTGGAAAATGTAAACCTTGAAGATGGTGAGCTGGATTCTTGTGTCAGTCTATTTGAATCTACTATCCGTAACATCTTGGATGATCATGCTCCGCAAAAAACTCGAACTGTTAAACTACAATCTGAATCCCCCTGGTTCAATGATGATATCCGTGCTGCAAGGAAAATCCGCCGTCAACTTGAGCGAAGATGGCGTGACAATGGGAAACTTGGAGTACGTCGGCAAGAATACTGTAACCAACGTGATATTGTGAAGAACATGATTAACCAGGCAAAAATAACTCACTACTCATCTCTTGTGAAAGATAGCTCTGGTGATCAGAAAAAACTCTTTAACATTGTTGAAAAGCTGCTTCATAAACCCAAAGCTCCAGTGCTTCCATCTACACACTCCGACCAGGACCTCGCAAATGCTTTTTCAAACTTTTTTGTCACAAAAATTGAGAATATCCATCGTTCTTTTCCCATTCTATCACAAACACCAACACGCAAGGATCCACAATGTAGACTGTCCATGTTTGAGCCTACTAGTGTTACGGAGATCAAGAAAAACATCATGAAATCGCCATCAAAATCATGTGAACTTGATCCAGTGCCAACTTCGCTAATAAAACAAAATATTTATATGTTTGCTAAGTATATCACAATTATTGTAAACAGATCTCTTTCTTCCGGTTGTTTCCCTAATAGCCAGAAGGTTGCTCATGTTAAACCACTCCTGAAGAAACCCAATTTGGACAAGGAAGTTTTCAAAAATTACCAACCAGTAGCGAATTTAAAATACCTTGGTAAAACAATCAAGCGAGTTGTTTCATCACGGATCTCTGACCATGTTCGTGCTAATAACCTGTCGGACACATTTCAGTCAGCCTACAAACCATTTCATGGAACGGAAACTGCTCTTCTTCGCGTCAACAATGACATTTTATCTGCCATGGATGAGGGGAAAATCACTGCATTAGTTTTGTTAGACTTAAGCGCCGCTTTTGACACGGTCGATCATTGGTGTAAGTCCTACCTTTTAAATAGGCCTCAGCATGTTTGTATTGGTAACGCTATCTCCGAGCCTGTTATTTTTTACTATTCTGTACCCCAAGCCTAATCAACTCTCCCTCCAACAGGAAATGGCCCGATTCAACAGCAGACTACGACTCTGAATTCTTTCACGTTGAACCCTCAACAGACGACGGGCCCCCAGATGACAGTCCCTCTGGGGCCCCGACCGCTTCAAAGAAAAATGTGTATGGGTACCCCCTAAGAATCGGGATGTAGTCCTTGATAATTACATCAACTCGGTCAATTCTGAGGTTCACAGGGAACCTCCCACCAGATGTGCCAGCAACCTTTCCCGTGCTGAACGGGGCGCCATCCGTGGACTCCGCCAAGCCACCTACCTAGTCATCAAGTGGGCAGATGAAGGGTCTGCCGTTGTAGTCATGAACAGAGATGGCTACATACCTGAGGCCCTTAGACAACTCAGTAACACTGATCACTATATAGAATGTAATACTGAATGTAATACCGTACTCCTTCACAAAGAAAATTTCTGACACCATCGTTAGAATTCATAACTCCAATGGGATTAACAAGGATACCTCTCCTCCCACAGGATCCTCGTGCGGTCCGTTTTTATCTACTGCCTGTGAGATATTCCAGTAACTTGTAATAGCGCCCTCTGTTGACACAATAAAGCCACTCTAGATAATGATCAAAATAGAAGTGCACACGTGTAATTCTCTCTCTGAGTACATAAGAAAAATGGCGACGAATACGGGATTTTTTTTTAAATCCAGTGGATCGCCAGAGTCCTAACAGAAGTCAGCACACTTTTTGACGTATCGGTGTGAGTAATTCGTTACGTTTGAGTAGAAACAGGAAGTTTTTGCCCCAGTGAGGCGGAACCTCATGGTAGAGGATTTATTGGAAGCATTGACAGGTTGGAGGCCTCCACAGAGGACTGGCACAACTATCAGCGACGGTTGGAAATATGGATGAAGGCAAATAAAATTGCTGATGCAGATAAAGTGAATTTTTTTTTGGCGATGATAGGGTCATCAGACTTTGAGATTGTGACAAACTATGTCTGTCCGGAAGACCCGTCAGAAAAACAGTATGATGAATTAACCACGATCCTGGTGAACTACTACTCATCGACAAGGAATCAAATAGCACTAAGGATGGCATTTCGGAAACGCCACCAAGAACCGCAAGAATTGGTTGCCGGCTACATAAATGAGTTGAAGAAGTTATCCAGGCACTGTGAATATGGAGCGGAGTTAGATACAAACCTCAGAGATACCTTCGTCGGCGGACTTCACAATAGAAGGATCCAGTCCAAACTACTGAGCAAAGGCAACGCGCTTACATGAAAGACTGCATGTGAGGAAGCGTTGGCAATGGAAATGGCGGAGAAAGATAGTGGAAACCTACAAAGGAGCAGTACAGACATCAATAAGATGTCGGCTTACAAGCAAAGGGTGAGCAGAAATCAGCAGCAGTCCAGACGATTGAAATGTTATCGCTGTCATGGAGAACACTACCCAATAGATGTCCACATCTCCAATCAAAATGCTACAGTTGTAATAATATTGGTCATATACAGAGAGCTTGTGACCCAAATCGAAGTCGGAGAAGAGCACAGCCAGGAGAGGATCAGCCCCGACAGAGTAATACTAACACACGTGGACGTGGTCGTGGTCGAGAGCATAGGCATGGTCATGGATACCGTGGAGGAGGTAGTTCAGCACAGGCACATACTGTCAATCAAACTCAGGCTATAGGGACAGGCGAGACAGACAGAGAAGACTACATAGATTATATGGAACAAGGAACTTTGTTTGCAACGAACACTGAAAATAAAAACATATATAAGCCTAGTAGTAACACATTATCTTATTTATCACATCAGGTAAAGGAACATTTTGTTAACCTAAAATTCATTTCCCTTTGGAAAAGTTTTCAGATATTTTGGAAGGTTATGATATCATCTTAAATAGATGTGTTTCTTTTAAAATGAATGAGAAAACGACTCATGTCTTATGGTTTTAATTTTAGACACATAAAACACTGTGATTGTATGACAAGTTTTTTACTAGGGGAGGAGTGTGAGATATTCCAGTAACTTGTAATAGCGCCCTCTGTTGACACAATAAAGCCACTCTGGACAATGATCAAAATAGAAGTGCACACGTGTAATTCTCTCTCTGAGTACATAACACTACCCAAATTACACAAGGCAGGTAACCAGGTTCGCCCTACTGTGTCGGGCAATGATAGCCCAACAGAACGTAACTCGGAGTTCGTTGACAGCTACCTCAACCCTCTGGTATCTCATATCCCTTCGTTCATACAGGAGACTACGGACTTGTCCGTAAACTAGAGGGCATTAAACATCAAATACCCAACTTTGCCCTCCTTGTCACTCTGGATGTTTCCTCCTTATACACTAACATCCCCCATAGCGAGGGCATGAGTGCATGTGCCAATGCTCTCATATCCAACAACCAAACCAAACCCTTTGTGAGACATCTCACAGATCTCATCCGACTCATACTTACAGCCATGGGCACTAAGATGGCGCCCTCATACGCCAATCTTTTATGTCCGACCTTGAAGACAGATTACTATCTTCTGCCATTCTTATGGTGGAGATTTATTGATATTTTCTCCATCCCATCATCAAGTTCACTGCTAACTACTCTCCCAATAGCGTGAACTTCATAAACGTCACCATCAACAAATTTCTCCCAGGCATCTCGACTGATGTCTATTGTAAACCCACTGACACTCGTCAATACCTCCTTTCTGGCAGCTGCCATCCCAAGCACTGCAAGGAGCCCTCCGTATAAGACGTATCTGTTCCACTGATACCTTATACAGGAGACGGTCGACTGAACTGAGGCAACACCTTGTATATTGGGGTCATAGCAAACGCAGGGTCCAACTAGCAATCAACGGGGCCTCCTGTACCCCCGTAGCACTCTCTTGGCTAACCAGGGTAACAAGAAAACCCCTCCCAACAGACACGCAGCTTTACATTACTTTTTAATCTTCTCAAGAACCTGCTGATTCCTGCATTAAAACACTGGAGAAATGTATTCAAGAGATTCGAAGTTGGATGAGAAAAACTTTCTGAAATTGAACGATGAAAAAACAGAATTTGTTCTATTTGGATCACGTCAGCAAATGTTTAAAGTTTCTCTTCCATTTATTACAATTGGTGACTCGCAGATAACCCCCTCATTACATGCACGTAATTTGGGTGTTATATTAACTCGACAATGACTTTAAAACCACATATCTCCAACATTGTTCGCATATCATCATTATATCAGAAATATAAGCCGATAACGGGAATGCTCTCCTTTACGGTCTCCCGCAGAATCAAATATCTCGTCTTCAGCACATACAAAACACAGCAGCTCGTGTTGTGACTTTGTCCAGAAAGTCATGCCATATCACGCCAATCTTGAAAGAACTGCACTGGCTTCCTGTTTCACAGAGAATTGTTTTTAAACTTATGCTAATTGTTCACAAATCTTTCAATAACATTGCTCCAATTTATATTTCTGAACTGCTTAAAGTCTACACTCCATCACGCAATTTGCGCTCCAGCAACATGTCACTCCTAAAGGAACCAACTTCAAAACGGAACTGGGGTGATAGGTCGTTTTCTGTCGCAGCTCCGAGACTCTGGAATCATCTTCCAACTAAACTCAAATCTTGTCATAGTATAACCAGATTTAAGTCGATGCTTAAAATTCATCTTATGTCACAACTCTTCAAAGATGATGTATATTTGTAATTGCATTGTAGGTACATAATTTAATTGTTCCCCCTATGCTATCATTGTATATTGTTTGTATTCATGTTTTTTCTTTGTTTCCGCGCCTTGAGCGCCCAGCATGGTGGATATGTGCACGCTATTATTATTATTATTATTATTATTATTATTATTATTATTATTATTATTATTATTATTATTATTATTATTATTATTATTATTATTATTATTATTATTATTATTATTATTATTATTATTATTATTATTATTATTATTATTATTATTATTATTATTATTATTATTATTATTATTATTATTATTATTATTATTATTATTATTATTATTATTATTATTATTATTATTATTATTATTATTATTATTATTATTATTATTATTATTATTATTATTATTATTATTATTATTATTATTATTATTATTATTATTATTATTATTATTATTATTATTATTATTATTATTATTATTATTATTATTATTATTATTATTATTATTATTATTATTATTATTATTATTATTATTATTATTATTATTATTATTATTATTATTATTATTATTATTATTATTATTATTATTATTATTATTATTATTATTATTATTATTATTATTATTATTATTATTATTATTATTATTATTATTATTATTATTATTATTATTATTATTATTATTATTATTATTATTATTATTATTATTATTATTATTATTATTATTATTATTATTATTATTATTATTATTATTATTATTATTATTATTATTATTATTATTATTATTATTATTATTATTATTATTATTATTATTATTATTATTATTATTATTATTATTATTATTATTATTATTATTATTATTATTATTATTATTATTATTATTATTATTATTATTATTATTATTATTATTATTATTATTATTATTATTATTATTATTATTATTATTATTATTATTATTATTATTATTATTATTATTAGTTGTAATTGTAGTTGCTGCTGCTGCTGCTGCTGCTGCTGCTGCTGCTGCTGTGTGTCATCTGCATAACAATGATAATTTGGCAGATGGCACTCAATAATATCAAACAACCTAGAAGCATAGATGGTGAAAAGCGGTGGACCCAGACATGATCCTTGTGGAACACCACAGTCAAGCCTGAAACTATCTGACAAGGTCCCATCTATAGACACCCGCTGGCTTCTGGAAGACAAATAAGATGCAAACCAATCGAGCGCCGAGCCGGATATCTCAATGGTATCAAAGGCGGCACTGAGGTCTAATAAAACAAGTAATGTTTACATGCTGAGAATTCATCTTCAAAAGTATGTCATTCTTTACCTTCAAAAGGGCCGTCTCTGTACTGTGATGTTTCCTATATGCCGATTGAAATAGTGGAAATAATACATGCCTAGCCATATGATTATTAATTTGAGCACACACTGCACTCTCAGTAAGTTTAGACAAAAACTGCAAGTTGATGATTGGTCGGTAATTTTCAAAAACTGGGTCAAGGTTATGCTTCTTTAACGAAGGAAAAACCAGTCCCTCTTTTCAGCAATCGGGAAAAACGCCAGAGAACCAATAGACAAATTTATGATACTGGTAAGCACCAGTATTGCCAGAAAATACTGGGGAACTTCCTTCGCAATAATAGAGCGCACCAAACCAATAAAACTAAAATATCTAATTCCACAGTTTTACAAAATAAATTATTAGCTTCGTGACAAAGTCGGTAGATAGGCGGGGAGGGGGAAGGAAAATGTTCATATCAAATTCTACAGTTATAAAAAACAATTTTCTTATCTAATTCCACAGTTAGGCTATACAGATAAATTATTAGCCTTGTGACAAATCGTTCGGTCGGCGGGGTGGAAGGAAGAAGAGGAAAATTTCCTCCACAGTTATACAAAATAAATTATTAGCTTTGTGACAAAATTTTTCTGTAGGCGGGGAGGGAGGATGAACATTTTTGTTTCGCCGTGACCTCCGTCTACGAGAGCAGTCAGGACTAAAGTGAATCACAAGTTTCACCGACCCTTTTAAGCCTTACACGAGCATTGTTAGACTCGGTGGATTGCAAAACCCATGACAAAGGCACATTTTGCCTAGTGCATGTTTCACAAAAGCTTGTTATGTAATCACGTAGTCTCAACCTTAAATAATTGCTGCTGCAAAAGCGCCATCTGAAAAGCAAGGGAATTTTGGACTGAATTTGCCTGGGTAAGTAAACGACTCGCGCTCCATAAATCCGATTAATGCTGTATCAAGATTAAACTCTTTTTTTATGGATTTACGAGTCTCAGACTGAAATAAGACGCTGTTGTTTTTGTCCTTCAACATTTTGGGTTTGCGAGTCCACTGATTTAATTTTCGCATAATTGATTTAACAAAGAAACATTAAAATACATCTGTGTTTGAAATCAGTTGGTCAGCCAGTAATCTAAACTCATCACACCTGCACTATGTGCGCTGACCAACTGATTCAGTTTCTATATGGTAATAATAATTAACTTGTAACTTTCATTTTAACATTTCACATATTGTTAAGATAAGTAATTGCCCATGAAATTAATTTAGTAATTTAGAAATACAACGAGCTTACTTTACTCGCCATTGAACAAGTTTATTCAATTGCTCAGCAAAAGTTTCTAATTTTGTTTGCTTTTAAAATGTTCTTTGCTAATTTTCTTTCTAAATGTTTTTGAGAATATACCTAATAGAATCGTGTGATCAACTAAAAGATAATTTATTATTCTTCATGCATTTTTCGTGGGGCAAATCCGCCATCAGTCGACCGATGCAGCTGACTTCTCATCTGCATAGGGCAGCTCCCCACGAAAACCACAAGACACCTCAAACCCCAAAGATTAATAATCCTGTAATCTCCAGCAGTATTCTCTACATTTAAACTGACAACTGACAACTGGCCTTACAACCTAATATTGCTTTTAAATGCGTCAGATCACCATCTGCCCATTTCTCTAATTTGTGCATCAGAATAGCCCTGCGAGAGCGCATGACACGCCGCCCCTATACGGAAACTATGCCCAGTGTAAGCATTGTCATCTAACCCAATAAATCTAACAGTTGATTGTAGCATTTTAGCAAACTGCTCTCTCTTAACTGGCTCACCACTTGACCAACAGTACACAAAAGGCGATTCAAAAGCTCTTATTTGGTAAAAGTAGTGAGTTAGGGCTTTCACTGTACAGTAAACACCGTTTGTACTTGTAATATTAATGCAAACATGTCTACCTTTTCAGTGCTTAAAATAACGAAACTTAATCTTTAAACTTTGGCCATCCGATCCAAAATGGACACAATCTAGTTTTAACACGTTTTCTGTATTCTTATTGGATACCACCGTAATTTCTCCCACGCGTAGAAACGCTGTGAACGCTAACAAAAACATGCTTTTGTACAACGACTTTTGGTAAACTGATTGTGAACAATGTTCTAATGCATCTACCATATTATGTAGTATGTGAATAGTTATAGGCAATCTAACGTCAAACTTCGGTTTGGCCCGTTGTACCCCTTGTACAGCTTGTTGTACAATAAGCGCTTGACCAGGCTCTTCCATGTTATATAGTCTGTGAATGAAATTGATAGCCGACATAAACGTACAAATGGTACTGGATGCATAGTTAGCTTTAAATAAGTAAGTGACAAATAGAGCTACTAGTATTGGTGGCTATTGTATAAGTTGAATTACTCGTTGTGTTGTGACACGAACTACATGTTACTAAAGAGAAATAAAGGGTTCTAAGATGGATGCCCCCACAACACGATTTGACAGTTCACATGGTGAGTCCGTTCCACATTTATTTACTAGGAAAAAGACCCCAAAGATATAACATGGTGGCAGCGCTGGGTCCAGTAAATATCAGCAGACATTATAAGATAGTTATTGAGTGGCATTTTGTTCTGTTAACAACAAAATAGGCCTGCAAAAGTCACGTCATGTGCGTCGATGATTTTCGTCTTTGAACCGTGTGTACAGTATACAGCACGATGGCGCATTCGTCAGTAGGGGCGCCCTCCCCGTTAATCGGTTGGCTCGATATGTACGACCAGGAGGAGGACATTGCCAATTATATAGAGAGACTTCAGCTATATTTTGTCGCCAATGACATACCTACAGCAAAGAAATCTGCAATATTATTGAGTGTTGTAGGACCAACGGTATACAATACTGTAAAAAGCCTGTCTGAGCCAAGCCCAGTGTCAGACAAGACCTATCAAGAACTGTGTGACATGCTCGTTTCACACTATAGACCTAAGCGTTTGGTCATAGCAGAACGGTTCCGTTTTTACAAGCGTAATCAGAAGGGGCAGGTGAGACAATTGCTCAGTATTCGGTCGAACTACAGACCTTGGCCGGTCCATGTAAAATTTTGTGGAGTGTCGTGGCCGAGCGGTCTAGCTTACCGGACTCAAGTTCTGGTGTTAGCAGCTGAATGTGGGTTCGAATCCCGGCCGTGACACTTGTGTCCTTGAGCAAGACACTTAACCAAAATTGCTTATAGGGGCAGAGGCAGTTTAACAACTGCCTAGTTACCCCTCCCAGTCCTATTCGCACCGTGAAGAGGCTGGTTATTAACTTGTCTTGTTTCGGTGCGAGGGGCTGGTTTCTTCAGTGTGGAGTCGTTGTAACAACTCGATGACTTAGTAGCCCCACCTTGGAGTGGCCATTGGCCTTGTGTGGGGCGAATTGCGTATTTTTTATATTTTTAATTCGGCACATTCCTTGATGATGCACTACGCGATAGATTGGTTTGTGGCATCGCCAGTGAGTACATCCAAAAACATTTGTTGACAAAAGATGGACTGACTTTCCAGAAAGTTGTTGAGGTTGCAAAAACCCTCGAGACAGCAACAAAAGATTTGAAGGAAATCAAATCTAAGGGAGACGGAGCCACAGTACACTCAGTGCACAGAAAACCGCACAAGCCCAAGTCTTCTGGAAAGCCACTTAGTAGTCGCATATCTACACAGCCACACGCAGTGGGGAACATTTGCAATAATTGTGGCTATGAAGCATCACATAAGTCCTGCCCAGCCAGAGGGCAGACATGTAACAATTGCAACAAGATTGGACATTTCTCGAAAGTGTGCAGATCCAATCGTAAATAAACGAGGGCCGTACTCCAAACCGACAGTGCATGCTCTGATGATGGTTTCACTAAGGATGAAAGTGAATTTTTCGTTGGTGCTGTTCACCATGACCCGCTGCACATAGATGACGTATGGAAGGAAAATCTGTATGTACACGGCAAGTCAGTGTCGTTTCTGCTCGACACTGGTTCGGAGGTAAACATCCTGCCGAAAGCGATCTACGAATCCCTCAATATTGCTGATAAGACATTGGATAAATTATCCACACGACTGTCTGGATTTTTCGGTGGTAAAGCCATACCACTAGGCCAAACCAGACTGAGATGCCAGGTGAAAGACAAGACACAGCCGTTACAGTCCCTGATCCTAGAAAAGGGGTCACCTGTCCTGGGAAAGCGAGCCTGTGAGTTACTTGGGCTATTGCAACGTGTCTACACACTCATCAGCAATGATAGCGTTTTTGAAGGCCCAGGATGTATGCGTGGTCAGTCAGCAAAGATAAAGCTCGCAAAGGACGCCACACCCTACTGTGTCAACGCACCTCGCCGATTCCCCATTCCCCTCTTACCGCAACTCAAAGAGGAGCTTGAGAAACTTGAAACGCAGGGGATAATCCAACGCATCACTGAGCCTACAGACTGGTGCTCGCCCATAGTCATAGCACCAAAGAAAAATGGCAAGATTAGACTGTCTGTGGACCTATGGCAGCTAAATAAATCGGTTGCCAGAGAGCAGTTTACCATACCGACCGTCGAAGAAGTTCTAGGCAGAATTTCTGGTGCACAAGTTTTCTCGCTGCTGGATGCCAAGCACGGCTTCTGGCAAGTACCACTTGCTGAAGAAAGTCAACGACTGACGACTTTCATTACGCCATTCGGACGATTTTGCTTCAAGCGTTTACCGTTTGGCATAACATCCGCTCCAGATATATACCAGCGGATCATGAGTGATCTTCTTACATGACTACCCGGCGTTGTAGTCTATATGGACGATGTGCTGATCACAGGCACAACAAAAGAAGAACACGATGACAGACTACAGCAAGTTCTGCAAATTGTCCAGACTGCCGGTCTGAAGCTGAACAAGGAGAAGTGGAAGATCGCGCAAACACAAGTCAATTTTCTTGGCATGAAACTGGACAAAGATGGTGTGCACCCCAATCCTGCTAAAGTAGCAGCAATCATACACATGGCCCCACCAACATCGAAGGAATATGTTAAACGACTCATGGGAATGGTTAACTGGCTAGCGCGTTTCATTCCCAACGTATCCACAGTCGCGGCACCAATCAACGGGTTACTGAAGGGTAACGTCAACTGGATTTGGGGTCCTTCACAGCAGTCAGCATTCCGCAGCCTCAAACGACTACTGACGACAGCACCCACACCCGCACTATATGACCCATCACGCGACACAATGATCAGTGCAGACACGAGCAGTTACGGGATAGGAGGCTGTATCCCTCAACGACATGATGACCAACAGTGAAAACATGTCGCTTACTGCTCCAGAAGTCTCACTGCAGCAGAAAAGCGGTACGCGCAAATAGAGAAGGAACTATTAGCATCAGTGTGGTTATGTGAAAGGTTCTACATATACCTCAGAGGCCTGCGCTTCGCAGTTCAGACCGACCACAAACCGCTTGTTCCACTGATAAACAACAAGGACCTCTGTGACGTCTCCCTCAGGTGTCAACGTCTTCTCATGTGCGGAGTACACACCTGGGAAACTCCTTGTTGTTGCCGACGCCCTTTCGCGTGCCCCTTTGAAATCAACCGTAGATGAGACCGACAATCTCGAAGAAGAAGTAGAGGCTCACGTCAATCTGATAACGAAGCATTGGCCAGTTTCCAACGCAAAACTATTAGAGATAGAGCGCGAGACCACTCTTGATGACAACTTGAAAGTTGACGTACAAAGCGGATGGTCTAAGTACGCTAAGGATGTCGAATCTACAAGTGTTCGAAGCTATTGGGATGAACAAGACAAAATCAGTATGATCAAAGGCGTCTTAACATATGGTGATCGCATCATCATCCCATGAAAGCTAAGGCCAGAGATGCTTCAGAGAATACATGAAGGCCATCAGGGTATCTCGAAATGCAGACTGCACGCTGGTCAAGCAGTCTGGTGGCCAGGTATTGGAACCGATATCGCCCAATACATTCAGAAGTGTTCGCTCTGCCAGACAAAGCAGTCGGCCCAAACAGCTGAACCACTGATCTCAACGCCACTACCAGAGCGGCCATGGCAACGAATAGCCTGTGACTTGGCCGATGTGAAAGGAAAACAGTTCATCATTCTGGTGGATTGTTACTCCAAGTGGATCGAAGTCCACCACCTTCATAAGACGACTTCGCAGTCCGTTATCACCTACTTGGAAGCGACATTCGCACGCTACGGCATTCCTGAGGTGGTAGTGACCGATAATGGACCACAATTCATTGGTGAATTCAAGGAGTTCGCGAAAGAGTATGACTTCACGCATATCACTTCTAGCCCGCACTACCCTCAAGCCAACCGTCAGGCAGAAAAGGCAGTTCACATCGCGAAGATGATACTACGCCAGAATGATCCAGTGCGAGCCTTAATGACCTACCGTTCGTTCTACACCTATACCCGCTCTTGGTGTGTCTCCATCACGACTCATGATGGGACGAGAGATGCGCACTACATTGCCCATACTACCGCGTAATATTCGCCCTAAGATCGCGAACTACACCAAGCTTAAGGAAGCCGATAAATCTCACAAATCTAAGAGCGAATCCTACTTCAACCGCAAGCATGGTGCAAAACAACTGGATTAACTGAAGCCATGTGACCATGTCAGAATCCGCACCAAATCAGGATGGAGTCCGGTGGGTGAGGTAACGCGAAAGGCTGGTCCCCCGCGTTCATACATCATCACCGTTGATGGTGCAGAGTATCGCAGAAACCGACGTCACTTGATGCATGTTCCAAAACCAGACCTGGAACCTGTCGTTGATGTCCAGATCTCACATGACGACAATCCTAAGGATCTCCAACCAACCATGACCAGACCACATCGCACATTGAACACTCCAGCATGGCACAAGGACTATGTCATGTACTGAGAACATTGAACTCTGAACTCATCACATAGGATCAAAAACCTATTAATCTGAAATTGCTGTGGATTATTCCATTGTTGATTTATTCTGGAAAAGCAAAAATTACATTTGTCAAAGTACCAAATTCTCATGGTTCAATTGTAAACAGCCATCAATAAGATTTTGTGGACTGAAGAAAACAAGCTCAAAATGCATTGTATACTCTTACGGACTGATGAGATTCTGTGGGAAGCTTATCAATACACCCAAATTTGTTCATGTGTTTTTCATGCGTTTTAAATGTTAACAAGTTTGTTTTCTTCCAGAAAAGGGGGCGATGTTGTATAAGTTGAATTACTCGTTATGTGTTGTGACACGAACTACATGTTACTAAAGAGAAATAAAGGGTTCTAAGATGGATGCCCCCACAACACGAGTTGACAGTTCACATGGTGAGTCCGTTCCACATTTATTTACTAGGAAAAAGACCCCAAAGATATAACAGTGGCAGTGGCAATGAAGCGCTGAACACATGTTTCTTGATAAATTGAATCCAAATGGTCTGCGCTCTTTGGTACGTTTTCCATGTTGAAACTGCCATCGATTTTGAAAGTAAGCTTAAAAGCCCTGGAACCAGCTCTGAGGTTGAATTGCTACTGGTAGTGACAATGGTTGCTCTGTCATGCGTGGGGCTGCTTTTTTGAACGCCTCCACCTGCAGACGAGAACGTTGATCAGCTAGCGTATTTATACATCCAGGGATATGTACAGCTTTAAATTGAATATTAAACAGCGTGCTTTTTACTACTAGCTTACGTACGAGAGTCAAAACCAGCGGCGTAGCCACGGGGAGGGGGGAGGCCTGGGGGGAGGCCTGGGGGGGGGAGGCCTGGGGGGAGGCCTGGGGGGGGGGCCCGTGCCTCCCCCCACAAATTTCCAGTGCCCTCCCCAGGTTCCCCCCTCCCACGAAAAATCCTCATAATGCCCCAAAAGACAGAAAAGAAAAAGAAAAGGGAAAAACCCATACCCCTGGGGCCCCCCACTGAAAAGCAATGCCCCCCCCCCCCTGTGCGCCCCCCCTCCCCCCACTGAAAAAGTCCTGGCTACGCCGCTGGTCATAACCTTCAATTCTTTAGTTGTATTTGAGTTAATAATGTTAACTAAAGCCTCATTGTCTGTGTGGAGGAGAATTCTTTGATTAGACCAGTGATGTCCCCAGACATACACCGCGGCTACTATTGGATACCATTCTTTTAGTGTTATATTTTCATTGGCCCATGATGCTGGCCATTTCCCATAAAACCATTGGGTACCAAAAACTGCGCCGTATCCTAATGAACCCGCGGCATCTATGTATAAGTGTAGGGTTTGGTTTGTTAGCCACTGGTCTGACAAAAAAATGCTTTTCCATTAAATTGCCTTAGAAACAATAACCACGCCCGTAAATCTAATTTTGCTTGAGCTGTTAACCTGATAAAGTGCCTTGGGGACTTGATACCTATGGTTAAGTTGATTAATCGCCTCAAAAATGCTCGACCAGGAACTACTACCATACAGGTTAAATTAAGAAAACCGATAATTGATTGCAGTTCCTGTAAAGTAACTTTTTTTCTTGTCTAATGCCCAACTTATTATATCAGTGGCTTTCTTCAATTTGTCTGCCGGTAACCGAGCAGTCATTGCTATTGTATCTAGCTCGATCCCAGCAAAAGTAAGGCAGGTTGTTGGTCCTTCGGTTTTCTCTTGTGCTGGAGGAATACCCATTTTATTACATAATGTTTGAAATCCTACCAAATTCTGTATGCCATGTTGATAGCTTGTCGAAATAATAAAAAAATATTCAAGAATATGAACCAAGCCGGCGGGGTTTAACTCTTTCTGCGCTATCCATTCAATCGCTGTGCTAAATTCTTCCAATATAGCACAACTTGAGCGGCATCCCATTGGTAGAGTTTTATCATAAAAATATTGGTTTTCCCAAGAAAACCCTAGCAGGTTGTGGTCACTTGGATGAACTGGAATAATTTTGAAAGCAGACTTTATGTCAAGTTTAGAGAGCACACACCCTGGGCCCACTGACTTTAAAATTTTAATTGCGTCATCTGTTGATGCGTACTTGACTGTTGCATAGCAATCTGGTATTACCATTATTAACCGAGCCGTTTTCTGGATACGACAAATGATGAATGATTCGAAATGCCCCAGGTTGTTTTTTAGGAACTAATCCAATTGGACAACAATTCTTTATGGGCAAGTTTTGGAAGGGCCCTGCAATTCTGCCTTGTTCAAGTTCAAGCGCTAGTTTTTCGGAAACCACCTTCGGATTTTCAAGAGCCGATTTTAAATTCTTGGATGTCCTAATTTCCTTTGTGCCCGTAAAACCTACGTGAAAACCGAATGTAAAACCATCAACTAAAAATTTATACTTTTCGGTTATCATAGCCCCTCAACATAATTCCAAGTACATTTTTATTTACTGGCGTCGTTCGTTTGTTTTGGGTTAAGGAAGTATGTCCCTTTCCTGGTCTGCCTTTAGGTTGTGTAAAAACGCTCCTATTTGGGAAGACGGCAGCGCATTTTCCGGCGGCTGCTCTTGGAAATGTTCCCTTGTATGGCAATGAAGACTGAAAACATTTTTCGCGCTATAAAAGGTGGGTGGTCACCCATACATTGTGTACATGCTTGTAGCCGCATGATCCCTCGCAAGCCAATCCACGCAAGAAACGGAAACAAAACCCTAGCTGAAGTTTATTCCTTGCTGATGGGTATGACGGTTTACTCAGTGTCCCCGTTAGATAAGACGGTTTAGCCCCTCCCACTGCATTGAGCCCTTTAAGTGCTTTTAGGTACAGCTCAATGTGAAAGTGATCCCACTGGAGAGGCGTGGTTTGCCTAAGTTTTCTAAACGTGACATCGTACACATTGAAATTACACCCCTCAAATGCTATCTGGCGAATTAACTCTCCGTACTTTAGCAGCTTACCAGCCTCAATTGGGTACTTTCTAGTGTAAACAGTTGAAAAAATGGCAAAGGCCGAATTCCATTCATGTATGGTTTTTGGAACCTTTTCGTTCGATGGCACTATGCACAATGCGCTGTTACCGCCTGGGACATTCTGGACCGCAATATTGCTTTGTACTGCTTGAGAGGGATTAATCAGCAGGCCAAATTCGACATATTCGTTTGCCCAAATTTTCTCCCTGATATCTTATTAACTGCAAAGTCTAACGGTAAAGGTGCAGGCAAGGGTACATACCCCCAATGCCCAGAGACTCACCTGTGCCAGGCAAACTCGACATCTTTCCAGCCCCCAGAGAACCGCCAGGAATCGGCCCCTGTCCGACACCCGACGACTCCTCGGGAGATAGCTCAGATGCTCCAAGATTTGTCCCTACACCAGATCCAATGCTGGCTGATATTAGCGCGCCGTTGTGTTGTCCTTGCTCCAACCCTGGAGATGACACTCCTCCATTTGTATTCTTGGGTGTCCATGTTGAAGCTGCTGGACGTACCGTATGGGAACCGACGGATGTGATGGACTGGGCCTCATGAACCTGAGCGCCACTATATCTATGACAAATACCTCTTCTGGTATTACCGCTGGCGGAGCTTCTTTCTCCTGAGCGACTGGCTCAGGCTCCTTTGTACTTGAACCGTTCTTTGTGTCTTTATATGTCTTCTGTTCCTTATTGTGATGTAATGTCTGGTTGGTTTTGTCTTTTGTGCTTAGAGGACCCCATTGGAAATAAGTCGCAAGACTTTTATGGGCTATCCTGATATTACCACCTTCATGTGCAATTTAAATGTATTTATGTTTTTATTTGCTTATTTATTGTGTGTTTTTGTAATTTATTTTGAATGATGATATCAAATAAAACATAAAACATAAAACTGGCTTTTGCTTTTTTGCGTGTACTACGCCCCATCGTATCCGACGAGGACGCCTTACGCTTTGCTCTTCCCATCCTGCAACAAAACAACAAACTAAAGCGCAGACATTGTAATTTTAGCTTCTGTAACCGGTTATAGAAAAACAAATATGGCGAACCCGACTGCCCTCTGTTTTAACTAACTGCTTTATGTGGACTCGTCGGCCGGTTGCCCTTTGTAGGGCAACCGACTATGGTCACGGCATGATTCCTTAGTACTAGCAATACTGATCCTGGGCACGGCGAGCATCCCCGAACAGCAACGCCATACAGCGGTCAACCAGCCATTTTGCAACCTAACCCTATGCAAAGGTGAGCTCGCCTGATAGCATCACCATACAGCGGCTAACAGATAAATGCGCCATCAATCAACCAGGATCAGCAAAATTAGGGTAAATTATTACAGTAATGAAAGGTCTGGGTGAATTGCAAATGTTCACAATCAAGGAACATAAAACAGTGATATGTGCCATACGGGACAAGAGAACGGAAAGCATCACCAACAGCAACACCATATAGCAGCTAACAGCTGCATAGGCCATCGTTAAGCAACCTATTGTAATGGTAATCTCGCTTGACAGCAACTCCATACAGCAACCAACAGCTGCGTGGGCTATCGTTTGCAACCAATTGTAATGGCGATCTCGCTTGATAGCAACTCCATACAGCAGCTAACAGCTGAATGGGCCATCCTTACACCAGCTTAATCAAAATATAAATGAACCAATAACCCAGACAAACAGTAATAACATTCAAATGCTCAATTATTTTAGAGCTCAAATGGCCAAACAGTGCCCTTACGCCAACCTGTAACCGAGTAATACAACTGTAAGGGCTCCCCGGTAACTAACAGCCTTGGTATCTTTGTAACGTGATTGCATGTCTATACTGAAACAACACTTAATTTTTTTTAAATATTAATCCTGCTGTACCAGTAAAAGGTTGCCGAACGACTTACTGTTGCCCAACTCGATCGGTTTTTACACCGACGTTGGCATGTTTTTTAGGCCAAATAACACAGCTCCACGAAGGGACTTGTAGAATTTGTATTGCCTCCTAGAGGACAAGTTAACACCATCATGGCATGTAGTTGCTCCGAACTCTGCCACGTTAGGATGTGTCAAGCCTCTATGTTTCCAAAATTATATCCCTTTGTGTTTCTTGCAATTAACTTTCAGAAAATCATTAGCTACATTAACCCCAGCATTAAACTCATCTAGGTTTTCTGGACAATATCGCCCCCTGCTCCTATGCAGGATTTGACATAGAAAAACCCATTCGGCTCCCGTTAATTCCTTGACCTTAATAGCGATATCGAGCAGCTTAAAACGAACAGAAATAGGATCATCCGTTTTACACAAATCATTGTGCCACATTGCAAGATAATTATTTGCGGGGCATGCGCAACAATTTTCGGTATAATTATTTGCAGAAATGTGCTCCCTTCAATTCTTGTGCTGGAATGTTGGATGGGACTTGCGATTTATATCATCACGAAGAGGCCTTAATAAATGAGTTACCAACAAATGCTACTTTTCCATTCATTGTCTGTCTTTCAAGCACTTTAACTGCCGGGGTAAATATTGAAAAGACCAGCAAACAAGATACATACGTTTCCTTGACTCACTGCTTTGCTGAAAAATGGATGTTTTGTTTCGCCGTGACCTCCGTCTATGAGAGCAGTCAGGACTAAAGTGAACCACATGTTTCACCGACCCTTTTAAGCCTTACACGAGCATTGTTAGACTCAGTGGACTGCAAAACCCATGACAAAGGCACATTTTGCCTAGTGCATGTTTCACAAAACCTTGTTATGTAATCACGTCGTCTCAACCTTAAATAATTGCTGCTGCAAAAGCGCCATCTGAAAAGCAGGGAATTTTGGACGGAATTTGCCTGGGTAACTAAACGACTCGCGCTCCATAAATCCGATTAATGCTGTAAATAAAATCCGTAAATAAAAAAATTACCGTGTGTCCATTTCTTTCTTTTCTTCAGTTTCAGGGCAACACGGACGGAAATACACCTGTAACTGTCTACTTTCCCACGGCTCTGCAAACTCGATTCATACAGATAGAACCCGTCACGTGGCGTAATCTGTACCCATGTGTGCGCTTTGAACTACTTGGATGCAGAGGTGATTTTCCTTTCTGTGTTGTCTGTATGAGTATGAATGAGTACAACGGCACAAGGCGTGTGATATGTTGTCCATTGTGCATATCATTTAGTTTTGCAAAATTTGCGACTATACGTAATATGTAAAATATACGATTAACATGAACCAGAATGCGTGAGAGAGTACCCATCACCTAAAAAATAGCGACATTTCCTCGCCTCAAATTGTAACTACTATGGGCGGCGATGCCTCCCCAATAATTGTGAAATGAACAGTAATGGCAATGTTCTCCCCATTAATTATCACCCCTTAAATAACTTTATATATATAGCCTCACCTACACGATCAGAACCAAATCCATGTGTAAAACACACCAGCTTGTGTTAAAGCTTGGGTATGAATAGAAGAAAACAACAAAAAGGGGTCAGAACCATACAAATGGAGTTGTTGGTGTGTGGGTGTCATTAGCTAAATCATAATTGTTGTCCTAAAATAGAAAAGTGGCAATAGAGAACAGTTGTGAAAGAAATAATGACATTCAAGATAAAGTAACAAAAAGATAACAAATACAGGTATGAAGGCAGTGGATGAAATCTAGTAGTAGAAATGATCTAAGTAGCTGGATTATTTTACCTGTGTTGATGTTAAGACCCTTGGCTTGAAGTGAGTGGAGTTGATGTATTCAGTGTGACTCCCTAAGTTATCGCTAGTGCAGGCTTCAATTGCAATGAGTTCAACATCCTTAATACTATAATTAGGGCTGTTAAAGTAGATTGCTACAGGGTAGGGTTTCTGGTTTTCACAGAGGAGACATGGTTGGCAAAGCGGAGACACAATTTGGTCTTTGTCTCCCTTAAATATTGTATACCACATCTTTACATGAAATTACATATACAACATTGGGTGTGTCACACTGGGATTTAATTCTGATCGTGTAGGTGAGGCCAGTACTGTGGCTTTTCACCTTCTGAGCAGGTTTGAGATACAAACATGTTTTGCATCTCGGGCGGGTACAATTAGAGCACTCATGCTGTGATTCATGGCCAGTAACGTTAATGTCACCGTTGGTGCTAGGGAGCCTAGCGCGAACCAAAACATCACCGAGGTTGCGGGGGCGGCGGAAAGCAAGCAAAGGGGCTCAGGGATGGCTCAGAGGAGCGTAAAATAGTCATGTTATCATTTACGATGGATGAAAGTTTGGGTAATCTGGGGGTGATAGGTAGTGACCAGGGGATTCTGTTGGGAGGGGTTTTCTTGTTACCCTGGTTAGCCAAGAGAGTGCTACGGGGGTACAGGAGGCCCTGTTGGTTGCTAGTTGGACCCTGCGTTTGCTATGACCCCAAGATACAAGGTGTTGCCTCAGTTCAGTCGACCGTCTCCTGTATAAGGTATCAGTGGAACAGATACGTCTTATACGGAGGGCTCCCTGCAGTGCTTGGGGTGGCAGCTGCCAGAAAGGAGGTATTGACGAGTGTCAGTGGGTTTACAATAGACATCAGTCGAGATGCCTGGGAGAAATTTGTTGATGGTGACGTTTATGAAGTTCACGCTATTGGGAGAGTAGTTAGCAGTGAACTTGATGATGGGATGGAGAAAATATCAATAAATCTCCACCATAAGAATGGCAGAAGATAGTAATCTGTCTTCAAGGTCGGACATAAAAAAGATTGGCGTATGAGGGCGCCATCTTAGTGCCCATGGCTGTAAGTATGTGTCGGATGAGATCTGTGAGATGTCTCACAAAGGGTTTGGTTTGGTTGTTGGATATGAGAGCATTGGCACATGCACTCATGCCCTCGCTATGGGGGATGTTAGTGTATAAGGAGGAAACATCCAGAGTGACAAGGAGGGCAAAGTTGGGTATTTGATGTTTAATGCCCTCTAGTTTACGGACAAGTCCGTAGTCTCCTGTATGAACGAAGGGATATGAGATACCAGAGGGTTGAGGTAGCTGTCAACGAACTCCGAGTTACGTTCTGTTGGGCTATCATTGCCCGACACAGTAGGGCGAACCTGGTTACCTGCCTTGTGTAATTTGGGTAGTGTTATGTACTCAGAGAGAGAATTACACGTGTGCACTTCTATTTTGATCATTGTCCAGAGTGGCTTTATTGTGTCAACAGAGGGCGCTATTACAAGTTACTGGAATATCTCACACTCCTCCCCTAGTAAAAAACTTGTCATACAATCACAGTGTTTTATGTGTCTAAAATTAAAACCATAAGACATGAGTCGTTTTCTCATTCATTTTAAAAGAAACACATCTATTTAAGATGATATCATAACCTTCCAAAATATCTGAAAACTTTTTCAAAGGGAAATGAATATTAGGTTAACAAAATTTTCCTTTACCTGATGTGATAAATAAGATAATGTGTTACTACTAGGCTTATATATGTTTTTATTTTCAGTGTTCGTTGCAAACAAAGTTCCTTGTTCCATATAATCTATGTAGTCTTCTCTGTCTGTCTCGCCTGTCCCTATAGCCTGAGTTTGATTGACAGTATGTGCCTGTGCTGAACTACCTCCTCCACGGTATCCATGACCATGCCTATGCTCTCGACCACGACCACGTCCACGTGTGTTAGTATTACTCTGTCGGGGCTGATCCTGTCCTGGCTGTGCTCTTCTCCGACTTCGATTTGGGTCACAAGCTCTCTGTATATGACCAATATTATTACAACTGTAGCATTTTGATTGGAGATGTGGACATCTATTGGGTAGTGTTCTCCATGACAGCGATAACATTTCAATCGTCTGGACTGCTGCTGATTTCTGCTCACCCTTTGCTTGTAAGCCGACATCTTATTGATGTCTGTACTGCTCCTTTGTAGGTTTCCACTATCTTTCTCCGCCATTTCCATTGCCAACGCTTCCTCACATGCAGTCTTCCATGTAAGCGCGTTGCCTTTGCTCAGTAGTTTGGACTGGATCCTTCTATTGTGAAGTCCGCCGACGAAGGTATCTCTGAGGTTTGTATCTAACTCCGCTCCATATTCACAGTGCCTGGATAACTTCTTCAACTCATTTATGTAGCCGGCAACCAATTCTTGCGGTTCTTGGTGGCGTTTCCGAAATGCCATCCTTAGTGCTATTTGATTCCTTGTCGATGAGTAGTAGTTCACCAGGATCGTGGTTAATTCATCATACTGTTTTTCTGACGGGTCTTCCGGACAGACATAGTTTGTCACAATCTCAAAGTCTGATGACCCTATCATCGCCAAAAAAAAATTCACTTTATCTGCATCAGCAATTTTATTTGCCTTCATCCATATTTCCAACCGTCGCTGATAGTTGTGCCAGTCCTCTGTGGAGGCCTCCAACCTGTCAATGCTTCCAATAAATCCTCTACCATGAGGTTCCGCCTCACTGGGGCAAAAACTTCCTGTTTCTACTCAAACGTAACGAATTACTCACACCGATACGTCAAAAAGTGTGCTGACTTCTGTTAGGACTCTGGCGATCCACTGGATTTAAAAAAAAATCCCGTATTCGTCGCCATTTTTCTTATGTACTCAGAGAGAGAATTACACGTGTGCACTTCTATTTTGATCATTATCTAGAGTGGCTTTATTGTGTCAACAGAGGGCGCTATTACAAGTTACTGGAATATCTCACAGGCAGTAGATAAAAACGGACCGCACGAGGATCCTTGTTAATCCCATTGGAGTTATGAATTCTAACGATGGTGTCAGAAATTTTCTTTGTGAAGGAGTACGGTATTACATTCAGTATTACATTCTATATAGTGATCAGTGTTACTGAGTTGTCTAAGGGCCTCAGGTATGTAGCCATCTCTGTTCATGACTACAACGGCAGACCCTTCATCTGCCCACTTGATGACTAGGTAGGTGGCTTGGCGGAGTCCACGGATGGCGCCCCGTTCAGCACGGGAAAGGTTGCTGGCACATCTGGTGGGAGGTTCCCTGTGAACCTCAGAATTGACCGAGTTGATGTAATTATCAAGGACTACATCCCGATTCTTAGGGGGTACCCATACACATTTTTCTTTGAAGCGGTCGGGGCCCCAGAGGGACTGTCATCTGGGGGCCCGTCGTCTGTTGAGGGTTCAACGTGAAAGAATTCAGAGTCGTAGTCTGCTGTTGAATCGGGCCATTTCCTGTTGGAGGGAGAGTTGATTAGGCTCTTTGTGTGTGGGGCAAAGAGAGTAGTTTGACATGGGGATCACTGAGTACAATATCAGACAAATTAACTACAATATGTGTTGGTGGGTATTTCCACTAGAGGGTTCAGTGGTGACCTTATGGAAACGCCTGTAGATGTATTTCTTATGGTTAGCTTGGTCATTACGGCGTTTCTTGTTCAGTTGGTGGTGTAGGGAGGACTGAAGGTGGTGAATGTTGGAGGATATAATGGCTTGGAAATGGTCCCGTTCCTGAACATTAGAGCAAGCCACTTTCAATTGAGATTCTGTACTCTCAATATCAAGTGACTGCTTGTCAATGCATTTTAGGCATTGGGCTTCGAGAAGTTTAAGTAAATGGAAGGAAGTCTTGGTTAGTGTGTCACTCCATTTCTTACTGAATGCGGGGTCTAGGTCCCCAAAGGAGGGGCTGCATTTGATTTTGAGACCCTTGGGGAGAATACGGGATAAACGATAGAAACGGTAGTTATCAAGGTGAGATAGATAACGTACTCTCTTTTCCTCAAGTTTGCGCAGCTTTTGGAAAATGCATTTGGTATTAAGCGATGACATAGAGAATAGCAATAGGCACATACATAAAACGTGCCGAAAGGGGAGTTAATAGGTTAAAATAAAAGGCTGTAGAGGGAAAGGGTTAATATACAAGATGTAGAGAGAACGGGTTAAAATAAATACATCATGTAATGTACCTCAAATGAGAACTGGTTAATACAAAAAGCTGTGGAGAGAACGGGTTAATACAAGAGGCTGTAGAGAGAAAGGGTTAATACAAAAAGCTGTAGAGAGAACAGGTTAAATATACCTGAAAAGAGAGCGCGTTAATACATGGAGATGTGGAGAGAGCGGGTTAAAATAAATTACATCGGAGAGAATGGGTTAAAACAAATAGCTGAAAAGAGAACGGGTTGATAGAAAAAGCTATGGAGAGAGCGGGTTAAACAAAAAGCTGTAGAGAGAGAGAGCAGGTTAAAACAAATACCTGGGAAGAGAACGGGTTAAAGAAATTACCAACCACCAACCACCAACCACCAACCACCAACCACCAACCACCAACCACCTACAACCAACAACCAACAACCAACAACCAACAACCAACAACCAACAACCAACAACCAACAACCAACAACCAACCACCAACAACAACCACCAACAACAACCACCAACAACAACAACCAACAACCAACAACCAACAACAACAACCAACAAACAAACAACAAACAAACAAACAACAAACAAACAACAAACAAACAACAAACAACAAACAACAAACAAACAAACAAACACCCCAACAAACAAACAAACAAACAAACAAACAAACACCCCAACACCCCAACAAACAAACACCCCAACATCCCCACAAACAAACAAACAAACAAACAAACACCCCAACAAACAAACAAACAAACAAACAAACAACAACCAACAACAAACAACAAACAACAAACAACAAACAACAAACAACAAACAACAAACAACAAACAACAATAATAATAATAAAGATTTGTAGCGCGCACATATCCAACCTGCTGGGCGCTCAAGGCGCGGAACTGGAAAGAGAGCAGGTTAAAAAAACGACGACGACAATCATCATATACAAACGCTTCTAAGAACAAAATGCTTCCAGGAGTGTAGAAATGCACGAGATCAGTCAAATAACATGGGGCTGGTATATGTGACAATCCTTGCTGCCATGTTTTGAAGGCGCTGAAGCCGGTTCAGTAAACAACACCGTAGAGTAAACAATTTCCCATGTCTAATTTTGATGAAACAAAAGCATGAACAAGAAGTTCATTCACTTCTGTGTTGAGATGTTTCAGAATGCGTCCAATGTTGTGAAGAGACATAGAAGCGGACTTTGCCGTCTGGGTGATGTGATCCTCCATTGTCAGTGACGAGTCAAAAACAACACCGAGATTTTTCACGCTCTCAGAAAGAGTGATGTTTGCATCACCTACTCGGATGTGGGGAAGGAACACTTTAGCACGTTGTGGATTTGAACCAATGATAATAAACTCAGTCTTATCAGCGTTTAACTTCAGATAGTTTTACGACATCCAAAGCCGAATTTCATCAATACAAGCTTCCGCTCTCTGAACTGCAGCGTCAACATTTTTCTGTGTGGGATCCACTGACACATACACCTGAGTATCATCAGTGGTAGTTTAAGTTGTGCCTGCGAATGATGTCACCTAGGGGAAGTGTACATATTGAATACAACAGACCCCTGCGGTAAGCCGTAATTAAGGGATGCACTGTTTGATATTGCATCGTTTAAACAAACAACCTACGATCTGCCAGCAAGGTAGGATTTGAACCATGCCAATGCAGTGCCGTCAATCCCTATGCGATGTTTCAAATGATTCAGAAATATGTCTGAGGCTGCACAAAGATCTAACAGCACAAGTAGTGTGATTTTCCCTTGGTTCATGGGTTGGAGGAAATCATTTTGCACTCTCAAAAGTGCGGATTTCGTGCTATAAAAAGGACGGTAGGCAGATTGATAGCTTTCATACAAGTCATTTTGTTGAAGATACTGAGATACACGGGACATGACCACACGCTCCAATGTTTTCCCAAGAAATTTCAGGTTGGAAACAGGCCGATAGAACATTTTGATCAAGGCCCGGTTTCTTTAGCAATGGTCTTACGTGTGCAACTTTGAAACTATCATGTACAACACCACTTTCTAGAGACTTGTTATGTTGGTATAGGATCCAGCTCACATGTTTTGGCAGGAGACTTGGATAAAATAGTGTTGATTTCATCCTCAGTCGCGGGTGCAAATGAAGTTAGCTGATGCATTGGTGAGATTCCTTCTTCATACGTCAAGTCATCAACAAACTTCAAACCATTCTGTATTTTCTTGGTTTTGTCAGAGAAAAAGTTACAGAAATCATTTGCCAGATTTTCATCAGATTGACTCTGCGGAAGTGGGAAATATGTTGACAATCAAGCAACTTGTCAGCAATACGAAACAGACGTTTCTTGTTCTTAGCGTTGTCCACAAATAGTTGGTTGAAGTGATTATGTTTTGCTTTATTTATCATAGAGATAACATTCCCCCTTCTGTTGGCAGTACAGCTGGCGATCAACATCAAGTCGCGACTTGCTCCATACATGCTCCAGATGCCGTCTTTTCAGCTTTACTTCATGAATGTCCTCGTTGTACCAGGACTTATTTGGTCTTACTTTCACAGTCCGTTTTTTTAAGGCAGGGCGTGATGATCGAGAAGAGAAGCGAAGGTATCAGCGTAATTTTCACTAGCGTATTCAAATCACATTCTGATAAAGCGATTTCGGAGTTGTAAATATCATTACAAAAGGCAACTATATCAATTGCGTTCGTACGACGCGTAACAATGGTTTCAGTCTAAAATGGATGCTTTTTAAGATTGAGTACACATGCGATGGCAGAATGATCAGATACTCCATCCTTAACTTATACGAAGGCAGTTCGAAAGAAAATGGCGATCATCAAAACTTGAAATACATCGACAGCTGTACCGCCACTAATGTCAGCGAGTCAAAATTATATCCCGTGCAGCAAAAACAGCATATAACTTGAAATGGATTGAGGACTGTTCAGGTGACACAAAACGGCTGTTCAGAGTTGCAGGTGATCTTTTGAACAGAAAGCAGGCCTCCCCTCTTCCAACACATATCTCCGCTGAAGATCTAGCTACACAATTCAGCAACTTTTTCACCGATAAGATAGCATCTATTCGTGACAATCTACCAGTCATCGATCAGCCACCTTCCTCACGTCAAACGGTTGCAGTCTTAGATACTCTTACTCCTGCTTCTGTATAAGAAGTTCGTAACATCATTGCAAAGTCACCAGCAAAGTCATGTGAATTGGATCCGATTCCTACCTGTCTCATAAAGAAATGTATGACTGTCATCACTCCAGTCATCACAGAGATCATCACTGTGAGCTTAGATACTGGAGTCGTCCCTGAAATCCTCAAGACAGCGATTGTACGACCAACATTGAAGAAATCAGGAATGGACACAGATTCCTTACAGATTTACCGTCCAATATCCAACCTACCATATCTCTCCAAAGTATTGGAACGTGTGGCATTTTCTCGACTCTCAGATCATTTGCATGAACACTCGCTTCTAGACAGTCATCAGTCGGTATACCGCTCATATCACAGCGTAGAAACACTTCTTACAAATTTAACTGATGATGTTCTTCAACAAATGGATAGTGGAAACATCACAGCCCTTGTTCTACTTGACATGTCCTCAGCATTTGACACTGTGGACCATCGGATTTTGATTGATCGTTTATGCTCATTGGGAGTCAGTGGAACAGCTCTGCAGTGGTTCCTGTCTTATCTGTCCAATCGCTCTCAGTGTGTAGGCATTGGCAATGCAAAGTCAAAAGCTAGCCATCTTGTTTACGGTGTTCCCCAAGGTTCTATTGGTGGCCCCCTCTTGTTTTCGCTGTACCTTCAGCCTGTAGGCAACATCATAAATGCGCACAATATCAAATACCACTGTTATGCTGATGACATACAATTGTATGTTTCTTTCTCACCATCCTGTGCTGCAATGTCATCTACAGATAAACAACTAAAGGCCTGCATCAAAGACATCAACATCTGGATGGACTCTAATGGTCTAAAACTCAATCATCTTAAGTCTGAACTCATTATCCTGGGTTCAAAGCAAATGCTCGACAAAGTCAATACGAAGGGATTTCAAATTCATATGGGCAACAGTAGTATCCACTCGTCTGCCAAAACTCGTAATCTTGGCATCATCTTTGACACCGTCGCTACGCTCTTGGGGTGACCACACCTTTTCCCATGCTGGCCCTACTCTTTGGAACAGTCTTCCCCTCTTTCTTCGTCAAGCTTCTTCAACCAGTTCTTTCAAACAATTACTCAAAACATATCTGTTTACACTCTAATCCCATTTTTTTATTTTGTTGAGCGCCATGAGCGTCACTACGTGATGTATTTGTGCGCTATATAAGAAGCCATTATTATTATTATTATTATTATTATTATTATTATTATATTATATTATTATTATATTATTATTATTATATTATTATATTATTATTATTATATTATTATATTATTATTATTATATTATTATATTATTATTGTATTATTATTATATTATTATTATATTATTATTATATTATTATATTATTATATTATTATATTATTATATTATTATATTATTATTATATTATTATATTATATTATTATATTATTATTAATATATTATTATTATATTATTATTATTATAATATTATTATTATATTATTATTATTATTATATTATTATTATAATATTATTATAATATTATTATTATATTATTATTATATTATTATTATATTATATTACATTATTATTATATTATTATTATTATAATTATAATTATTATAATTATAATTATTATTATTATTATATATATATATATACATGTATATATTTTTCATTCCTTTGGAGTCATACAACTCCATTTATTTCAATCAAAACAAAACACAGTTTATAACAATAGGTGAGTTAAAACAAAAACAAGTACATACGTGAAATATTAAACAAGGGAGACAATTTGTAAGTTAAATATAAACAGTTAAAAAAGATCACACAAAAACTAAAATAAGCAAGACTAAAAAACTAACAACTTATAATCAAAAGGTGAATTTAAGTTTGTCTTTATCATAATAGCACAGAGCACAATTTTTTGCATAAATCAGGTTAAAAGCATCTATACCCAATCTGTTATTTTCCATAAGAATGAATTTCTTCAGGTTTCTTTTATACACTTTAAATCAATATGAGCACTGCAATCTTTTTTTGCCACTTCACAACGAACATTCCAGATAATTTTATGTAATTTACCAATTAAAAGTAAAACCATATTGTTCGTAATGTTAATGCCGAGGATTCTATTACTGTCGAATAAATAAAAATGGGTGTTCCTTAAGTATTTTTTAACAATGTTTTCTACAAAGAGCCAGGCGTCATAACATTCCTCGCATTCGATAAAAAGATGTTTGATGGTTTCATTAGACCTGTTGCAGAGTAGGCAAAAATTATTACTGGTAATTCCTAATCTATAAAGTTTGTTTTTGGTGGGAAGAATGTTATGCTTAACTTTAAACCACAAGTTCCTCTCTTCAGCTTCCATAAGAGGACAACGTCCATTTTTCCAAATATTGATATCAGGGTCAGTTATGTGAAAATAATTAATCCAATATTGGACTACAGCAGGAGGCTTAAATTGGTTAGTAATCAAACAACTGTAGATAGTTTTTACATTCATATCCAGAAATCTCTTATTGATGTCTCCTTTCTCATCTTTGAAAGTGAGATTGTTCAGAAAGTGGTTTGTTGGGCCCTCTCGGTTTTCAGTAATGTAATCATTCCAAACTGGCGACTATCCTTCCTGCATTTAAAGGTAAAATGTTACATCCATTTGCTAGTGTCTGATGAGACAAAATTTTACCATGTTTAAGAACATGCTTCAACATTTTAAAGCCCATGGGCCTTAAAATTTTGCTGTCTAATTATTTTCCATTGTCCTTGGTAACAGTACCATTTTTCCCAAAGGGGAAGCTCGTGGGTTTCATTAACACAAGAAACAACTTTATTGTAATTAATTACAGATTTCTTGAAGGCTAGAATTAATTCCTTATAAAAAACTTGGGTATTTGGACTAATAGCATTAGGATTATCTAATATGTACCAACCAAGTTCATTCTTTCCACTAGCGATACTTAAACAGTAATACAAAAGGTGTCTCCATTTCCTGGATGTAGTACGGTATTTCTTCAACACATTTAGTTTTAAAGTCTGTAATTTAAGCGGAATATCAACAATTCCAATACATCCCCTGTCTATGGGCCCAGTAATCGTCTTTCTTTTTATGTTATCTGGTTTACCATCCCAGAAGAAAGACCACTTGATACTCTCCATTTCATTAACATAATTATTGGGGCAGTGAATGATAGAACCGTGGTAAGATAAACTTGCACCAATGAAACTGTTGAAAATAACAGCTTTTCCTTTCATAGTTAAATTCCTCCCCTTCCATTTCTCAAGAACAGCTTTCATTTTGCTTATTCTCGGTTCCCAATTTCTTTTTGTGTTGTCGTGATTCCCAAAGAAGATACCCAGAATTTTTAAGTGATCGTTAGTCCATGAAAACCCCCCCGGTTTATCTTGTCTATCCTTCCACTTACCAATCCAAAGCCCCTGCGATTTGTGTATATTAATTCTAGAACCGGATCCTTTGCTATAAATTTTTAATTTTTTTTCAAGAATACTAAAATCGTTATTATCAGAAATAAAAATAGTAGCGTCATCAGCGTGTTGAATCAGTTTCAAGGAGCAATCAGTATTAGGAAGGGAAATGCCTTTCATATTATTTCTTATAAGATTTCCTAATCCTTCTGCACAAATAGCATATAAATGTGGTGACAGGGGGCATCCTTGCCTAATACCTCGAGTCACTTGAAAAGGTTCAGTAATGAAATTATTAACTAGAACTGTACTGTTAGGATTGCTGTAAAGAATTTTAACCCAATTAATCAAAACTTTAGGAATTCCCATAGCCCCCATTATGTCAAACATATATTTCCATTCAATTCTATCAAAGGCCTTTTCCTGGTCAATACTGATAAGAGCAGCTTGTTCTTCTTCATTATTAACATAATAAATAACATCTCTGAGTAACATTAAATTATCATGAATATTTCTGTCTTTCACACCACAGGATTGATCATTTCCTATAATAAACGGCATAATTCTCTTTAAACGATTGGTAATAACTTTGGAGATAATTTTATAATCTACATTAAGAAGGCTAATGGGCCTTTTTTAAGATCACTTCTTTCCCCTCTATTCTTAAAAATAAGACGAATCAAGGCGGTATTCATAGTAGTTGGGAGAGAAAAGGTCTTATTACATTCATTGATAACTTCTAAAAAATCGTCTTTTATGAGCGGCCAAAAAGGTATAAACTCAGTAGTTAAACCATCTAAACCTGGTGATTTACAAGTATTCATTAGATTGATGGCTTGAAAAACTTCGTTTTCTGTAATGAAACTTTCTAAGTCTTCAATTTCATCATCAGGAAAATTTACTTGTTTAATGGTGTTCAATATATCTTCAGCAGCTTCACTGTCAATATTCTCAGCTGAATACACATTTTGGTAAAACAAATTAACATATTTACACATGGAAATGGCGTCAGTGTAAATTGTACCATTCTCATCTTTTAAATTATGAATAATATTATCGTTAGATCTCTGCTTTTCCATTCCAAGGAAGAGTTTACTTGGTTTTTCTTCTGCCATTTTAATTATGTGCATTCTATTTCTAGATTCGTCAAAATCTTTCATCACATAATTTTTAATTTTGTTCTCAACTTCAAAGATAGCGTTGGGGTCGGGAGTAGGTTTATTCATAAGATTTCTAAGAGTTTTCTGAAGATGACATTTATGTTTTTTTTCTTTGTAATACACTTCCGAATCGTAATCTTTAATAATCTCTTTTAAATTCATTTTACCCACATCCCAGCAACTGAGAATGCTGTCAAAGGTACTTTTTTTTAATTTCCAATAATCCCAGAAGAATTTAATACGGTCTTTGCATTGATCATCTTTCAAAATATTATTATTACAAAACCATCTGCCTGGTCCCCGTGTGACTTCTTGTTTTTGAAGTCTAAAACTAAGAGCACAGTGATCAGATAAACCTACAGAAGTGACACTGGCTTCAGGTATGATAAATAGCAAGTTGCTTGTGACAAAGGAATAATCAATCCTACTGCTTCTTTTGAGACCCTTATGATAAAATGTATAACCCTGCTCATCTGGATACCAAGTTCTCCAAACATCATACATATCTTTTTCTAAAATAAGGTTATTTAATTCAGGAATACTATTATCATTACCATCAATGTCAAGTTGACAATTAAAGTCACCGTTAACTATCCAGTTATGATCTTCATATAAAAAGTTTGCCAAAAATTTAAAAAACTTTTTCCTAGGATACATAAAATTAGGAGCATATATAGACACAACACCGATATTTATCCCTTTCCAAAGAAAATCCGCTTTAACTAAACGCCCCTCTTTGTCATTATCTTTGTTAGTGAGTTTAATTCCGCTTTTATTTGATGCTAGAATAGCTACTCCTCTCGAGAAATTTTCACCATGGCTGAAAAATCTCCTCCCACTGTTGTTTCCAATAATCTTCATCTTCTAGAGTACTATGAGTTTCTTGTAAACAAATGATATCATGTTTTCCCGATTTAAATGATTAAAAGAAATTCTCTTTTCTGATTGTTACGGAGCCCATTGACGTTTAGAGTAGTTATTCTAAGCATCATACAAAACAAAATTAAAAGAAAGGCAATCATAGTAAGGAAAGAAAAATCTCACTTATTCTTGTTCTCTCGTCATATTTTTCTTTCCTCTGCCACCTCCTCTTCCTTTGTGACTGATGTATGGTACCACCCGTCTGCTTGTTATATTCTGAAGGCCGGACCCCCTTTTCTTCCTGAAGTGTTGTATCCCTTGACGTGTATATGGTACAAGTTCAAAGAAATCTTGTGAGTCCATAATGTCTTCGTCTGTACTTGGTTCTTCTCCGTTATCAGTTTTGCTTGTCGTTTTCCTTGGCGGCTTCTTTTTCCCACCTTTAACTGCATTTGCCCAGTTTTTGGTGATTGTCTCGGGTTGGGGGAGTAGTATGTTAGATGGGGGTTCCAGCCCACCTCAAAAAAAAAAGTGAATTTGGTGAAAATCGCTGGGTAGTAGTAGGGGATTTTAGCTAGGTTTTTATGAATTCTAAAAACGATTTCTTAAAAAACGATTTTAAAACAAGCCTACTTACTAAAAAACATATTTTTAGTCAAATTCGCTGGGTAGTAGTAGGGGAGATTTGTTCAAAATATATTTTTGTTTACGTAAAAATTTCCTAACTTCACTGATTTTTCCTGATGTTAGATGGGGGTCCTAGGCCCACTACTAAAAAGCATTTTTAAAAATCATTTTTTTTAAAAGGAATTCCCCGGGGTCGTGACGTCATCAATACTTTCATGACGTTACCGCCGGTTTTACGCGGTATTACCGCTGGTTTTAAAAAGCTTGTTAAAAAGGTGACAAATTAAAATATGAAAAAACTAAAAAATATTATCTAGTTTAATAATAAAGATGACGATGAGAAGAAGGAAGCTAACGAAAACAGAATATAATTTAAAAAGCAAAGCAGAGCTAAAAGAGATTGTAATAAATGAAAATATTAAAATTGAGGTAGGTAGTGGTAAATATGGAAAACTGACTAAACTTGACTATTTAACGGTGGTATTAAAATATAAAGATGTATTATTACCAGAATTAATCATTCCTTGCGAATGGCTTTTAGTAGGTAAAACAGGCAAGTGTTGTATCGCTAGCGTGTGTGGGGGGAAATATTGCGGATTACATAAAAGTCGTATTAAGCAGGGCAGACGTATACCACTTCCATGTTTAAAATGTGAAAAAGGAACAAAAACTTTATCAAATTATTGCACCCGATGTGCGAGTAAAGTATCAACGAGTCACTATAATCGTTTTAAAGTTGTAGAAGGAAAAGCTAGACGAAAATATAATTTAGTGATGAAAGAATTGTTGGAAAGAAAATTATAAATCATAATTATACGGGGGAGGTCTCTCCGCTACTCGCGAAGCGGGTTTTTGATTACGCTGGCGCGAAGCGTAATACGATTTATTTACACTCACTTTAAACTCATAAGTTTTTCTATAAGAATTTTTTTTTCTGCATTTACATTATCAGAGTTTACTTCTGTTTTAACTTCTGTTAACTTTCTACCGCTACTTGTTGTCTCAACGAGTACATTACGGATTTTTTCTTTCATTTTGTAATATTTATCTCGCTCTTCGCTTATGAGCACAAATTCTTCTTGACTGATGTAGCCGTCTTGGATGGCTTTAGAAACGTGGTTTTCGATCGTGTTAAGTTTACTCGTAGCTAAAATTCTTATCTCGTCGTGTTTTTTAGCTTTTTTAAGCAGTTTATTTTTCGCGTATCTGAGAGCGAACGCTCCTCCGCCCAACCCCAAAGCTAAACCTTCTAAAGCGTATCCCACGGGTGACGATACGATTGTGGCGATACTAGCTATTCCGATGGCTCCTGCTCCCATACAGCCTAATTCAGCCATTGTTTCTACAACGTTACAAGCGTTGATTATTTTATTATATTTTTTATATACACCCTCTCGTTCGTTTATTTCTATTCGTAATTATTTTTGAATATCATCTATTTTTTGCAATCGAAATTCTTTAGCGCTCTCGTCATTCGTTAAAGATGTCATATTTCCATAAAGTACATTTGTTGATTCAGACATAGCGGTTAAATTCGGATAAAGTACATTCGTTGATTCGCTCATTGTTTTTATTAATACCAAGATTATTAGTTTTTAATTTAACGGCCAAGTAATAATTTTCATATCGTAACAGATTCCAGTTTCTAAACAGCCAAAAAAGGTCGACTGTACAAAAACTTTTTTACTTTGCACTTTGAAACAAATTTTACCTTCAAAAAGCTTTGAATCTTCACCATCCGCGAAATAAATAACACGTTTTCCTCTTTCAATCATAAAAAAATCAATATCGTAAACTGGGTGTATTGTTCGTTTAAATGTTTTAAAAGAAGCTATTTCACCATATGCAATTTTATAAGAAATTGCCGCAAGATTTGTTGCGTCTTCAAAGATGACAAACTTTGGATAACAGATGTCGTTTTCGTTAATCCATTGGATGAGAAATATATCGCCTAATTTATATAACGTTATAGTTTGTTGAACTTCATCAACGTCTATATAACCAGTTTTTTCAAAAATGTTTGGTTCGCTTTTTTGATTATTGTTAAGCTGACTTTTACTTCGACTAGGCCCGTAAATACTCGCCATATTTATAGTATAAAATCATTAATTTAATGGTAAACTTTTAATTTTTATATTAAAACAGATTTTAGAATTTAACGCACCAAAAAAGGTGGCTTCTACAAAAACTTGTTGAATACCTCTCATTTTAAAACACATTTCATACTTTAAATGTTGCGTTTCATTATCGATAAAATGAAATTTATCATCTCGTTGTGGAGAAGGAATGTGATAAACATTGGGTGCATAATCACGCGCTACTGAGTGCGTAGCAAAACTATTGGTTTTTATAAATTGCGTAAAAATACTACAGTATGTGGGTGAAATGTTAAACATAAAAAAGGGTTGTTTTAAAACATCGTGCCATCCGAGTACAACGTTATATTTTTCGATGAGAATTGTTTTTTGTAAAATTTCATCTCTATTTAAATATCCATGATGTTCGGACGATGTTGGTGCAATTTCGCCTTCCGTTGATGCTACACCAACATCACCACCGCTCGTTATACGACTGGGTCCGTAAATGCTCGCCATATTTATACAATCTCTAGATTTAAAATAACGGGGAAACCGTGATTATGTACATCTCTAGCTTTTGAATCTTTAATTTTAAAACTCAACGCGTTAAAAGTACCGATTTTTAATTTTTTAAACAATGGATTGGTATATTCCATAAACATACTATCTCCAAACGACTTACCTTGCAAGGGAAAAACGTTTAAGACGGTGCTAGGCTGTCCATTAAAATAATTATCGGTCGTAGAAATTTGATCGCAGTGAATGTATAACATTTTAAAAAGTTGTACATCGATTTTTTTACTATATTCTCCTACGGTTAGAAATTCACTGTGTAGTCCGAGTAAATTAGCTAATCCTGACGAAAATTTAATTGATTTATTGCCATCGTTTAACTTTAACGTGTAAACACCCGTTGATTTATCGATCGTAAACGTTATCCAAGACTCGTTTTTTTAAATTATATCTATAATTTCATAAATGTTGTAAACCCCGGCTCGATAAATTTTACAACATTATCTAATCTCGCTGTACGATAGGTTATTCGTTCTTTTTTACGTACGTTATAATATCCTACCCAAATGTTTGCGCTAAGTAATGATATCGTGAGAGTACCGCTACGATTATCGATAACGTCGTTTAATTGAATTTCTCCACCATTTCTTTCAATTTCTAATTCGACGGTGTGATACATTTTATTATTAAATGTTATAACTTTTAATATTAAAATGACGTTTCCATTAGCATTCAAGAGCAATTTATCGAAACGATATCCAACATCCGGAAATTTGTATGTTACTGAAAATTTTAACGCTAACGATTTAACGAGTATAAATATTTACGTTAACAAGAATGAGTTTTTTAACGTACAATTTGATAATGTTTTTAGCAACTACAAATTACCTAAAGTGGCTAGTCAAAAAGTAGTCGATGATTGGCATCATCAACCGTTAATTTTTTATCAAAATCAAATAAATTTTGTAACGTATTGCGCTTCAACGGGTTGCGGCGTAGGTTATCAACATTTAAACAATTCAAATATGATGATTCGTAGTTTTTTTAGATTTCACGTTTATTATCAAATAAGACGATTACTCAAAGAAATGAGTTGTCCCGCGTCTTTTCAAAATTATTTTAGCTCGTTCGATAACAATATAGATAGTAGCGCGTATAGCGGGCTATGTAAAGACTTTCATATATCTAGTTCTACCAATTGGAAACAACGCGTCGATATGCACAGCGATGGATTAGGTACCGCTTATTTTTGGAGAAATATTGGCAAAAGATACGATCCAGTACCCGGGCACAACTACGACCATTCTGTTTTAAATCCCAACACTAGCCCCATTCCTCTCAACAATCTCGGTTCAAACTTTGAAGCGAGTGAAAAAATAATGGCTTTTGACGACGGTGTACATAATCGTAAAGAACATACGATTAGAGTAGGTTTCATTTTACAATCCGATAGCGTACTTTTAGCGTACACAAAATTTATATTATCTTTAAAATTAGCGCAAGGTTTTACGAACGTTGGTACGGAACGAATTAACGATTCAATAAGAACGTACGTTTACGCGATTTTAGGAGCTCAATCGCAAGCGAAAACTTCTTTTTTAGCGGGTGGTACCGGTTTAGACGCGCAACGTGAATTTATAAATATTGTAAATGCCGAGATTGATTCTCCGGTTGATTTACAATCTTCTATTCAACGTTATCAAGATGTTTTGCAATACGCTCGTTCACAATTAAATTTTGCTATAGGAGAAAATTTATACATGATGCCTAGCGATATGAATTTACGAATAGGGTCGTACGCGGGATACAATAATAATTTATTAATCGCGACGCGTGATTTATCTTTAGGTTCAAATTTAGATTTAAATTCAGAACCCGCCCCTCCTGCTCCCCCTATTTTAGATTATTCACCACTACTAATCACAAAACACGTAGAAGAAGGTTTTTCCACACTCGATGTCAACATCTCTAACGAAATAAAAAAGACAGCGCTAACGAAATAAAAGAAGACCATGTATTAGAATCACCAACAGAAGATGTTCTTTCTAGAGACGGTTCTCATAGTGAAGAAAAAAATTCTTTAATACTCGGTTTTGCTATTTTAACTGGACTAGGTATTATGATTTACGAATTGTTATTTTAGAGTTTTCGTTTCACGTAAGTTAAAACTAGCGCACCAACCGCCAACAAGGTTAACCATAAATGTTCTGCCGCGTACGATACTAATTTTGAAGCTATTTTAAATAACCAACTTATAATCGATCCTATAATAGCGGGTAAAGCGGCTAAAGCTTTCGCTCCCAGTTTAGCTAACACATTTGCAAAGTTTTTAAACATTTTTTGTATCCACTCGCTTATACCGCTATCTGATGGTGTTGGTGATGGCGTTGGTGGTGGAGGTGGTGGAATTGGTGGAGTTGGTGACGGCGTGGGTGGTGGTTTTGGTTTTGGTAAAACTGAACTCGCGGCATTAACGGTGGCTTCGATGATAGCGGTAATAGCCATACCAATCGCCGTTAATATAGTAACGATCTTTATGCTACGTTTTTTAAATAAGCCTTTAATTTTATCACCCAATGTGCGTTTTTTTCCATTTATCGCGACTAACGATTCTTCATTTTTAAATAAAAGGTTAGATAATTTTCTTTTAAAATCTTCTATAGATTCTTTAACCATCGCTATTTCATCTTTTAGGTTTGCTCTTTCTTTACGTAGTGAATCCATCACATTTTCATCTTCTACCTTATTTTCGTTGATTCTTTGGTTGATGTTAGCTATTTGTTTTTTATTTACTCTATATTTAAACAATAATTCTAAGAACGTGCCTCGTTCCGTTTCTAAACTTTCATTAACGCTCTGCAGGGTTCTTAGATCGTGACTATGTTCAAGATCCGGGGTTTCCGAAAGAACGCTTATTGTATTTTCGTTAGCTTCTACTGTTTCGCTAATCCATCGCGTTACTGGTATTATCCTTTGTTCTTCTTCCACCGTATTATCAACAACAACGGTAGGATCTAACGGTATTGTCCTTTGCGCTTCTTCCACAGCATCAAAATTATCGTCTATTGCTTTTTGTTCGCGCGGCGTTGATGGTTTTAGTTTATAATCGGTTATACTTAAATCTAATCTTGCAAAATCGATGCCATGTTTATTAACGAGAGTAGATAACTTTTTAAATTTGCCTTTTTCTTTTAAATTACTTAAAACTAATTCTTTTTTACCTTTTTTAAAAACTAATAATTTTTCTTTATTTATTTTAAATTTAGAGTACTCTTTCACAGCTGGTTCGTGCCCTATGCTCGCATAAAAATCATCGACGTATATTTTAGTTAGCTCTTTTATTTTCTTTGTAGTACCGCTATCTTTTCTTTTTTTTTCTTTTTCAATTTCTCTTTCTAGTTGTCTTTTTCTTTCTCTTTCTATTTGGACGTCTAGTTGTCTTTCTCTTTCTATTTGGACGTCTAGTTGTCTTTCTCTTTCTATTTGGACGTCTAAGTTTCTTTTTTTTTCTTCGTTATTGAAAAAAGACGTTTCATCATCTTCATCATCGGTAATCATATCATTTATTTCATCTTCCATCGCTATAGCTTCACCTCCTTCCTCCATTTTACAATTACTTTTTATATATTTTAGAGTTTTCGTTTCACGTAAGTTAAAACTAGCGCACCAACCGCCAACAAGGTTAACCATAAATGTTCTGCCGCGTACGATACTAATTTTGAAGCTATTTTAAATAACCAACTTATAATCGATCCTATAATAGCGGGTAAAGCGGCTAAAGCTTTCGCTCCCAGTTTAGCTAACACATTTGCAAAGTTTTTAAACATTTTTTGTATCCATTATTTTACATTACCGCTCGGTTCGGGTGGTGGTGGAGTTGGTGGTGGAGTTGGTGGAGTTGGTGACGGCGTGGGTGGTGGTTTTGGCTTTGGTAAAACTGAACTCGCGGCATTAACGGTGGCTTCGATGATAGCGGTAATAGCCATACCAATCGCCACAAGTATACTAACGATCGTTACGCCTTGTTCTCTAAATAAAGTTTTAATTTTATCACCCAACGTATCGTCTCTCGTTAACATTTTTTGAAACGTTTCTCTAATTCTATTGATTTGACTACGAAGAACGTTTTCATTCACGCTTATGGCTTCTAATCTCGCTAGTCTTTCATCTTTTTTTTCAAGCAGTTGTTTACGTAGTTTTTCTGCTTCATCTCCATCTTCGTCGTCTCGATCTCGAGCGCTTACGTATTCTTTTTCAAGATTAGATGTTTCTTCATCGAGTTGGCTTAATTTAGCTAAATTTAATTCAAGATTACCTCGAGTCGTTTGTAAAGCTCTATCGAGCCCCAAGATTTCTCGGCTCGGAAATTCAAAATCCGTTTGTATAGCTTGTTCTCTCGAAAGAACTATAAACGCCATTTCGATAGCTTCTTCTACTTTTTTAGATTTTTCTATAAGTAACGGTGGTGTTGGTGGTAATTTTCTACCGCTGATTGTTTTTTTTGATTTTTCTATAACATTTACTATCGCTTTTTCTGTTATAACATTAATTATAGCTTTTTTTTTACCTTGTATTATTAAATCTTTTAAAAGCGCATCGCTTACTTTTAAAAACTGGACTATTTTTCCCGATATTCGCGTTAATTTGTTACCTCTTCTAAAATATAGTATATTTCTTCCTTCTTTTTCATTAAATCTCTCTTCAAACCTATCATACTCTATTTTAATGTCTGGTTGACCTATACTTTTATAAAAATCATCAACGCGACCTCTAAGTAAACGGGTTTCTTGAGATAAATCTTCTGGGTTTATTAACGGTGGCAGTTTACTTTTTGCTATAGCTTCATCATCATTTACATTTTCTTCACGTTCTTCTTCTCTATTATACGCTGGATCCGCCTCCATTAAATCATAACCTCCATGCGCCATTTTATAATTACTTTTTATATTTTTTCAACAATCTATAACTCGCGTAGCCCACTAAACTCATCGCTAACACGATGAATAAAATTTCGCTCGTTTTTTGATCTTCGCTAGGAGCGTAAAAATCTTCTAGTTGAGGTTCGTCGCGTAAATTTAACGGTAAATTAAATTGATTACCACTTATGTTATAATATTCATTCATTGCATCGCCAATGTTATCAAACGTTCTTTCGGCGTTTGATTCTTTTTGTATTTTTTCGTTTAAATAATCTAGATATTTTAATCGCTTTTTACTAAATTCATCTCTAGCTTTCGAAAGATGTTCCAACGCTAAATCGTGTCAATTGCGTTCTTGCGATGCGTCGCTGCTACGCAGCAAATTACTAAATAGAGCATTACTTCCTGTAAATGCTAACGCGTTAATTACCGCACCTCCAACCATCATCGCTATAGATACCATTTATATTTAACAACAAAAAATGTGTTTGTAAAACTATTTCAAATAAAAATTAGTTGGTTAACTTTTTATAAAAAATATTTTATATTTACAGGTATAAAATATGACTAACAATATATACGGAGATACGCTCGATCCATACAGGAGAATAAGAGAACCGAGAGGTGTAAAAGGTTTGCGTCAAAAAGTAGTCATCACAAACAACCCGAGCACCATTACCGAAAATCAATTGTTGACAGTTCGTTTTCCAAATTTAGGAATGAACGACGTTATCGTCCCCAATACAACTCGATTGGCTTTCAATATAGAACTCGTTTCAACGGATGATGAAAATAGAACGTTGGTACAAAACATTGGTAGAGCGATCGTAAAACATATAATTATTAAAATGGAAGGAAATGAAATATTTTCATTAGACGACGTGGATGTATTCAATTGTTACAAAGACGAATGGTTAACTAAAGATCAACGCGAAAATTTAGCGTATCAAGGAATCGAAAATGCAAACGTAACTAAATTGCGAATAGACGCCAGCGATAAAAATACAAGTGGTAACGGAAGAAAAGATAAAGCTATCGCGGACGCTTATAAAAATAGATATTACATTCCGCTGGATTTTGAATTGTTGACCGATCATCAACCTTACTATCAGTCGGGCATCGGAGATCGATTGACTTACGAACTCGTGTTTAATAAATTTTCTAGCGTGATTAAAAGCGTCGGCGATGACGCGAAATATATCATAAGCGGAATTTCTTTAGAATATGAAGTAGTTCATATGCCGGAACTCGCTCGAACGATTAAAAATCGATATACCTCTCGGTTGAGTATATTGTTTGATCGCGTACTGAGACAAAGCGTGACTCCGTACAATAAAAGCGATACGATGTGGAATATAAATTTAAATACTCCCGCAAAAAGTATGAAAGGAATATTGTTTTTATTCAGAGAACCCAATTCTAAAGAAAGCAACAAGTTTTATAATCCAAAAATCGAAAAAGTTTCAATTACGATCGAAGGCGTTCCGAACCAACTCTACGCGCATGGAATGAAAAGGTATCAACATTGGGAAGAGATTTCAAAATATTTCGGCGATTCGAAACAACAACACGCTATACAAGTCGTACAAGCTCTAAATTTATCAAACGTTAAACAAGCTGATTATTTACTCCAACGATATGGCTTGTTTTTAGATTTAAGAACTACCACCGACAATAAATTACACGGAAGCGGAAGACGAGTACAAAACTTATCCGAAGGAATTACTATTCAAATTGAAAAAGAAGCGGAAGCTGCGGGTGAACTAAACATGTATACTTTTATTATCATGGACGCGCAACTAAATATAAGAAACGGGCGTTTTGAATCTGTTGATTATTAAAAGCGACACTAAAAGAAGTTTCTTGTTCTATTGTAACATAGTAAAAGAAAATGCTTCCTAAATATCCACACGCCGCGTTAATTTGCGGACAAACGGGATGCGGAAAAACCGAATTTGTTTTAAATTTATTAGAAAAAGAATATTTTAAATATTTTTAAAATATCGTTATACTATGCCCTACCATCTTTGATAATGATACGTACAAAAATAGAAAATGGGTTCTAAACGACGATAACGTGCACGTCAACGATTTAAACGACATCTCGCTGAATAGGGCTATACAAATTTATAGCGATGCTTTTAAACAAGAAGAAACGTTGTTTATTATAGACGATTGTAGCGCTAATAAACAGTTGCATTATAAAAAATACAACGAGAATAATAAATGTATGATTACACAATTGGCTTTTAGCGGTAGACACGTACAACACAGTTGTTGGATTCTTACTCAAAAATATAATAGCGTATTGAAAGATTTTAGAGAGCAACTCAAATGGGTGTGTTTATTTTATTGTAAAGATAGAGACTCGTTTGAAAATTGTCTTCGAGAAAACGATGTTATACCGACGGCTGAACTACGAGATCAAGCGCGTGAACAACTAAAACAAGTTTTACATCGCAAATTGATTTTAAAAACGGATCAGCCTACCGATTATGAAATACGTGACTAAAGGTCGTTGAGCAATTACGCATAGGAAAAGAGCAATTACGCATAGTTGGAGAGCAATTACGCATAGGTTACCCATAGTTGGAGAGCAATTACGCATAGGTTACTCATAGTTGGAGAGCAATTACTCATAGTTAGAGAGCAATTACGCATAGGTTACTCATAGTTGGAGAGCAATTACGCATAGGTTACCCATAGTTGGAGAGCAATTACGCATAGGTTACCCATAGTTGGAGTGCAATTACGCATAGGTTACCCATAGTTATAGAGCAATTACCCATAGGAAAAGAGCAATTACTACTAAGAATCATAAGTTGTTAAGAGCAATTGCCACTAGGTGGGAATCGTATTTTAATAAATATTATAAAATCTATTTATAAATATGAACGCTGAACAAGTACAAGTTACATTTACAAACATATCTGTCGAACGATTAAATGATTTTATACATAATCTTAACCAACTTGTTAATACTGAAATAGAAAGAAAAAAACTAGTACAAGTTTTAAACGATAATACTGAAAAAGTAAAAGGTATATTTACGAGTATATCCGATGAACGAGTAAAAGATTTAATGTTTAATCTTAACGAACTTTTAAACACCGATGGGTTATCTAAAATTAATTATTGGTTTCTATATTTTTTTATAAATTTAACTGATTATTCTATAAATACGTATAATAAATGGAAGAAGTTGCAAAATTTTTAAACGAAAATCCACAAATGTTGCCCGCGGACGATAACAATACTAACGATGATACGTCGTTTAAACAAAAAATACGTCTTTTATCGGTTGTAGTAGGAGGAGACTCGAAAAAGTTTTTCGGAAAAGAACTAAGCGTTAGCGATATTGAAGCTTTGTCTACCAAAGAGCGAGAAGCGCTACACGCGCAATACGAAACTAAATTAGGTCGCGATATTACTCAGTCTTTAGGTAGCGCCATTATAACGCTATACGCTAAACTATTAGGATTAAGTTTAAATCGTATAGATTTGTACGGTCATAAATTTCAAATTGATGATAAATGTGAATTAATTTCAGATTTAGAAAAAGATCCGTTCATTTCTAGCTTGCTTTCTACCGTAGCGTGTGAAATATATTACAAGTACGGCATGTTGATAGCGCCTCTTAGCGCTTCGCTGATTACGGCAAAACATTTAAAAAGAAAATAAGAATATTGCGTAGATAATAAAAGCGATGGAAACGAACGAGCAGAATACACAACCTCAAGATGTAGAAAAGAAACCGTTGACCGTGACGAAAACAGCGACTAAACCAAAAAACCCAAACAGAGTCGCGGCTGGAAAAAGACTCGCCGAAATTAACAAAAAGAAAAAACTACAACTCGCTAAACCCACGAAAAGCGTTAAAACGTCTCGCGATAGCGAAGGTTATAAAGAAAACAACTCGACGAGCGATGGAACGAGCTACTACTATTATATAGCTATTGGTTTAGCTATTGGAGGTATCGCTTATTTCTGGTTTAGACAGAACGAGCAAGAACCCGCGACGGTAAAACTAGTTAGAGAACCGACATTTAAAAACGAACCCGTTAAACTCGCTAGCGTTTCACCGCCCACCACGAGAGAACTCATTGTTTTTGAAATGGAATAAAAGTTTTTTAAAAAATATTATATTTACAGTTATAAATATGTCTTCAATGCCAACAATAGAGCCGAAAACAATCGCCGATTCGCTTTACAAAAGCGTCGTTTTTGGAGTTTTTATAGTTTTATACAGCATGATCGTTAAAAAAGTATTAAGCGTAGAACCAGCCAACTTGGGAAAGTTTAGTATAAAAGACGGGTTAAAACTCACCGTGACGGTCGCATTAGCCGGTGGAACTCAAATGGCGTTAGTTAAACAAGGAATTTTACCAGATTCGCTCATGCCTAAAAATCCTAATGAATAAAAAATATTGCACAACATTAAAATGAATGAACTAAAACTTTCAAACGCTTATTACAGTCCAATTAATATTTATAAATACTAAATGGATAAACGTACGAAAACAAAACTCGAAAACACGTATTATAGTCCAGTTGGATATTACAAAGGTCTAGATGCAATTAATAAATTATCTAAAGAAACTAAAGTAAATGTAAAAACAGTTCGACGGTGGATAAAAAAGCAAGCGCTGTGGCAAATTTATTTGCCCTATCCTAAATATATTCCAAGACCAACTTCATCAAATAGTACATTTGGAAAACCGAATGAGGTTCATCAAGCGGATTTACTGTTTCTTCCGCACGACACGGTTGGTAGAATTACATACAAATACGCATTAACCGTCGTAGATGAAGCCAGTAGATTTAAAGAAGCACAACCGTTAACCGATAAAACGGCTACGCAAGTTGGTAACGCGTTTGAGAAAATTTATAAACGTTCTTTATTGTCTTGGCCTAAAATTCTGCAAGTTGATCCTGGAAAAGAATTCATGAGTAGCGTCAACGTATTGATGAGTAAACATAATGTAAAAATCCAAACAAGTGAGGCTGGTAATCATAGAGCACAAGGTATAGTAGAGCGATTTAATAGAACTTTAGCTGAAAGATTATTTTCTCATCAATACGCGCAAGAAATAGCAACAGAAAAGAGATCTAGAGTATGGGTAAAAAGATTACCAGCGGTTGTAAAAGCATTAAATAATGAAACAACGCGTCTTATAAATTTAAAACCAAAAGACGCGATTAAATCGAGTGTTGTAGAACAAAATCCAGCCTCACCGGCTCTTAAAACCAAGACGGAAAACAGAATCCCAAACTCTAGTTTAGTTCGATATTTATACGCACCCGGTGAAGCTGAAAAAGATATGAGACGTCGCGCGACTGATCCTATATGGAGTATTAACATTTATAGAATATCTAAAACCATTAAAGGTGCGAATCAACCCATCTTGTATTACTTGGACGCGGGTCCCGCTCGTAGTTTTGTAAAAGAAGAATTACAAATTATTCCTCGAGATACAGAAAATCCGCCTATTGTTAAACGATCGTAATTGTAATCGTGATCGTTGTAATTGTTGCGCGTTAAACGTTAAGACTGTAATGACCGTAAGCGTGAGTATCTATTCCGTTTTCTAAAATGTATCTCTTCGTATCTAAAGGTGATAGCGATATTTTATTTATTCGAGTTGTATATAGTCGATGATTTTTATGCCTGATAAAATTCATAGGGTGATGTAGAGTATTTTTCAACGATAAAACTTGTTTATAACGGTCGTGTTTAATATATTGTTCTAAAACTTGTTTTTTAACTCCTTTAGCTTTTCTAATCGTTTTTTCATCTGATTTTAGTATAGAATACATTTTAGGCCTTAAACATACAATTTCAGAAATAAGTTCTCCGGCGGTCTCGTCTTTCATTTTACCGATCACCTTTTTGTTCGTTTCATCGAATAGAAAATGTTGTTCGTTATAATTACTAAAATCGTATAAATCTTTGTCTTTTTTCATATCTTTATAAACATCTTTAGTTTTAATTTCCAACAACAAGCTGTCTGTATCCGTGTAAAGTAAATTACATTTATCGTCATACTTGCTCTTTAATTGATTGTAATAAAAATCATACATTAAATGTTTAGATAAATCCAGTACGCTCATTCCTACGTAAACTGGGCGGTTGAGAACGAGTTTTGTTTTGTGCATGTGAATCGCTACTAGTTCGTTATCGAAAATCCTCGCCTCTGCAAAATTTGGTTTCGCGATGAGACTTTTAATTTGATTTTCCGCTTTTTCATCGTTTAACCGCTTCAAATTTACGTTGACGCGTTTTCGTACATTTTCTATCGTTTTTCCAAAAACTGAATTGTTCATGAGTTTAAACAAGTCTTTTTCAAAATCACTCGTCGCGAGTTTTCTAAGTTGAGTGTTTTTATCGATATACGATTTCATCCAACGTGCTTCGTCAAATTCTAAAACTTTATGAATTTTAGTTAGTTTCATGCCGAGTTGTAAATACAATTGTAAATTACGATAATGAAGTACGTAGTTGCGTTTATCGTATAAATTGGGAACTAATTTAAAAACGTTTGGAGCCGGTTTGTCGTTTAAGAGTCCTTTTTGATAGTCGCTCGTCCATTCTTTCGGCGTTATTAAAGACTCTGGAGCGAGTGGAAATGCATCGTGTGAATCGTGTAAAATAGTTGGATATTCTAAATCGACTTCTAAAATGTATCCTTTAGAAAGTTAATATCCTTGTTTCTCGAGTTTGTCTATTCGTGATGACGTCAACCACTTAAAATTACCCGTAGGTAAAGGTTGACTCATGGCGTATCCATATAAATTATTAGCGTCTAAATACGTAATGTAACTCGATGGAATATTTTCGTCGTAATCTGATAAGTTTTTATTGTTTGCTTTAGCGTATCGTTTACTCGCCATGCACGTTCCTCCTCGCGTGCCTTTCTCGATAAATAAATGCATGTCAACGTCTGTGAACAATTCTAAAGTTTGTTTCGAATGTTTCAATAAAGCGTCCCAACTCAATCCTGGACTAGTATAATAATTAGCTGGATCTAAACCATACTCTCGTATACAAGTAGCGCGAAAATTTTCAAATACGTCCGCCAATAAACAAGTATCGGTACGCACGTATAAATCGTGATAGTCTCCTAGATCGTTACAATCAAAGGTATGAAAAACGTTTTTCGCGTGCTCATATTGTTCTTTGGTAATGTGTTGGTTGTTTAAACTACTGTAAAAAGATTCTATTGAAGGAAGTTGCGTTTCTTCAAACCGTTTAAAACTATCCATGTACTCGTAAGGATAAATACCATTGCTTTTTAACAGATTAAATTTTTCGGAGGAGGGTTCAAACTTGCTCGTGATTGGAAAAGACCCGTTTGATTTTACGAGTTTATCCAACGAATCTAGTAAAAATTGAGCGCTGTCTATAAATCGTAGTTGCCCGATTGAAAAAGAAATATACTTTTCGATATTGTTTGGAATGCACGTTAGATTTCCCTCGCTGCGACCCGCGGCCTGCATAATGAGATGAGAATCGTAGCCTCGCAAATTATGAAATACAACCGGAATAAAAGTTCTGTTTGGTTTTAAACTCAGTTTTAAATTACAATAATTATGCGCCGCGCCTCGATATTTACCGGTAATGTGACAATGATCTCTAACTTTACTAAACTTGTCATTTTCAAAAAATGCCTTTTCGCATATCCAACACTCGCTAGCAGAGTTGCAATCTTCTACATCTTCTTTAGTCATGTTTAATTTTTGAGGATTTTTAAATATCTCGTTTATCTTTTCTTCTTCTGTTTCTAATTCATTTAAAAAGTGTTCAGCCGCATCTTCTCCCCTGTACGTAACGGGAAAACTGCTTTCACCGTCGCAACGAACAACGACGTACGAATAACCGCAAACGACGTGTTCTTGTAGTCTCGTAGTTCTCGTAGAATTTACATCTACAACATTTTTAATAATACTTTCAAAATCGGCGTATATTACGAAAGGAACTCGCATCTTTTTATGAAAATTTATAAATTTAACCGTATCGTTTTTACCCTTTTCCGGCATCACGACTGTCGTCGGTCTGTCGTTAATTCCCTTACACATTTTTACGTGGTTTTCGAGATACGTTTTTGCTGAAAAACCCTGTAAACATCTCAAACAAAAATGTTTACGTTCTTTGTGATTCGTTTGATCGTAATGTAATTTGTTCACGTCTTTTATATAAACGTAGTGAGATTTTTCTTCATCGTTAATCAATAATAAATTTATGCGATCCAGCTCCGCTGGTTGATGGCTGAGCTCGTAAACTAGAATCGTTTTTGATTCGCAACCGAAAACATTTATCGCTATATTGTTTTGTTTCTCTACTTTGTTTATTTGGCTGATGGGTGTAGGAGCATCGATATTATTAAAATTTAAACCGTCCTCTATTGGGTACTTACTCGTTCTATTAACATGATCGCTCGCTGGAAAACGATGAGCGCGTAAAGCCCACCTCAAACAATCGTCGTCTTTGTTTTTTACGTTGATGCACGCTTTTTTATTTTTAATGTAGTCACATAGTTCGATATAACTACCGCCTTTCAAAGGCCGATATTTCGCGATAGTGAGATTCATATCTACGATACGATCTATTTCCCATCCGCTGCCCTTTTGAGTCCATTTTTCTAAAGCCTCTTGAATTTGTGAAGAAACATTATCGAGTATATTTTCGATATCATCTAAATTCAATAAAACAATTTGCTTATTATTATGAAAATTTGGTTCGGCAAAATCGATCGCGCCGTCTAATTTTTCCTTATGTAATTTAACTCGTATAAATATCATAAACTTGAACGATTTAAAATCTTTCAAGTCACTTTTCAACTTGGCGATTATCTTTGGTTTTACCGCTCGCCAAAATATATTTAAATCTTTTTCTTTGCTGTGATTCAGCGGAACGACCATTATTCGTTCGCGTAAATATTTACCACCGCTAATAAGAGGTTTAAATCTCAACTCTTCTTCTTTACCGTGAAACCTTTTAATAGCGGCGATGTAGTCTTTTTTTATCAACTGCGCTTTTTTCCCAGAGCCGTGTTTAGGAATATTTATATTTTCAAGATTGATACGCTCTCTCAATTCGGCTAAATTTAATTTATATAATGGTTTTTGTTTTTGTCGTTTTAAATATTTTTTAACCGCGTTGTAATAACTATGTTTGTTTATTTTACCCTCGTTGTTTTGCACGAGAATTATTCGATCAATGTGTTCTTGAGCAAAATCTTTCAATTCTTGCAATGTGTATTTTGATAAATATTTCATCGTCATCTTTATTATTAAACTAGATAATATTTTTAAGTTTTTTCATTTTTTAATTTGTCACTTTTTTAACTAGCTTTTTAAAACCAGCGGTAATACCGCGTAAAACCGGCGGTAACGTCATGAAAGTATTGATGACGTCACGACCCCGGGGAATTCCTTTAAAAAAAAAAAGATTTTTAAAAATGCTTTTTAGTAGTGGGCCTAGGACCCCCATCTAACATCAGGAAAAATCAGTGAAGTTAGGAAATGTTTACGTAAACAAAAAGATATTTTGAACAAATCTCCCCTACTACTACCCAGCGAATTTGACTAAAAATATGTTTTTTAGTAAGTAGGCTTGTTTTAAAATCGTTTTTTAAGAAATCGTTTTTAGAATTCATAAAAACCTAGCTAAAATCCCCTACTACTACCCAGCGATTTTCACCAAATTCACTTTTATTTTGGAGGTGGGCTGGAACCCCCATCTAACATACTACTGGGGGTCATCTGATCTCCAGGACGGGCCTGCTCTATCACTAGTGTCGAGATGACTCTTTCTTTTTTTCTCACCGGTGTGGCTCTATCTTTCTCTCCTTTCCGCTGATGCGAGTTGTTGACTTCTTTAGATTCTGTTGACTTTTGCGGACCTTTATCTTGTTCTTCCTCTCTTCTGTCTTCATTTTCTCCTTTCCCTTCATCATCATTCGTCTCCTTCTCTTTTGAAGGGTCACGAGCTGCAGATCATCTTCAGCATCTTCAAATTTATCTGAAGATTTGTCGTCCTTTTTCCCGTCATTTTCCCCATCTGAATCAACCTCGATTTCTTCTGCACTGTCTACATCGGAATCTTCATCAACTGTGCCTTGTTTTTGTATTTCGTGGTGATCCGCCTGGTGTCCCTCTTCTCCGCAAACAAAGCATCTTCCTTGTAAGTTGCAGTTCCGTGCAATATGGCCTGGTTGTTTACATAAACGGCAGGTTTTAATCTGACCACGATGTCTAACTGGTAGATTAAAGTCACCAATCTTTAAGAAACTTGGAATCGGTTTCTTAATACTTTTCACGAGAAGGCTTCGAACTCCAGTTTCTACACTGTCATCGAAATCATAAGTTTGGCGTCTGATATTTGTAACTGTCCCATATGCAGACAGAGCTGAAGTGACAGTTTGGTTAGCCATCTCGTATGGTGCTTTTACATACACCATTACTGAATTCTGCACGTTGGCCCTCTCACAATTGATAGCATTCCGTTGATTGTTATTCCATGCAGTGCGATTCTTTCACAGTTAGCCTCATTGTTAAGGGATACGTTGTACCAGCCTGTGTTGGGCTCTGCAATACACTTGATTGCATCACGTTCTTCCAGTTCTTTGTGTGTTGCGTAATACACTTCTTCAGTCTCAACTTTGAATTCTGGGCGGAACTTTATTGTGTTTGGTCTTTTCAAAGAATTTCTATGCAAGGTGTACGCCATGGTTTATGGGCAAAATGGCGTCGGCGTTCTTCGCCTAGCCTAGCCCGTGCAAAACCAAAACCAATGTGATGGAAACTATTTCAGCTCTTATCAGTCAAAAAGCAACAACCACTGTGATCTATAAACAATCTAAAACAGTACCTTAATTCCAAAAGTTGTAAAAATCTCTTCAAAAACGGTGAAAAGGGCGATTTTCTGGGAGCTAATCCGATGACGTGTCTTGCAACCGGATCGCATATTATTATTATTAATTATTATTATTATTATTATTATTATTATTATTATTATTATTATTATTATTATTATTATTGTTATTGTTAGTGTTAGTGTTATTGTTAGTGTTAGTGTTAGTGTTAGTGTTAGTGTTAGTGTTAGTGTTAGTGTTAGTGTTAGTGTTAGTGTTAGTGTTAGTGTTAGTGTTAGTGTTAGTGTTAGTGTTAGTGTTAGTGTTAGTGTTAGTGTTAGTGTTAGTGTTAGTGTTGGTGTTAGTGTTGGTGTTAGTGTTGGTGTTAGTGTTAGTGTTAGTGTTAGGTGTTAGTGTTAGTGTTAGTGTTGGTGTTGGTGTTAGTGTTAGTGTTGGTGTTAGTGTTGGTGTTAGTGTTAGTGTTAGTGTTAGTGTTAGGTGTTAGTGTTAGTGTTGGTGTTAGTGTTAGTGTTAGTGTTAGTGTTAGTGTTGGTGTTAGTGTTAGTGTTAGTGTTAGTGTTAGTGTTGGTGTTAGGTGTTGGTGTTAGTGTTAGTGTTAGGTGTTGGTGTTAGTGTTAGTGTTAGTGTTAGTGTTAGTGTTAGTGTTAGTGTTAGTGTTGGTGTGTTAGTGTTAGTGTTAGTGTTAGTGTTAGTGTTAGTGTTAGTGTTAGTGTTAGTGTTAGTGTTAGTGTTAGTGTTAGTGTTAGTGTTAGTGTTAGTGTTAGTGTTAGTGTTAGTGTTAGTGTTAGTGTTAGTGTTAGTGTTAGTGTTAGTGTTAGTGTTATTGTTATTATTAACATTAACCAATCGATTGTCAAAAATTTGCAAATCTGATTACCGAATGATGAATAAATCCAAGGTGTGACCACACAGATGTGTAGAGCCATTAATGTTTTGCGTCAAACCATGTGCAGTAATTAACTATTGAAAGCAGTAGCATTTGTATCTGAGACGTTATCAACATGGATGTTAAAATTACCTGTAATCACTGAACGTACAGGCAGTCAATAAGCGCTGAAAATTCTTCCAGAAAGACATGGAAAGAACAACTCGTTGACTTTTCCTGTGGACGATACAACACTGCAAGTGAAGCTGAGGTAGTCGCACTGATTATATCGACATGAAGCGATTCATAAATATTTCGGTTCAAGTAGTATGTCACATATATTAACAGTCAGGCCTAATTTGTACAGAAGACCAACACCACCACCTCTTTTACTTCCCGGGCGAGTAGCCACGAGGTGTGATATCTCCAATGACTATACGGTCATCTGGCTTAATCCAAGATTCACAACGTCAAAGCAACAACGTCAAAGTTATTCTCAAGGACAAAAATCTACAAACTCAGTTGTTTTGTTTCTCACAGATCTTGTATTCAGCATGCAAAATTTAGCATGTTGTAACTAGTTCTGTGGTATTATTAGTTATACGTTGGGTATCTAATATTACAACTTTTGTGTTTTTTCCTGCTCTCTTTCTACGTCTTGTACGCTTTTTCCTAAGAGAAGGAATGTGTGTTGGGGCTTTATAAACAGTGCATGATTTTCTTTGTAGATTACACAGTTAAATGCTTATGCAGCATTCTTAGAAAGTTGGCACTCTGGGTCATTAGTATAGGCACTATACTGTACACTATGTAGAAATTGAGAAGAGTACTTAATTGTGCAACAGGATAAGGAAGTAGGCACAGCAGGAGGAATTTGCATAACAAAAAAACACTTGATGTTAAGTGTCCATGCTGCACAGTGGTTTAAGACCCAGACATTTCATCCAAAATTTGTTGTCAAGATTTTGCTTCTAAACTGTTCAGCTGTATCTAAGCAGATAGTTTCCAATCCAAAATAAATAAATAAATAAATTGTATATATTGTTAGGTACATTGTACCCAGCACATAATAAATCAATGGTTCATTTCACGTAACAATAAAGATACTTTTATGCAAAATTTATATGTGATCTGAAATAAAATTACCATAGTCTTGTAGCCCATTTTGTGCTCTTTCGAATGATATATATTTTGATATGGAAAACAACAATTAATAAAGTAAAATAAATACAGAATGACTACTCCAACTAAAAATGACCCCCCCCCAAAAAAAAAAAAAAAAAAACATTTTCGGCGACACATTTTCAAAATCGGCCCTTAACGGCCTGGGTGAATCGTCATATTTTATTAATACATTGGTAGACTACCAGAAACGTCAAAAACGAGCGAGTAATTGGTCCAATCTGTGTTCTGTAAATTGTGCTTACAGCAAATTCATGTCGTTGCCAGAATTCAAGTACTTACCCCTGTTTTCATTCTCTAATCACGGACTCCAAATGAAGCTCAATGTCGAATTATGTGTTATGAACAATGTTGTGGTGGGTTCGAGTGATGTTTTTGTTTTGTTTTGTTTTGTTTTTTATTAAATCATATGAAACTATATGTTTTAGAAAATCAAGCAGTAAAATGTTGACACAATAATTATATAATACGTTTTTGGTTTTCGTACAATCACCTTCGGAGAAAAAAGCTGACACCATCCAGAGATTTATTAATGTGGGACCTGGGTATGACCATAGTTGGTATGACCTGACGGCACAATACCAATTATAGTAGTTATAGCCTGAATCCATTCCAAAAACATCCAAGAACATCTCTCTCGCCAAATTGGTTGATGTATTTAGATTAAGTGATTTGTGCCTTTCGCCTCGTGAATATTTGCACATTAAAATGTACATACTATTACAGTGATCATCGCGTGCGTTCGTATCCTAGGAAAAGGGCAAATTTTGGAATACATATTGAGGATGAACTGTTGCATTTCTTCCTTCAGTAGATCAAGGCATAGATTAATAAAGGGTGAACCGTTATTTGATGAACTTTGCTGATGTCTGGGTCACATATGGTTTTAAACCATGCTGCTGGGTGCAGTGAAGTGAAGCGTGAACATGATCATGGTAGTATGGCTGAATAAACTTGTAGTTATACTTGAAGAATCATACACAAACAGCTCCAAAATGCTCAAAATTCCAATGATTTTCAGGAAAGAAAATGTAACCATAATGATCCTTGAATCATTAAACATCGTGATATTGAGACAGGGGTTTAAATCATGTCTGGAAATTTCAATGTAAAAAAAATAAGACTTGTACTTCTTTGAGTTGAACACAGTACTATTTTTGAGATTTATTTTCTAAAAATATTTATGCTTGGTTTACACTTAAACAAAAATTTGTCATGCTATTGAGACATGGGTTTAAATCATGTCATGAAAAATTTCAACATCATACATTACATGCACAAAATAAATTGTTATGAAGAAAATTGCAACCAGTAGCTTCAAACGGCTCCATTGGAAATTTGATCAATTTGATTTGCAGGTCACAAATAACTAGGCATTAAATCCGTTGAAAATAATATATACTGTTTATAATGAGCCTACGCCTCGTAGTTTGGTCTAGTGGTTCATTGTTAGACTTACAAATCATTTTAAACTTAGTAAACCTCAATTTTAAAGTGAGAGATCTCATAACAAATTATACAAAGTATAAAAACAAATCGTTAAATAAACTTCTATTTATAATTAACAAAAGTATATTTTGGTAATTTTGATGTAAACCTCCTACTATAGCTGAACTAGTGTTAAGTAGCTGTAGTGGTCAAAACCAGTCAACTGATCTTGTTTTGACTGTTGACCCACATGTGCACACAGGGGCATTTTTGACTGGTTTTTACTGTCATTTTGACCACCCTCAACAATACAAGATAATGTTTTTACGTTTTTACCAGTTAAAAACAGTCAACTCAAGTTGCAAAAGATAACTAATGAAGTAATATTTTGCACTCTCAGTTATATATATTGTTTTGTGGAAACTCTATCATGTCCATATTTTGTATGTCCAAGGGAAGATGTGTACACTTTGCGTTAAGAATTATCAGCTCACATCATTTACAACCTTCACAACAATATAACCTGCCTGGTGAATAGATGGACCGGGCTTCACACCTTTTATGAATGCAAGACCTAGTGTCTGTAGACAATACCTGAGCCATGGTCAGGACATGTTGAATAGGACCACTGAAGTGTTGAGGCAGGATATTGCTTAATCTTCTGCTGAGGTGGAGCAAATTTACATTTGTTTACAATCAGCCTAGATATGCATGTTCTTAATTAAAACATTTTTTTAAATCTAATAATTTTTGACATAAGTTAATTTAAGAAGGGTCATTTATTTTTAAAGATTTCTGTTCCTGTAATTTCACTACGGGGGTATCCTTCCTCAAATATGTATGGCAGATGATTTGTTATTTAAATTACGTATTATCGACCTGCGTCAGTCTTAACAGACTATGCATAAAAACACACATTTAGAGAAATAGATATGACAATGTTAAAATTATTTAAGACATTAAAAGTTTGTACAATCATCATAAAAATCAGTCCTTTTTGCATTTCCTTTCATGACTAAATAACGAAGTTTTCTTGAAATGAATCTAGCAAGTGAAGTATGTCAATCCGCCTTTCAGGTTGATACCCTATGCTCTGTCCACCTCAAACAAAACAAGCAGATTGTGGCGGATCAGTACCTTATACTGACTGAGGGCTGCTCAGTTTAAGGCAGGCGGTAACTGATGATCAGTGAAGTTGAAAAGCTCTCCTACCGTCAGAAGTGGCCCATAGCGCCCAACTTTACGCCAATCAAGTATGGTATTTCACCAAATTTTGGATGTCGAAGTGATCTTCTCCGATGTGTGTTGCCTGGGCATTGATGGCATTGGATTAAGGATCAGTGGGATGCCCAGAAGACGTCATTGGTCCTCTCTCGGCCTTGTCTTGTCGATTCCAAAGGAGTGCAGAGCAATACATTTGGGACAGGATAGGCTGCAGCATCATTTGAGTTTATTACTAAGGCTTGATGCATTCCTTCGCAGCGTCCAACTTACTAGGACAGGTGGTCTCCACCAAACAGCTCCACGAGTTGAAGAGGACGTCACTGGATACCTGCAACATCTACCAGGGGTAGACAACAGGTCTGCTGCTAGTTTGTTGCATCCATTAGCCTGCTGCCGCTAACTTCCATCCTGGTGAGGTCTGTCTACAGCAGGGCCACCACGTGCAGGTCCCAGGATACCAGCCCCAAATGTATAATTTAGTGTACATGTATAACATGTATATTAGAATAAGAAATAAGGAACTACAGTATTATTCAGCCAGGCTGAAAATGTCAGCTAAATAAACTATTGAACATGTCATAGGTATAAAGTTTGTATAAGGGAACATTTGGTGACACTGTTGGACAGATCTCAGTTATGGGCAAGCTGGAACATTTTGGGTTGTTCAAGTAAAGCGCACTATATAGGCCCTATGCCCATTTGAAAGACATAATTTGTATCCATGCATGATGAGACCCATGTAGGCCCAATGTAATATGTACTTGGGCTGACTCATATTAGATCATGGGAAAATGAGACCTATTTTTTAATTTCGTAATCCCCATCACAGGACCACATAAAATGTGGAACATAGGGGTTTCAATGGTGCTGAATCTAATTATGATTGTTGCCAAGTCGTAAAATTGCACATTTTAAAGATATTAATTATTATTACTTTAATATTGATTAACCCAATGGGGGGGTGCACAATATACCCCCTAAGTGTATTATTTTGCATTTTTTTAAATTAAAAAAATGTTTTTTTAAAGAAATGTGATGGGTATTTGTCACATTATCATATCAAAAGCATTATGGAAATTCAAAATGGCCACCACAGCCGACGGCCATCTTGGATTTTGTCTTTTTATTCTGTAATGTTGGGATAAAAGGTATTGAGTTTTCTCAATGGATGCTTCTTACTTTTCATGCCAATGAAGGATATAAAAAATGTCACTTCATCCTCAGAAATGCATTCCAGGCCCCAAAAAGCTGACAGCCATGTTGATTTTCAGATGGCAAAAACGTGTATTATCGTCTTTTGGCCTCAAATTGGGGAAATAAATATATTCCAGCACCCCAACAGTGACCCCAGGGGAAATCCGATGATATTTTGTATTTTTATTTGCCAAGCTTTATGAAATTTTGCCAAAGAATACAGAAAATATTACAGAAATACGCTTTTTGGGCAAAAACACTTAAACACACCTTCTAGTGGTGACATTTACGTCGCCATGTAGGTTTTGCTGGAAGGAACATTCTTGCCAGGTTTCATGAAAATCGGCCGATGACTGGTCCTGATCTATCATCTAGGTAAATTAATAAAACATAAAAAAGTTTGATTTTACATTTTGAATGGTCGGTGTTGTAATATTCCCAGTTTCGTCTTAATAAACATGCATGCAGCAAAAACTGGGCTGAATTTCAAGCGATGCCGCCATGTTTGCTTGTATTTACCACACATTGTTTTTGGAATATATGAAAGAGCCTGATCAACATGGAATTTCATTGGTGGATTCTGGGTCTCGACGATGACGCAATGCGTATATTTCAAATTCAAATAGATTTAGAGATAATGTGCAACTTATATGACAAGCAACATCGTGTTTTGACATTTTTATATTTATTTCCTCAATTATACATCAAAATTTCGTGGTCCAAAAGAGGGTATCACGGTTTGAAACAATTTCACTGTTCATCCCATGGTCTATATGGGAACACAATGTTAGATTGTTGTCTTTTTTTATTGAAACTCATTCTATTTGATTAAAACAAGTGACAGATCTTTCGAAGTTTGTTCCTAGTTTTTCAATCTAAAAGTTTAAGAGAATGTGGAATCAGGTTGTATGACATGGACACAAGAGATCACTGACGACCATGAGACAGATGGACCAGAGCTGTCAGCTTGGGGTGAAGAAATAAGTTCTTATTCAGTGTACAAAGTGTATTAGAAATTCAGTATTCATGTAGAAATATATTGGAATAAGGAACTGGAGTTAATTGACAGTTATATCCATGTACAGTACTTTGAAATCAGAATGGTATATAGCTGTACTCTACCACTTATTGCCCATTGTATACTAATTGTAAACAAATAACCCAATAACAATGGCAGTCAGTGTATACCTTCAGACATGCTGTCACTCTTGGTTGAACTTCAAAGAGATCTGTAAACAAAAGACAGACTAGACCCTTCCTTAATCCCTACACAAAGCAATATTACATTTCAGACATTTTCTAACCACAAGATTCAGACACTCTGGGTAGAATGTCGGCCCTAAGCTGGTTATCGTTTCAGTCATTTAAATGTCTTAAATGTAAGCAGCTTAACGTTTCAAACATTTAAATGTCTGAAACGTTATCCCTACTTAGGTTTAAGACATTTAAATGGCTGAAACGTAAGCTGAATTACATTTCAGCCATTTAAATGTCCTAAACCTAAGTCCCATTGTACTGTTTAAGACATGTTGTCCCTAACAATAGCGTTTAAGACATTTCCCTGTTCATAGTGTGACCCTACCTACTCCTTCACAAAGGAAATTTCTGACACCCTCGTTAGAATTCATAGCTCCAACGGGATTAACAAGGATACCGTATAAATGTCTCCTCCCACAGGATCCTCGTATACTACGGTCTTCCCCCAGTACTGTGGATTTTCACCTTCTGAGCAGGTTTGAGATACAAACAAGTTTTACATCTCGAGCGAGTACAATTAGAGCACCCCTGTGGTGACCCATGAACCAATATATTAGAGGAGTGTGAAATAGTAATGTTGTCATTTACGATAGATGAAAGTCTGGGTAATCTGGGGTGATAGGTAGTGACAGGGGAACTGTGCTGTTACGTGGGGTAGACAAGAGGGTGCTACGGGAGTACTGAGGGCCCTGTTGGTAGCTAGTTGGACCCTGCGTTTGCTATGACCCTGAGATACAAGGTGTTGCCTCAGGTCAGACGACCATGTCATGTATAAGGTATCAATGGAACCAATACGTCTGATACGCAGGGCTTAACTGTAGGCAATAACCTTTTTACAGTGCTTGGGGTGGCAGCTGTCAGAAAGGAATTATCAATGAGTGTCAGTGGGTTTACAATAGACAAAAGTCGAGATGCCCTGGGGAGATTTGTTGATGGTGACGTCTAGTTCACGTTATTAAAAGAATGGTTAGCAGTGAACTTGATGGTGGTGTGATGGAATGAATTAATGTAGTTGATGAATTCATCTAAGCTGTCTTGACTGCCACACCAGGCATTAGTCTTTTGGGTCTATATTTTTCTTAGCAAATTTGTTCGTGTCCATATAGACGATGTGACCAATGACATCACCTGTTTACAAAAGAGCCCCAAAGGTCAAACTGTGCCTGACACATTATGTACACTGGTATATGACTAGAAACTATAAAATCTGATATTTTGAGATGTCAGCAGATACATTCTCAATTTAATTTATGTTCAATACAGCACTCTCAAATCTGAAAAACATTCGTAATGTTATGTCGAGAAGTACACATTGTACAAACTCAGCAATAGTCACGCAAAGTGTAAACAAGTCACATGGTCTACACATGTATACCTAGTAATATAGTGATTTGTCAAGGAGGTCAATGCAAATTGAGTAATTTTAGACCAATTGTAGCCTTAACCCTATCAGGCCGGAGGGGCACAATGTGCACCAAATGACATGTAAAAAAAAATCATATCTCCAGAACGCTTTGTCCGATCACGCTGACTTTTCCAAACTATTCTTTGGGACACCATCTCGAAAATATCAATGATAATGGGTGTGCTTGGTTGCCATGGCAACCGTTTATTTTGAGCAGGTCCAATTGATTTTCCACTTTTATCTTAAAAATACTAGATTTCTGATGCTTTTAAACATTTAGTATGTGTTTTGGGGTTTGTTGTCAACTTTTAAACTTTGAACTGGACAATATTGACTTATGTGCCCACTTCCAGTGCATTATAGGAATCCAATATGGCCGCCATTACGTTTAAATGCAATAAGTTATATTTTGTCGAAAAACATGATTTTTTAAAAATATTTAAAAAAAATTGTTTGCTCAGTGTATAAATTTATGTCGTCAATATTATTATACATGTTATTATATCTGCCTTTATTATACTTTTGGTTAAACAATTTTGGGTCAAAATTTATAAAAATTATGTTTTGGAACAAAATGACCCTCTAGCGCCCTTTAGCGGTGATTTAGAAATGTAAAATTCTTGCTTTTACTGAAGACAACATTTGTCCCAAATTTCATCGCTGTTGGATAAACATGAGGGAAAAAATGAGGAAATTACCAAACCAAACATGCCTACAAAATTTCATGAACATCGGCTGTTGAATACAGAAAATACGAAGGGAGGGGCACAATGAAGTCTGAGAAGGAAAAACAAAAACGTCGAGGCATGATAGGGTTAAAAAAGTACAAAAAAATCATTGGGAGATGTGGTGGAGGTGTAAGTTATGGGGTCATAGGAAATCTCCACTGCTGATCAGTGGCGCAACTCGTATTAAGTAGCTAGAAATTTAACTGTATGATGTTCGTGATTATGTGTTATATTGCTGACATGCTAGAATTATGCTAAAATTATTATTACACGGACCAAGAAAAGCGTATTTTTAGGACCACATCTATAGCGGATCAGTGAATTAATAAATAGAAACGATAGGGGCGCACTAATGACCTAATTACTTGTTTGTTTTACAAAATTTATCTACGAGTGAAGCATAATCAAATTAATAGGCAGAGGTTTGCGCTCTAAGAGTTCTTTTCTAGTTCTGATTTGTTTCCGCAGGAAACTAAAACGTATATTTCTAGAGATTTGTTTTTGAATCCTGAACTACTTTAACTCCCAAATATTTTCAGTGACCATATTTCTCTGGAAACTGATTCATTTTGCCCTTAACCGACTTTCAATATCCCAACGCATCAATTCAAGTAAACTGCGGTACCATCTTGCAGTACTCTTTCTAAACCAGTTTTACTAAGGTGAATTGAGTTTTCTCTAACCCATTTTTCTTGCCAGTGTTACTCAAACATGAGGCTGGCACTTGAGGAGCTCCTTTCTGGGTCAATTGTGACTCGGGAGTAGTTCGACTGAAGAGACTTCATTTTGAACCCAGAACTTATTTTCTGTTGCAGATCCCCCGAAAGCAGTCTTTTCAGAGTGCCCCGATACCGATATCATCATAGCCAACTTTACGAAGGTCAACTTTACGACAGTCAACTTTACAATCCCCAATGCCACCGATGCTAACACCGGCAAGCCACTCGTCGTGTCGTGCAGTCCAATGCCGGGGACGGAATTCACCAAGGGAATCACGGTGGTGAATTGTATGGCGAGCGATTCTGAGGGGCACGTGGCACCACGTCTTTGTTCCTTTAACGTTGAACTGGGTAACAAAAACTTCTTGGGCTTTCTTTACTGATCTAAAGGATGTCCCACAAATCCCCTTGTTGTTCGTATCATATTTTTACAACAACATTACAACAAGTATTTGGCCATTGTTATGCATGCTTATTATGTTCCAGTTTTTTTATTTGATTTTTTTGTTTAATGTCAGTCGAATTAACTGAATGGGTTTCGAACACGAATAGGATTGTGTAACACTAGTTCCATTCACGCTGTTCCATGTTTGACAATACGAACGCTCATTATAAATATCTTTATACTTGGAATACTCAACATTGCACCAGCGTTACATAATTGATTTGTGTTGTTCAAAACTGTTGCACTAAATCTGATGAAAGTTTCACAGAAGATAGTAAAATAACTATGTGTATTATGCTTTTAAGATCTTAAAATACATACATTTTTGTGACATCCTGTACATTTTATTTATCTCTGACTCTGCTTAACAATACATTAAAAGCCCAAAATAATGAAAACGTTTAAAAATCAAACTATGAAATATTATTAATACTGGGACTTCGCCTTTATGGGGAATAGTTAGACTTCGCCTTCATGGGGAATAGTTACATTTATTAAAACATTCTCAAAATGATCAGAATATGAGCTGCAAAACACATATGGATATCGCCATTATCCGATTTGCGAATTGTTGCGATAGAACAGTATGTTAAAATTACGGAAACCTTGATTTAATTTTGAATCTTAAACTGTTTTGATAGTTGTCCCCAAATTCTTCAAATTTATTAATTGCACCATTAATGTACTCATTCAACGTTCAGCTCAGTAAAGGTGTATCTCAAAAGCTTCATAAAAAGTACTTTTACACTGCAGCCTTTTTTATTTTGTAACCACGCTTACTGACATTATTACAACACAATCAACTAAAACTGTGTCCAAAATGGCCGCCATTTTGTGTGTCTTTTAGAACATTCGTCCTTAATTTGCCATAGTGACCAATCCGACTTTGTGCAGCTCAAGAGTATTTTGCAAATGCATAGTTAGCTTTCGAACTGCAACTGCACGGATGATCTATGATGTATGGATGTACTTTTGAATATGTCTGGTTTAATCCACAACAGACGATTGTGAACATGCCGTGGTAGAGTTAGGCTTATTATGGGTAGCAATATGTTTGTATACGACATACACATGCAATTATCAATGCGTGAACGAAACAGGTGCACGAAGCCAGCATTCAATTGCAAGCTCCATGAACGGATGGCAAGTGGTTTTAAACTGTCAGTGTTTATACAAACATGTGACGTGTAAAGCCTTCAACTCGGATAGCCAATCTGGGCAAAGCTCTTCTGTCTGAACCCATGTATTTTAAACCCTACCTTTTTTCTTACTTGGGCCCCAATAGGCAGTTCACTCCAAACCCAAGCCCTAAACCCTAAACCCACCAAAATCCCATTTGGGTGTGCTGCATGGCTGGGATTGCACTACAACGCAGTAGACTCCCCCAATGTATGAACTACAACCAGTTTATTCCTCTGTGACAAACATTCCATGTATTCATATTTTTGAAACGATGTCTAATGAAACGATGTCCACTTCTGCCGTGATGTGCTTTAAACGAACGTTTGCCCGATGTGTGAGGCCTCTCTTAGCCACCATACTTTGTATATTGGAAATTTGGTCCCCGCGTATACAATGTATCACGTATTTCCCCGTTTGAAAAAAATGCCGAATAGGGCGTCAACGCACAGTTTTTAAAGCCGACTGATGACCAAGAAACCGGAGACTTTTGTTTTTGGCTTAAATTTTATACTAACATAATGGTTACCGGTCATGTCTGTTCCGCGAAACAACTCCAGTGTAATTATTAATATCACAAATCCAGTTATCATACAGTTTTGCGGACATGCCTGTTTCGCGAAAGTACCTCAGTATAAATATTTAATTAATTTCACAAATTACATTTATTATACTAGTCTCTGTTATATTTGACTCGACAATGACTTTAAAACCTCATATCTCCAACATTGTTCGCATATCATCATTTCATATCAGAAATATCAGCCGAATAAGGAAATACTTGAATAAAAGTGCTACTGAACAAATTATTCATGCGTTTGTCACATCACGTCTCGATAACGGGAATGCTCTACTCTACGGTCTCCCGCAGAATCAAATATCTCGTCTTCAGAACATACAAAACACAGCAGCTCGTGTTGTGACTTTGTCCAAAAAGTCATGCCATATCACGCCAATCTTGAAAGAACTGCACTGGCTTCCTGTTTCACAGAGAATTGTTTTAAACTTATGCTAATTGTTCACAAATCTTTTAATAACATTGCTCCAATTTATATTTCTGAACTGCTTAAAGTCTACACTCCATCACGCAATTTGCGCTCCAGCAACATGTCACTCCTAAAGGAACCAACTTCAAAACGGAACTGGGGTGATAGGTCTTTTTCTGTCGCGGCTCTGAGACTCTGGAATCATCTTCCAACTAAACTCAAATCTTGTCATAGTATAACTAGATTTAAGTCGATGCTTAAAACTCATCTTATGTCACAATTCTTCAAAGATGATGTATATTTGTAATTCCATTGTAGGTACGTGTATCTCAGTACATAATTTTTCCCTATGTTATCATTGTATATTGTTTGTATTCATGTTTTTATCTTTGTTTCCGCGCCTTGAGCGCCCAGCAGGGTGGATATGTGCGCGCTATAAATCTTTATTATTATTATTATTATTATGTCTGTTCTGCGAATTTACCTGCGAAACAGCACTATTAGTGGTAATAGATATTTGAAGCTCAATTCTGGCCTCAAATTAATTATGATGTCACGTGGCTGTAGCCTTTATTCAAATCGCACGCGACACCCCGGATGTAAGGTTTGTCGTGAAACTTCTCTGAACAGAAAACCATAGTTGCAGACTAACTTATAACTTCACAAATATTTAGACGTTGACATAAATATGTTTACTGATGTCAAAGCTTAATATTAAAAAGAAATCATATAATAAACCACAAAGGATCAACTGACAATCTTTGCATCATCTTACGGACCTCGAATTATGTGACATTTCGTACATAGACATTTCCCCAATCTGACCTTTTCTTCCGGTTGAAACTTGAAGTTCAACAGAAATACTACTCTAAAGCAATATTATAAGGTCTGCGGGCATTACGATAGGGAAGTTTAATATGATAACGGATGTTTTTGTATTTTAATGACAGCATTGAAATAAACGTATCAAAAAAAAAATATATATATATATATATATATACAAAAATTACACACCAGTTAAGATGTATTCGATTGTTTTCGTGATTTTATCTAAAAAGAAAGACAGTACTCGAATATATTACGTTTGTGAAGTATAAATTCAGGCACGTGATTGAAACGGAAGTTAAGGTGTTCAGCATAGCACATTATAATTATGAGGATAAACCCGGTCTGATTCAAATTTTAGCCCGGTAAACAATACCGGGTTCTGGCCGGGCTAGCAAATTGCACCGGGTTATGTATATATTTTTGTACAAAATGTACATGTATATATTTTTTAGAGTGATCATGTCCGTTTTCATACTTGTATCAAAGCCACAAACCTCCCCAAAATCCAAACACAAAGGACTTAGTCAACCTTTTGTCAACCTACAGCAGATTAGTAGGGGATTACAGCCCAATAAATTGGTCCTTTGTCCTGCCGGCAGGATCTGCCGGCTCCAGCTCTGTCCATGAATATGCTCATGACGTAACCCAGCAATGTGCAGTGACCCGTAGATAATGAGCTCCTTACTTTCCAGTAGGCATGTACCTTGAGTTACCTCGAGGGCCCTCAAGGTTTAACCGCAGGTTAGAATTAGATGTCTTCCCTTATTTTCATTGTTTCAGCAACGTCATTACACTTGCCGCCGGCTCCTGTTAAAGGGTTAAAGGGTTAAAGACTCTGACTAGGTAGATTGCGCTGCAGAATCTACCAATGTTCTTGCTATCATCAATCCTTTTTCAGCTAGCCGAGATCTATCGGTGGATTGTATCATGCCCCAACCTGTCAGTTGTTAGTAGATAGTTCATTCCAAGAATTCATTGACTTTTTATAGGTGCCACTATTACTTTCACCGGCGTGCCATATTCCCCCACTCCAACATCCATGTTTGCACTGCCTTGCACTGGAAGTGGTTTGCCGTCAGCTTGATGTATTACCTGAGCCAGGGGTTTCAGTAGAGGTCGCTCAGCTGGACTCATAGTTTCATATTGCGATAGTGATATACGTCTTTCAGTGGACCCCGTATCTATGAGGAATTTAAGCGGAAATCCATTCATTTCCCCGCGGATATAAACTCCTTGTAAAAATGTTAAATGTTCTCATAAGGGTTTTGTAATCTGTGCCACTTTGGGCTCTTCCCCTGTTACTGCTTCAGCTGGGTGTCCTTGTGAGGTCCTTGGTTCGAGTCTAGATTGGCTGCAGGCGGGCCCACGACTCTCTGGGTTAGCCCGTTCCCGTTTCCCGACGCTCGTAAGGTGTCCTCACCGGTAGGGCAATCTCTCCGATAATGACCCTTTCCGCCGCACTTATAACAAGTAAATTCTTTCTGAAAATTAACACCGTTAAGTGAGTGCGTCCAGTTGGTTGTTGATTGCGGTCCACTTTTAACTGGAAATCCTTGATAACCCCATGTCTTTGGTTAAACTTAACATCATGTCATGGAGAACTTTCAGTTGCTCGTATAATGCACCGGTTTGCTTATCAACTTCGTTTTTGGTGATTGTGTCCACCTGCCTGGCGTATTTATTACCTCGCAAGTCCTTTGCAGCACTTTGTTTTGGCTGACGCTGTTTTTTCTGAATTGAGAAATGACTCCGTCCCCAATGCTGCCCTTATTGCCTCATCCAGTGTTTTTGGATGGGCTCTAAAGATGCCAGCCAGCACCTCCTCATTCTGAATGGCATCCAGATAGTGTCCCCGTGCCAGTCTTTCTCTAGAATCCCAGGGAAGTTCTGGATAAGCTAGCTCCGTTAATCGCCCTATGCCTTGACCAAGTTCTTGTAACGTCTCATTCTCTTTTTTCTTTCTGCCCCGTAATTCAGTCAATAATGTTTCCTCTTGCTCTCCTGGGCCAAAACGCCGATCGAGTCTGGCAGTTAGATCATCGAAACTAAGTTATTCACCTGCCGACTCATCCCCCAGTACTTGTTGTGCCGCTCACTTCCGCTGTCCAGCCATTAATTACTGCACAAGACCCAAAATGTGCCATGTAATCACGCCAAGGTATTATTCCTGCAAATCTATCAGGGATGAGACTAGGTTTTCGTTGTGCTCGGTTATGCCTTCCGTCACGTTTGGGCGTAACTGCCACCGGTGAAGTTATCGGTTGCTCCAACGGAGTTATTCTCCGCCCAACGGTCGCACTCCATCCCGGCTGGTTAAATCCTTCCACTACTGATACTTGGCACCCCTGGTGCAAATCCCGCCTGTGGAGTTATCCGCCGTTCCTCGGTCGCACTCCACCCTGCCTGATTATGACTTGGCACCCCTGGTGCGAATCCAGCCTGTGGAGTTATCCGTCGTTCCTCGGTCGCACTCCAACCTGGCTGCTGATGACTTGGCACCCCTGGTGCGATTCCCGCCTGGTGCGAATCCAGCCTGTGGTGTTATCCGCCGTTCCTCCGTCGCACTCCGACCTGGCTGATTATGACTTGGCACCCCTGGTGCAAATCCAGCCTGTGGAGTTATCCGCTGGTCCGCGGTAGTACTCCACCCTGGCTGATGATTTCGTTGCTATTCCTGCTCAGATGAAAGTATTGGTGAGTAAATATGAGTCGTTGTTGCGATCCTCCTGCTGTTGATGTGTGTACTGCTTGGTGTGGCTGTGGTGTTTTCATTGTTGGCGCTAGTGGTTCAGCTATTCCTACAACTGATGATTTTGATTCTCCTGCCAACGGCGTAGACATATACGACGGTTGAAGAGGTGTCTGTGTCATGTAGAGCCCTGACGACTCAACTGGCAACCGCCCCGTTGATATTTCCGCCGTCCCCGCTCTTTGCATTTCCGCCGTCCCCGCTCTTGCCCCGTAATTTAATGTTTGTCTTAACCTATTCCTTAACCGCACGGATTGCGTGATAGGCTTATAAGCAATAGACTCCTTTGGTGGTGGATCGCAGCTTCCAAGTCGGTGAATGCAGCTCTGAGTTGTTAACAGTGAGGATCCCATGCAGACCACAGTGAGGATGGCATACAGATCTCACACAGTGAGGATCCTATTCCGATAACAGTGAGGATCTCTAGTTACAGTAATGCTACAGTAACTGGACACCAGAAACGGTTTTCTATGGTGATTACATAACAGCAAAACAACACACCTTTATTCAGAGCAACTTCTCCTTAGAAAGGATCTCAACCCATATACAACGCATGTAAAATCAAGTCATATACAAAACATATGACCTATACAATAAGTACAGTAAGTAACTGACCAGTCAGTGTTGTGAGTGACCCCTAATGTATGATGTAAACATAGGTGACTAGAGCGGAATGTTCCATTGTGTAAAAGGTGATAAATATTGCAGGGTGAACTCTGATAGAGAAAAATCATGGGTCATTACAATATTGTGAAAAATTAATCTCCTTAACCAAAGCAGGTACTAATGTTATTTTTCATTGTCAGATATTTGATCTTCAAATGACCTGATCTGACCTAACTTTTACTGATCGCCTATATTGCTTTTTGTTTTGTTATCATTTAGCTTGCCGTGATCCTCTAGGGATGGAGAGTGGGGCTATACCTAACAGCAGTTTGTCAGTCTCGTCTGCCTACTTAAATAACACAAAGGAATATTCTCGGCTCAATTATTATGGTAATCCTTGTCTTGAAAATGTCTTTTCACTTCGTTTTAAAGAAAATGTGTTAATGGCACTAAATGACGGTTGAGACAATCTGATTGGTTAAGACCCGATCACGTGGACATATTCAAACTGATAATGCAGCTTCACATTTACTAAGCATGATAGACAGGGTATAGTTCTTCCGAAATATAACACGTCTTCAGTACATAATGTAACCATCCTAGATGAGATGAGATGAAATGAGATGAGATGAGATGAGATGAGATGAGATGAGATGAGATGAGATGAGATGAGATGAGATGAGATGAGATGAGATGAGATGAGATGAATATCTCTCCAAAACAGTCTATAGGTCTGTATAATAGTGTGGTGAGCAGAGTATTCCCATCTGTTGATGTTTGTGTCGGTGTCGGAGGCGGCGCGGCAATATTTTGGTAAAATTATGTAAGTAAATTTTTTGAGATTTTGAGATAAAAGCCATTCCCACTAAAGTGAGGGCGCAATTTACGATTCTGAAACTCTCAACATCAGGAAATGAATCATTTGGAAGATACACTTTGTATGTTAGCCTTAAAAATACAAAGTTTGTGACTGTACTAAAACGGTGTATGTCACACTTACATTTATTGGGAAAGCTGAAAATAAAGTAAAGTGTTGTATCCCTGACATACACCACTGCAGCAAATTAATCAAATCTTTTTTCAGTGATTAAATAAGTTTAAACAAAAAACAGATCAATTCACGATACCATATTCCAAAATAAAATGGCAGTTGTTCAAACTTTAAACCCATTTTTCTCGAAATGGCCCTTTTTTAGATACATCATTTTACCAAAATAGGGCCGCGCGGCGGCGGCGGCGGCGGCAAAACCAGACTGAATTCTACCGAACTAAACCAATATACAGCAATTCATAGATATCCGATCAATATATTTGTACAGATGCCTGGTGTCCAGGGCACAATGATAATAACTCATGGATTCGTGTCGACCTGCAAAAGTCAGTTACAGTCACTGGTCTCATCACACAAGGGCATGTCTATGATGGGGTTTGGACAGAGTCATATAAAGTCAAATATAGTGACGACGGGACTGTGTGGATCTACGTAACCTGGGCCGATGTGTCACCATTGGAGGTAAGGTCCGATATCTAGATGGGCTACTTGCACTGTTGTCATATTTTCCCTCAAATCAATATACTGCTATGGCAAATGAGCAGTGTTGTAGACGAGTCCACAAAGTCCAAGATCGAGACCAATATCATGAGGGAGACCAAATCAAATCCCATAGTAAACAAACTGTTACCGACATATTAACTAACATTACGCCTCTGAACAACTTATGAACAACTTTAAACATTTGTGTATTCTTTTGATTACAAAAGTATGAAGCAATTGTAAGTGGTAACCAACGTTTCTGTTTGGTTTCACCTATTAATAATGCGATGACCAATCAAACGTGTTTTTTTCAAAGCAAGACACTATCATCACATTAGGAAATTGTAAATCTACATGAACACATGTATATTCAATGTTTTAACTTATACAGTTTTAAATTTAAATAGCCCAAAGGTTGGTTGTTTGTTGGTTCCAAGTTTCTTTCAAAGAATATTCTCATTGCACTTCAAAAACCTGTGCATTGATGAATGCCATCTCATGTGTCCATAAACTCATATGGTCTTTGAAACCAAATCTTATAGTGGCAGATTTACTGGACATTTTATTCTTTATTATCGTATAAATCATTTATAGAAATATTTCGCAATGATATATTGTGAATTTATACTTGCATGCAAACAAAATGGTTTTGGTAAATACAATGTGCAATTTTCCTGAAGAATCCAACGCTTCCAAAGTTAATAACTATTATACTTGCGCGCAACTATTTAGAAATAATTTCCAAAAACTACCGAGAGAGTTTTGGCACATGTTAATCGTAACCCTGTTCATAAATTCTGCATGAAATGAAGAATTAAACCCTTTATTTACATATCATTTAAAGAAAATGTTCGTAAAAAATGTATTTACTGTTAACAGTTATTGCATATTACCCCCTCCCCCTCCGTGAGAACAAACCTATGTAGCTAATTTCTATATTTTTTGTGGTTTTAGCACTTCTTTAATTACGCCTAATTTAGTTTCTCCCTTGGCTTATTTACCCCTTTTAAATATTTTGAAATGATATTTTGTGTGCAAAATGCGATTGTAATAATTTTGTCAAATTTATTCAGAATTTATGGGAGACGGGGGGTGGGGGACAGTGAGTATAATTAGAGGTACATCGTTGTGTTAGTTGGGGAAAGTGTCAACACAATGGAAGAGTGGAGTTTCATGCACGTTTTAATTTCCAGTTTTATTTTATTTTATTGAAGGGAAGATATCGATTGTATTGGTAATGTTGGCAAAAACTGCTTCTATACAATCAATAAACAACCAACCTGTGAACATTCCTATTTATTATGTAGTGTCGTTAACGTGGAAATAGTAAAAACGAATACGATTATATTCATTCTTACGTGGAATTTAGAACAGATTTCTCTCTCCGACAAACTTTTTTCACTCTCTTTCAGGTAACTATACAGTTCCTTTTACTTAGATTCATGATTTCACATTCATGATTTCAAATTGCTTCTATCACTATGATTGCTCTCTTTGAACCAAGATACAATCATTAAACAAGCAACGTTTTGAGAAAGAAATACATGGGTTGATTTATATTTGTCGCCCAAATTCTTCCAAAGTTTGTTTTTACTAGTACCAAATTGTACCAAACGTTTGTGGCGAATACAAATTAGCTAAACGCAGCAATTTGTTTGAATAAAAACGACTTAATATTTCAAAAATACGTGTAATCACCCCTGTGTGTGTGGGCACTTGTAGGGTACTTTCTGAACTGGGAACAATGGTACCTCACAAGTCGGTCTTTGTTTCCCTGTACCCCACACGGAACCGATCGATTAGTTTTTAATGAAGATCAGGACTGCGGATCATACGTGAGTTAATAGGTTGAACCGATAGGGGCCGCACTAATGACATATTTACTTATAACTTAATGTTTTTGACAAGTCCGAGACCCTGGTTCGAATCCTGTGGAATTTTATTATATATTGTTTTATTATTTTACAAAATTTATTTACGAGTACAACATAATCAAACAAGGTAATTGGCGTCTTCTCGGAATTTTTTTTCACCTGAAATTCCGCCAAGCTGTACAAGCTGAGCTTTTCTACTTCAGATTCGTGTTATCACATTAAATGTGTACAACCACGTAAAAGGCTGGTATCTCGTTGTGTGATCCCCGCTACTGCCGTTACCCAGGTTGTTTGCATCGGACCGAGGCATGATTCCTGGCTACTCGGCAGGTATGGTTTGGCCTCTGACCTGTCCCCATAGAGCAATAGATGATTGACAGTGGACCGCCCACCAACATATATATATAAATTAAATCGGGAGGGTGGCCTTAGCTTTCGATCCAATCCGGACCTTCATCAGAGGCTTTGACAATGTACAACATAAAAACTCATCCATTTATAGGGAAAAGGGAAAGCAAAGGATCATGGGGCGGAAAACAAAAAAGGCGGTAAAATAGTGGCCAATTAAAGATAAGCATCAGTCTAGAAATAGCCAATAGGAGTATCAGAAGTGAACAAAGGAGGGATTATTGGGCCACACAATAAGTAGATGTGGCAGTTTATTGTGAAGCTAGGGTAAAGGATGGATTATTGAGCAACACAATAGGTAGAGGTGGCAGCTTGTAGTAAAGCTGGCATAAACATATGACAATACACAAAGGGATACGATAACAAAAAAGGGGTTTTACACCTTACAAATTGCAGAATATGTCGTCAATAAATCTCCACCATACTAGAGGACGGTGGGGGGGGGGGGGGGGGGGCAGAAGATAGCAATCTGTCTTCAAGGTCAGACATAAACAGATTAGCGTATGATGGTGCCATCTTAGTGCCCATCGCTGTACCTTGAACCTGGAGAAAGTTTCTGTCTAGGATCGTGAAATTGTTTTTGGTCAGTATATGTGGGATAAGATCAGTGAGGTGTCTCACTGAAGGTTTGGTTTGGTTGTTGGATCTGAGAGCGTTGGCACATGCACTTATGCCTTCGCCATGGGGGATGGTTGTATATAAGGAGGAAACATCCAGAGTGACAAGGAAGGCAGAATTGGGTATTTGATGTTTAATACCCTCTAGTTTACGGAGGAAGTCTGTAGTGTCCTGTATGAATGAAGGGATATGAGAGACCAGAGGGTTGAGGTAGCTGTCAACGAACTCAGAGATACGTTCTGTTGGGCTACCATTACCCGACACAATGGTACGGCCCGGGTTACCTGCCTTGTGTATTTTGGGCAGTAGATAGAAACGGGCCGTACGAGGATCCTGTGGAATGAGATAGTTAAAGGTGTCCTTGTTAATACCGTTACAATTATGAATTTTGACGAGGGTGTCAGAAATTTCTTTTGCGAAGGAGTGGGTAGGGTCAGTATCACATTCAGTATAGTGATCAGTGTTATTAAGTTGTCTAAGGGCCTCGGCTGTATAATCATCTCTGTTCATGACCACAACAGCAGACCCTTTGTCAGCCCGTTTGATGACAAGGTTCGTAGCTTGTCGGAGTTCACCGATGGCGTCCAGTTCAGCACGGAAGAGGTTGCTGGCACATCTAGCAGGAGGTTCCCTGTGAACCTCAGAGTTGACTGCGTTGATATAGTTGTCAAGGGCTGCATCCCTATTCTTAAGGTGTACCCATACACTTTTTTCTTTGAAGCGGTTGCGGCTGGGGGCCCCAGAGGGACTGTCATCTGGGGTCTCGTCGTCTGTGGAGGGCTCGATGTGAAATAATTCACGGAGTCGTAGTCTGCGGTTGTCCTGTTGGAGTGAGAGTTGATTATACTCCTTGGGTGTGGGGCAAAACTTAAGACCCCTTGAGAGCAATTTAACCTGGGGATCACTGAGTGCAGTATCAGACAGTTTGTTTGAAACTTACATGATTGCTAGCGGGGCAGACAAGTACCCGGATGAGCACAAACGGGCATTGTTGTTGCATTGTCTGGGGCCTGAAGGACAACACATTTTCGGAACCTTGCCTACTACAACTACGAAAACCGAGTCGTTGTCGACGAGTACAGACAGCCAGTTCAACCTTACTTCCCTTCGATTCCTTGGACATGTCGTGTCGGCAGAGGGACTTCATCCTGATCCTTCTCACGTGGAGGCAATCCTACACGCTCCACGTCCCACAGATGTGTCTACTCTACGGTCGTTCCTTGGCTTAGCGTCGTACTACGCACGGTTCGTACCAAATTACTCTACGGTGATTGAACCCTTACGTGCACTTACTCGCAAAGAGGTGCCATACAATTGGACACCAGATGTACAGCATCGTCTGGACACAGTCAAGAAACTAATTGCAAACTGTGTTACACTTTGCTTGTTTGATCCAGACTTACCAGTTATTGTGTCTACTGATGCTTCAGCTTGCGGTTTAGGTGCCGTTCTTCTGCAGGTCAAGGATAAATTTGAAGTGCCTATCGCGTTCGCATCTAGAACCTTGACTGATGCGGAACGAAAGTACTCGCTTGGGGAAAAGGAGGCCCTAGCCTGTGTTTGGGCCTGTGAAAAGTGGTTTCAGTACTTATGGGGTCGCCACATTACACTGCGTACTGATCACCAGTCACTTACAACTCTCTTATCTACGCGGGGAAACGGTCGTCAGTCCATGAGAATAGCTCGCTGGGCTGCTCGTTTGATGAGATTTAACTACTCTGTGAAATTCCAGGCGGGTATTCAAAACAAAGTAGCTGATGCACTTTCCCGTCTTCCCCTACACACAGATACACCGATTGAGGACGATGATGAGGAAGTCATCATACAATCAATGAATGTGCTGCTGCTGAACTCTACAGTTCACAAGTCAGATCTACAACAAGCTGTACTAGTGGATAGTACACTTGAACGTGTTACTTCATATGTCATCAATGGATGGCCTAACAAGAAAGACATTGATCAGTCTCTTCACCCATACTCAACAACAACAACAATAAATAACAATAAATAATAAATAAATAACAATAAATAACAACAACAATAAATAAATAACAATAACAACAATAACAACAATAACAATAAATAAATAAATAACAATAAATAAATAATAATAAATAACAATAAATAATAATAATAATAAATAAATAACAATAACAACAATAATAAATAATAACAACAACAACAATAAATAATAACAACAACAACAACAATAACAACAATAATAATAATAACAATAAATAATAACAACAATAACAATAATAACAACAATAACAACAACAATAATAATAATAAATAAATAACAATAATAATAATAATAACAATAATAATAACAATAACAACAATAACAACAATAATAACAATAATAAATAATAATAACAATAAATAATAATAAAAAATAATAATAAAAATAATAACAACAACAATAATAATAATAATAATAACAATAATAAATAATAATAATACAATAACATAATAACAACAATAAATAACAACAACAATAATAACAATAACAATAACAACATACAATAACAATAACAACAACAACAATAATAATAACAATAATAACAACAACAACAACAATAACAATAATAATAACAACATACATAATAATAATAAATAATAACAACAACAATAAAAATAATAATAATAATAACAACAACAACAACAATAATAACAACAACAACAACAATAATAATAACAACAACAACAATAATAATAACAACAACAACAATAATATAACAACAACAATAATAACAACAACAACAACAACAACAACAACAACAACAACAACAACAACAACAACAATAATAACAATAATAATAACAACAACAACAATAATAATAATAACAACAACAACAATAATAATAACAACAACAATAACAATAATAATAATAATAACAACAACAACAACAATAATAACAACAACAACAACAACAACAACAACAACAACAACAACAATAACAACAACAATAACAACAACAATAACAATAACAATAACAATAACAATAACAATAATAACAATAACAATAACAACAATAACAATAACAACAACAACAATAACAATAACAACAACAACAATAACAACAATAACAACAATAACAACAATAATAACAACAACAACAACAACAACAACAACAACAACAACAACAATAATGATGTGTGGACTTATATAGCGCACGTATCCACCAACTGAGTGGTGCTCAAGGCGCATATTATTACCCCTGCTCATGAGGCTCATAAGGCTCATAAATCATTCCTGAAACCATCTCAGCTCCCTGGGAAGTATACAGCTCAATAGCTGCCATTACAGCGCATATAGGGCTAATCAACCAATCTGCCCTCACAGGTACCCATTTAACCCCTGGGTGGAGAGAAGCAATTATGGTTAAGTGTCTTGCTCAAGGACACAAGTGTCACGGCCGGGATTCGAACCCACACTCTGCTGCTAACACCAGAACTTGAGTCCGGTAAGCTAGACGGCTCGGCCACGACACTCGATGATTCGTGATGAGATTTCAGTCGTTGACAATTGCTTAATGCGGGGTGATCGTTTTGTGATACCAGAGGCCTTACAACACAACCTTATTTCACTTGCTCACGAAGCACACCAGGGTATCGTACGCTGCAAACAACGTCTACGTGATTGTTATTGGTGGCCTGGCATATATCGCATGGTCGAGGAGGCCATTCGCAACTGCTTCGCTTGCCAGACCAGTGACAAAACGGCACGAACTCGGAACACTCCGCTAGAGCCGGTTCCATTGCCAGCGGGACCGTGGCAAAAAGTCGCGATTGACATTACTGGACCTTTTGAACGGGGTCCACAGGATACGCTATAGTCCTGATTGATTACTACAGCAAATGGCCGGAAGTTGCGTTTGCTGCGAACATTACGGTACTTCTCACACAGTAATTGCCATGCTTACTTCGATTTTTACACGTGAAGGTCTACCTAACGAAATTGTAACTGACAATGGGGTTCAGTTCACCTCTGCTGAGTTTGAGAACTTTTTGCACAATGTGGCATCAAGCACTACACATCTTCGCTATATTACCCCAGAGCTAATGGGGAAGTGGAACGCTGGAACCGAGTTCTCAAGCAGACAATGAAACTAGTTTCACAGGAGAAGAGAGGATGGAAACATGCGGTTTTGGAATTACTGACTGCATACCGTTCAACTCCACACCAGACGACCGGAAAATCACCGTCTGAGCTGCTACATAACCGGAAGTTGACCACGCGTCTGAATATTCGAACAGACAAACCTACGCGCTTGGATGATGCTGTAGTTCGCGATCGTGTAACGGATAAGCAAAATAAATCTCGTGTGTATACTGATGCCAAGCGTGGTGCGGTTAAGCCAAAGTTCAAACCAGGGGACTATGTGCGCGTGAAAAGACCTAACAAAGGACCAAACAAATTCACTACTCCTCAGAAAATCATCAATACCAAAGACCATTCACTTATGTGTTAGAGGATGGACGGGTCTGGAATGCTTCCAAATTGAGTCTGTGTCCAGTTGAGTTCATGGTACATGGTCAGATATCTAATGCTGACAATGGTCTCACAACCACAGCAAAAAATCAGTCTGTGGCAGGAGCTGCTCAAGCTCGTCACTCTGTGAGGTCCCGAAATCCCCCTGTGTGGTCGAAAGATTATGAAATGTAATTCCAGAGTTGTTCACTCACTTTGACTTATTCATTTCACTCCGGTTTATTATTCAAAACTCTTACCCATTAACACTTTTAATAACTTTCTGGAACAGTGAACTTTCGTACATAACTGTTTGAAAATTGATTTCATACATGTAGTTATTATTGTTGTGTTTTGTTGCAGGTTTAATTACATGTATTGATGCAATCCATGTATGCTTCTCATTGTTAAACTTAAAGGTTTATTGCTTTAAGAAAGGGGGAGATGTTGTGTCTACATAATTGGTTAGCGCCCTCAAGCGGTAAAGGGGTGAGGACGCCATGTTTAGAAATATGTACATATGCAAGACGTGAGAACATGCAAGCATTTTGAACGTTAACCTTTGATCGTGTACGTGTCATTTATTCCTGAATACTACAGCAGGGTCCAACTAGCTATCAACAAAGCCATCTGTACCCCCGTAGCACCCTCTTGGCTACCTAGGGGTAGCTGAAAAGCCCTTCCCAAC
>CM055828.1:11611325-11629531 GCA_029582265.1 Zoroaster sp. YZ-2022 | reverse complement strand
GTTCCCCTTTAAATCCCTTTTTTTCCCATAAGTTCCCATACAAACCTCTTCAATTTGATTTCATCCCTCATTCCGTTATTTTGACGAAAAATCCAACAGTGATCCATCGAAACCAAAATAAAAGGAAAAGAGTGTCAAAGTATTCCCATTTGTATATAGTTCTATAGGTAGTTTTAACTTTTCGTTATCTGCTATTCGCGAATCGATAGCGCATCGATTTTCTTTTAACCAATCGATCGCAATTTAAGTATATTCACGTGTACACAAAGGAATGTGTTACGAGTCTGTTACGTCTGTTCGTTTGTCGTGTCCATCTTTGTCCAGTCCAATGGTGTTATATAGTAGTAACACTAAGTTAAACTCTTAAATTCACGGGTCAATAAATAAATTTGGTCATGGTATAATAGGGTCACTTGTTATGGTAAATAGTCACTTTAGTAAACTTTTGTGAATTTTGGCTGTTTGCGAGATCCAGGTGAAAGCCCATGAGATAGATTTTGAGGGAAGTAAGATAGTAAGAGAGAGAGAGAGAACTGATATGAAGATGATCGAGTCAAGACGTGATTAGTCAGGGAGTGGAGAAGTTGTGATAGGTTAGGTCGATCCCGTAACCACCAGGCAGTGTGGGTGCAGCCACCGCAGGTTTTAAGGGCCGGCTAACCCACAGTTCAAGCCCGTGGCAGAGGCAAATAGTATTATAAGCCACTCCACTGACCAGATTCCACTCCGCAACAGCCTGGAACCAACATCGCTGTAATTATACCGTAAGTTTAAAACCAGTATGTTTTGATTGATCATTTAAATAGCTTGAATTAAATAATTGCGCTAAATGAGTTTCTTGAGAAAACGAAGTTTTCCCTTTGTAATAATTTTTCATAAACTTTATTTAAGATGATGATTGTACAAAATGAGTACAGATCTAAGACTTTTGAAATGATGTTTAGTTGATGTTCTTTGTAAATACGAAGTATTATTGGAAAGATATTTGGACGATTTCTTGGTTAATTATCATATTGTAGATGGCCGTTTACCCCGGTGACGAAGCTGGTACCTTGTCCGATGACATCCCATGAGACCGAATCTCCACTTATATGGATGACGGCAGGGACTATAGCAATCCGGTGCACAGTGAAGGGCAGATGACCCCATAGAGACACGCGGACGATTGAAGCCAGAGTTACCGGTGGCATACAATAATCATTTTACAATATATATATATATATATATATATATATATATATATATATTTATATATTTATAGAGAGTATCTCGTATTTTAGGGTACTAGTATAATTTAAGGAACCACATTGGGAGGAATTTAATTATTTTTGTAGATTAATACGCTTCACATAAATACTCCGCTCATGGTTTGATATGTTTTATTACTTTATTATCTGGCCGATATTTCACAAACTTGTCAGACACAACCATCGAGCCAAATGTTCAGTCGAATTGAGTGTTTCTTGTAAATAATTGTAAATAGTAATTTGTGTTAAATTAAAGTTTAATATAATAATTGTTCCAAGTTAAAGCATTGTTTCCATCGTGTTTTATTTATTTTGTCGCCCATAAGGAGATACGCATTGTCACGAAGTATTTTTAGAACTAGTGTGACAGAGTGACTCTACTTCTTTATTGTCCAGTGGTGAACCGTGGTTACATTATCCATCGACATATGAATGGGATCGAACTGGTGTATACCACGGTGGTATAGTGGATAAGACACCTGCTGTAAAACGCGGGGAGCATAGGTTCGAGTCTACCCTAGTAGAAATATTGTGATTTTTGTCCACAGCACTCGGGAAACTCAGAGTGTACAGTGCTTGTCACACATTATGATAAAATCAACAATAATATTGTATTTTGTTTTAAATGTTGTATTTTCCCCAATGTTCTTTAATTCAAAATTTGCCTCCACTTCAGCTGGTACCACGGTGGTGTATTGGCTAAGACTTCTGCGTTTGAACGCGGGGATCGCAGGTTCGAATCACACCCATATAGAACGATTGTGTATTTTGTCCGCAGCACTCGGAAAACACTGAGTATACAGAGTGTATAGTGCTTATCACATATTAGGGTAACAATAACATGTTATTATTCTTTTGAATATTGTTGTCTTTCCCCTTGAATTAAACCTTTACGTCCACTTCAGCGTATACGACGGTGGTGTAGTGGTTAAGACATCTGCGTTGGAACATGAGGTGTATAGGTTCGAATCCCACCCGTGTATAACGATTGTGTATTTTTGTCCTCGGCACTCGGTAAACACTGAGTATACAGAGTGTTACAGTGCCTATCACATATTAGGGTAAAATAAACAATAACGTGTTATTATTCTTTTTGAATATTGGTGTCGTTTTCCCCAATGTTCTTAAATTCAACCTTACTGTCCACTTCAGCGGGTACCACGGTGGTGTAGTGGTTGAGACATGTGCGTTGGAACGCGGTGATCGTAGGTTCGAATCCCACCCGTGTAGCACTCGGGAAACACTGAGTATACAGTACTTGTCACACGTTAGCGTAAATCTGCAGTAATATTTTATTTTTTTTCCCCAAAATAAATGTTCTATAATTCAACCTTTGGATGCCATTTCATGTTTGGGAAACAAAACAAAACACCCCTCCAGGTAAAAAAAAAAATAGTACTACTGTAATAACAAAATAAAATAAAAAACTGAAATAAAATAAAATTCACAAAGACAGACAAGAAGCGCATAATAATAATAATAATAATAATAAAGATTTATAGCGCACATATCCACCTGCTGGGCGCTCAAGGCGCGGAAACAAAGAAAAAACATGAATACAAACAATATACAATGATAGCATAGGGGAAAACAAAATTATGTACCGAGATACATGTACCTACAATGCAATTACAAATATACATCATCTTTGAAGAGTTGTGACATAAGATGAGTTTTAAGCATCGACTTAAATCTGGTTATACTATGACAAGATTTGAGTTTAGTTGGAAGATGATTCCAGAGTCTCGGAGCTGCGACAGAAAACGACCTATCACCCCAGCTCCGTTTTGAAGTGACATGTTGCTGGAGCGCAAATTGCGTGATGGAGTGTAGACTTTAAGCAGTTCAGAAATATAAATTGGAGCAATGTTATTGAAAGATTTGTGAACAATTAGCATAAGTTTAAAACAATTCTCTGTGAAACAGGAAGCCAGTGCAGTTCTTTCAAGATTGGCGTGATATGGCATGACTTTCTGGACAAAGTCACAACACGAGCTGCTGTGTTTTGTATGTGCTGAAGACGAGATATTTGATTCTGCGGGAGACCGTAAAGGAGAGCATTCCCGTTATCGAGCCTTGATGTGACAAACGCATGTATAATTTGTTCAGCAGCACTTTTATTCAAGTATTTCCTAATTCGGCTTATATTTCTGATATGAAATGATGATATGCGAACAATGTTGGAGATATGTGGTTTTAAAGTCATTGTCGAGTCAAATATAACACCCAAATTACGTGCATGTAATGAGGGGTTATCTGCGAGTCACCAATTGTAATAAATGGAAGAGAAACTTTAGACAATTGCTGACGTGATCCAAATAGAACAAATTCTGTTTTTTCATCGTTCAATTTCAGGAAATTTTGTCTCATCCAACTTCGAATCTCTTGAATACATTTCTCCAGTGTTTTAATGCAGGAATCAGCAGGTTCTTGAGAAGATTTAAAAAGTAATGTAAAGCTGCGTGTCATCAGCGTAAACATGGTAATTTAAATTATACTTCAAAATGATATCACGAACTGGAAAGGTATAAACAGTAAACCACTGTGGGCCGAGCACAGAGCCTTGGGGTACAGAATAGTCAAGAATAACAGGCTCGGAGATAGCGTTACCAATACAAACATGCTGAGGCCTATTTAAAAGGTAGGACTTACACCAATCCAGGGCTGTGTCATGTATTCCAAGATGATATTGAAGGCGGAGAGAAGGATTTTATGATCGACCGTGTCAAAAGCGGCGCTTAAGTCTAACAAAACTAATGCAGTGATTTTCCCCTCATCCATGGCAGATAAAATGTCATTGTTGACGCGAAGAAGAGCAGTTTCCGTTCCATGAAATGGTTTGTAGGCTGACTGAAATGTGTCCGACAGGTTATTAGCACGAACATGGTCAGAGATCCGTGATGAAACAACTCGCTCGATTGTTTTTCCAAGGTACTTTAAATTCGCTACTGGTCGGTAATTTTTGAAAACTTCATTGTCCAAATTGGGTTTCTTTAGGAGTGGTTTAACATGAGCAACCTTCTGGCTATTAGGGAAACAACCGGAAGAAAGAGATCTGTTTACAATAATTGTGATATACTTAGCAAACACATCAATATTTTGTTTTATTAGCGAAGTTGGCACTGGATCAAGTTCACATGATTTTGATGGCGATTTCATGATGATTTTCTTGATCTCCGTAACACTAGTAGGCTCAAACATGGACAGTCTACATTGTGGATCCTTGCGTGTTGGTGTTTGTGATATAATGGAAAAGAACGACGGATATTCTCAATTTTGTGACAAAAAGTTTGAAAAAGCATTTGCGAGGTCCTGGTCGGAGTGTGTAGATGGAAGCACTGTAGCTTTGGGTTTATGAAGCAGCTTTTCAACAATGTTAAAGAGTTTTTCTGATCACCAGAGCTATCTTTCACAAGAGATGAGTAGTGAGTTATTTTTGCCTGGTTAATCATGTTCTTCACAATATCACGTTGGTTACAGTATTCTTGCCGACGTACTCCAAGTTTCCCATTGTCACGCCATCTTCGCTCAAGTTGACGGCGGATTTTCCTTGCAGCACGGATATCATCATTGAACCAGGGGGATTCAGATTGTAGTTTAACAGTTCGAGTTTTTTGCGGAGCATGATCGTCCAAGATGTTACGGATAGTAGATTCAAATAGACTGACACAAGAATCCAGCTCACCATCTTCAAGGTTTACATTTTTCAGTTGAGATTCAACATCATAACATAAATCTTTAATATTTACTTTTTTCCAGTGGCGAGTAGTTACAGAAATGGTAGGTATGGGAGGTTTTTTAAGGTTCAAATTTACCATGATTGCATAATGATCAGATAATCCAGGATGAATAGTTATATTCGTGATAAGAGGTGAAGTATTTTCACGCGTTATCATGAGGTCAAGACAGTGACCATACCGATGAGTGGGTGCTGTGATGTGCTGTATAAGTCCATGAGCAGAGAGCAGATCTTTAAACTGATTTGCATAATTGTTTGAAATTATGTCCATATGAATGTTAAAATCGCCGGTTAAAATAATGTCAGATGGGTGTAAGAGATAATCGACAATTAATTTTTGAAATTCCTGCAGAAAACTGGAGAAGTTTACATGTTTACCATCAACATCCCTTTCTGGTCGATAAATATTAACAAGGCGAACAGATCTAGAGTTGCACGTTACCTCAGCATGCAGAGATTCAAATGTTAGGTAGTCAATGTTAACACTTCATGCTGACAGATAAACTGGACCTAAAGAGTAGTGCAACCCCTCCACCGGTCTTTATTGGTCTGGGGATATGATGGAGAGAGTAGCCAGCAGGAGTACACTCACGGGGTAGCAAATCATCATCAGGTTTAAACCATGTCTCGGTTATGGCAACATGATCCAAATTGTTTTGAAGTACAAAGTCAACAAATTCATCCGATTTGTTACATATGGATTGAGTATTCAAGACACAGAGCTGAAGTTTAGACTCATCGTGAACATTTGGAGTTGAAGTTATGCCAATGTCGCTTGTTGATGTGGTTGAGTTCACTGCTGGGGGTTGGTAAGGCTGGAGTGCAAGTTGTGTAAGTCTGTCCATTCTACGGCGACCAGCTTTTTTACCTCTATGTGTGCGGCGGTATGTTTGGGGTTGATTAGCAAGTATTCCAAGACAGTTCAATTGACTCAATGATGAATAAGATAAAGCTACATCAGTACATGGAGCATTGCGAAGATTGAGTAGTTCATTGCGGCTGTAGGAAATTTTATGGAGCTGAGTGGCGTTTGTGGGTGGGTTGATCAGTGTTTCAGGTCCAGGGTTTGGGTTTATGTCACCAGAAATTAAGAGTTCCAGGTGAAAGGAGGCAGATGAATTATCATAGTATGATATAGGACGTCTCAAGAATTTAAGATGGCGGATTTTAGTTGAACAATCTGTACGTTGCATCTTGTAGCCATCTACTGATGAGTCATTGAGACACAATGGTCTGGATAGCAGGAGTAGAATAAACAGGATGTAGACCTCCATTGTCTGATCACAAAGTTGTTGATCCAAACAAAAGGCTTGTGGTCAAGCTACAGGTTATAATCTCTAGCTACAGGTTATAATCTAAATCAGAGTTGACTGCACAAATTAAATGAAGATCCAAAATGTGTATACACTCAACAGTAAAAAATGTCTGCACAGACAGACAAAAAAAACAACAGTTTTTCACATATTATAAGAAAACAAATGTACAAATACTCACATAAAACGTCCAGTAGATTCCAGGTGTAATAAGAAATCCACTAGTATAAAAATTAAGACAAACTTGTAGCTACAAAACACTTACTTAGCACACAAACTGGAGAGCTGTTATGAGTGGCTGCTTGTAAGGCGCTCAGTCAAATGTCATGGATAATATGGGCATGTCGCTCACAAATACTACAAGGGAATTCAGACAATCCCGGCCAAATCTCGCTGCCCCCCGGCCGCCTGACAATGTTGGCTCTCATTGCGCGGTCTGTGTTCCGGCTGAATATAACAACATTGGTGGGGGAGCGGGGGCCAGGGGAGGGTATGTTTATTGCCACGTGTCCCAACTATTTTGGCCGGGCAACTAGAACTACGTAGGCAAGAGCGCGAAAAACTTGAGTTGCAAGCAAAATTTGAAACAGCCAAACGCGAAAGTGTTAGCAGTGATTCACATACTGGCGCGCGATCAAAAGCACGTGCACCAAAACTACCTTTCTTTAACGAGAATCAAGATGATCTTGATGCGTACTTGCAAAGATTTGAGCGCTATGCAACTTCACAAAATTGGGATACGGATGAATGGTCTATCAATCTTAGTGCCTTGCTTAAAGGAAAAGCTCTTGACGTATACTCTAGGTTATCAATTGATGATGTTTCAAATTATGAAAAACTTAAAGATGCACTTTTGAAACGCTTCCATTTAACAGAGTATGGCTTCCAAGTTAAATTCCGCACCGCGAAACCAGAACACGGCGAAACGGCACCGCAATTCGCAGTCCGGCTAGATAATTTACTTAGTCGCTGGATAGATATGGCGAAAAGTAAACAGTCTTACGATGGTCTGAAAGATTTGTTTATCAGAGAACAGTTTTTGACAAGTTGCAATGATGAATTAGGAACTTTCTTGAAAGAACGTAAGCCTCAAAGCATCCAAGAAATGGCACGCTACGCTGAGCAATACTCTGAAGCTCATGGCGGTTTTAATGCCCATGTGACTAGGCAAAATATCCACAGCAAACGCAGAGACAGCAGCAGCATGCTAGCAAACCTATGCAACATTTGAATTCCGTTCCTCATAAGCAACCGCAGAGATATGATCGACCTTACGCGCATGCGTATAATAGGCCAAACTCTCAGCAGCACGATAGAACACAAGGAGCATGTTACATTTGCCACAAAACTGGTCATTGCGCGTAATTGTAGAAGCAGAGAGGCAAGATTCAATAAGATAGCGAATGTAATAACTTCAGCGCTGGTTAGTGTTTTAAATGAAGATGAAACATTTGATGGTAAATTGAATCAAACGGCGCAAGAAAATTCATACAGCAATCAGAGCGAAGAACAAGAAATACTGAATGCTACCGAAACCATAGCATGTATGATAAATGTAAGGCCAGCTACTCATAAACTCAGTCATTGTTGTACTCGCAATGGTATGGTAAAACTTGAATGTGGACATGAATTACCCCTATGAGCGCCGCGTGTAGGAGCACTGATGTAAGATGCATGCCAGTAACCAAAGGTTTAGTAAACGGTATCGCTGGAACAATACTACGCGATAGTGGGTGTAGTGGAGTAGTCATTCGCAAAGACTTAGTTCACTCAAATCAATTTACTGATCAAAAGCGATCATGTGTAATGGCCGATGGTACCATCAGCACATTACCGTAGCAATAATCAACCTTGATACTCCTTATTTTATAGATAGAGTAGAAGCAGTATGTATGACCAAACCTGTATACGATGTATTACTTGGTAATATCAAAGGCGCTAGAAATCCTGGAGAACCTGATCTGAATTGGGTACCAGCTAAATTAAAACTAAGTCATACTGTAAGCTCCGATCGATCAATGTATTAAAATGTACGTAAGTATACGGTAGACTCACTAAGCACTACAGTGAAAGAAATAAATGCTGTACAAACTCGCTTACAAAAACAAGCAGAAGGTAAACCCATGAACAAACTAAAAGTACCAGAAGGTTTGCCTGAAATTAACAAAGACGAACTCCAAAATGCACAAAGTGAAGACTTAACACTTCATCGTATTCGAGAACTTGCAAATAGTAGTGAAGAACGAATGAATAGATATGGAACTTCACTTTTCCGTTACCAAGATGGATTGATTTTTCGCAAATTTCGTTCTCCGAAAGTACCGGTAGATCATGGCGACACGTGCCACCAACTTGCTGTACCACGGAAATTGAGTTCATGTCATGAAACTGGCACACGAGCCAATTTTAGGAGGCCACCAAGGCCCAAAGAAAACAAGTGACAAGGTTTTAACCAACTTTTTCTGGCCCGGCATTCACTCAGATATTTTAAGATTTTGTCGTTCGTGTGACATTTGTCAGAGAACAATCTCAAAGGGCAGAGTATCGAAAGTACCGCTAGGTTCAATGCCAATTATTGACATACCATTTCAGAGAATTGCTATAGATATAGTCGGTCCTATCCATCCGATGACTCAGCGCGGTAATCGCTACATTATTACATTGGTAGATTATGCTACTAGATACCCAGAAGCTGTTCCATTACCTAGTATAGAAACTACAAGAGTAGCAGAAGCAATGGTGAATGTTTTCTCTCGAGTCGGTATTCCGAACGAAGTTCTCACTGATCAAGGTGCTCAATTTACTTCGGAACTAATGAAGGAAATAAGTAGACTTTTATCAATCCGGCAGCTCACTACGACACCTTATCACCCCGCGTGTAATGGGCTCGTGGAACGCTTCAACGGCACATTGAAAACTATGTTAAGACGACTTTGCGCAGACAAACCCAGAGACTGGGACAGATATATCGCGACTTCTATTTGCGTATCGCGAAACACCTCAAAGTAGTCTAGGATTTGCACCTTTCGAACTTTTGTATGGTAGGACGGTACGTGGTCCAATGACCATACTCAAAGAACTTTGGACAGGGAAAGTCACAAATCCTGAAACCAAGACAACTTATCAGTACGTACTAGATCTCCGCGAAAGGCTTGAAAAAACTTGCGAACTCGCACAGAAAGAACTAAGTAAAGCCACTGAAAACACAAAACAGTACTATAATCGAAAAAACCGCGCTAGAGCATTCAAGAAAGATGATTTTGTGTTACTCTTGCTTCCAACTGACAACAATAAATTACTATTACAATGGAAAGGTCCGTTCCGTGTACTAGAGAAAGTAGGTAATTTGGATTACAAAATTGACCTTAATGTCAAAAGCAAGACTTTCCATGTCAACCTATTGAAGAGATATGCTAGAACTGAAACAGAAGTGCAGAAACTGGAAACTGAAATTATCAGTAACGTGTTAGAATGCGCGACAGTATCAATTATTGAATGCGAAGAACCAATGTCCGACTCGGAATTTTCCAATGAAAATATAGGACTAGATAACGAAGAACTTACCATGCTTCCAGCTCTCAAAGCAACTGAAACAATCAATGATGTGCAGATCGGTACGAACCTCGACGCAGAGCAAACAAATCAAGTGAAACGACTTATCGGAAATTTCAGAAACATAATGACCGATTTGCCAGGCAAAACAAACTTAGATGAACACAGTATCAAACTCACAACAACAGAACCGATCAGAAGTAAGCTCTACCCACTACCCTATGCCCTACAAGAAACTGTTGATTCAGAAGTTAAAGAAATGTTGAAAATGGGCATTATTCAATCATCTAACCGTATATACGCTTCACCTATTGTGCTAGTCAAAAAGAAAGATGGTGGTAACAGATTTTGTATTGATTTCCGGAAAATCAACAAAATCACTACATTTGATGCTGAACCTATACCCAACCAAGAAGAAAAATTCGCCAAACTGTCAAAGGATCATTATTTCACGAAATTAGACCTAAGCAAAGGATACTGGCAGATTCCACTACGGGAAAGTGACAAACAGAACACAGCGTTCTTAACTCCTAACGGACTATACCACTTTAACATGATGCCATTTGGCTTAGTTAACGCACCTGCGACATTCACTCGAATGATGAGATCATTACTGCAAGGCATGCAATTCGTGGATAATTTCATTGACGACATCTTAATTCACACAGAAACTTGGCCAAGTTTTACATAACAATAATAGCAGATGTTTAAAATAATAGTAACTAAGGACTTACATTGACAACAAGTTGGAACAGTAGTGTTAATGGATGTAAGATAGAATGGAAAGTGAAAGTTAGTAATAGTATGATCAGTTGAGATCTGAAGCTTGAGGAGTGAAGGTGGTGTGATGAGTGATGAGATCGTGCCTCCACAATCATTGTCATCAGGCATAGCTAGCTATAGCAGACATATACATTGTGAATTCGTTTAGGCAGCGATATTTTCGAAGAGAAGACAACAGATATCAATATATTAAGCAAAACAGAAAACACACCACAGCATAAGTCGATATCCATCATCACAACCATGGTTTTGTTCCCGAGAGACAACCTCATAACATGTCCCAAGTCTAGTCTAGTGTATAATGTATAATGGCTGACTAACACGTCTCTACAGTTAGCTCCCAAAAATCCAACGAAAATTTATTCTATCCTCGCCATTTCATCGCTTTGAAATCATCAGCCAAACAACATAGTTACTGCTGATCATGGCTGACAACTCTGATGGCAAGAATCCTTCCAGAAACCTAAGGAATAAAAGTTCCAAAAAAACAGAATCGACATCCAGCCCGAGCAGTGATAGGCCTACTGGCCAAGATGGCCGCCCATTCACCTGTGACAATGACGAACTGGCCAAACTAAACTCCAAGCTGGACACTATTATTAAAACCCTCGAGTCAATGGGAACAAGGATCACCAACCTGAAATCAAACTGGATGAAACATCTCTGCAAACATCTACCCACCACAAAGATATCTCTGACCTGAAGGCGGCAGTGGAGTTCAACCAAAAGCAGAACGCAACCCTGAAAGCACTCATCAACAACAAGGCTGACGGCAATTACTCTAACACTAGTCGACTCGAGGATCGCCTTGAGGACCTAGAAAATAGAAGCCGGCGAAATAACATCATCATCCACGGTATTCCAGAGGGTTCCGAGCAAGATCAACTGTGTGAAGAATTCCTGTCGCACTTCCTCACCAACCACATGAAGATTGACGGTGGCAAAGACATCGAGATCGAGCGGGCACACCGCACTCCAAGCCGGCGTCAATCCACCCGCGGCCCGATGGTACCAACTCGCGTCCAAGGCCAATTCATTGCAAGCTCCTGCGATACGGGGACCGTCATCACATTCTCAAAAACGCCGCCAAGCTACTCAGAAACAACCAATATAAGGGATCAAACATTTACATCTCCGATGATGTCAGCACAAACGCCAGGAACGCTCGGAAGCAACTCCGTGAGGATCATTTACCATCAATCCGCCAGGATGAACGGGTAAATTTTGCCTTCATTCCCTGGTCACTTCCCCCGGTCATCATGTACAAATTACATAGCGGGGCCTTCAAATCATTCACCTTGAGGGACCGTAGAGACCAACATCGAGATCGTCGTGCTAGTGCACTTCCGACATCACTTGACTAAGTATCTAATCAAATATAAAATATAAGAAACTGTATCTAAATTTGTAAAAAAAAAAAAAAATTCTCTATGTTTATATGTACCATGACAACCGACAACTACTTAATTCGTAACCGGGGAAACTTCATATTTACCTTATGCAAAGTGATTCCATTGAGAAGGGTCGTTGTATGCCTTCCCAAATACCTAACGCACCCGCAATCCATTCATGCCGTATTTAGATCCCTTAAACCCCATGAATAACAGCGATACTGATTACAGCAGTGACGGTAACCCTGAACCATTAGATAACATTCCTAGCCGCTTCAATGATTGCAGATTTAACCCAACTTCCTTAAACCCAGATGGTATTAATGATTCACTTTATACCCCAAGCAGTTCTGATTATGTAACTGAACAACAACTACAAGCAAATGTTTGTAAACTCTACAACGAGCCCTTCTCAATATTTCATACAAATATAAGAAGCATTCAGAAGAACTTTGATAAGCTTGCCCTTTCTCTTAGTAATATTGATCATAAATTCCATGTCATAGGTTTAACTGAAACTTGGCTTAATTCAGAGCCCGACTCGATGTTATCTTTACCAGGCTATAATATGGAATCTAAGAACAGACCAACTAAAAAAGGAGGAGGGGTTTTATTGTACATCAATGACTCGTTATCATATGCTGTGAGGGAGGATTTATCAACATCTTCTGAATTTTTTGAATCAATGTTTATAGAAATTGAAACGAAAAATATGAAAAACATAATAATAGCTGTAATTTATAGGGCACCCATGCTGAATGTTACTGAATTTATCAAGGAATTTGAAACACTTTTAGAAAAAATATCTAATGAAAACAAGATTTGCTATTTGCTTGGAGACTTTAATATTAATATATTAAATTTTGAGACTCATAATTCAACCTTAGACTTTGTAAATTTGTTATACTCGTATTCTTTTTGTCCCACCATTGATAAGCCTACAAGGATAACTTACAATACAGCTACGCTTATTGATAACATATTCACAAATAACTTGATGCAATATAGTACAAATATTCTGTTATCTGATTTAAGTGATCATCTTCCCATTGTCTTATTTGGCCCCTCCCTAGGTAAAAGTAAACAAAGTAAAACATTCTACTGGAAAAGAGATACTTCTGACATAAATATTTCTGCGTTAAAACGAGAGTTAGAACTAGTTGACTGGAATTTAATTATGCCTGCAGATAATGTAAATAACTGCTACGATAAATTTATTTCCAAACTCAATGTGCTGTACGATAAATGTATCCCATTGAAACGATATAGCACCTCACATAAAGATTTTAAAAGTCCTTGGCTTACGAAAGGTTTATTAAAATCAATAAGACATAAAAATAAGTTATACAAGAAGTTCGTTGTCAAAGGTACTAATCTTTGTAAACTTAGTTATGATTCATATCGAAACAGGTTAACCACCCTTATACGCAATGCCAAAAAAAGTTATTACCACAGTCTGTTGGAGAAAGAGAGAAATAATACTAACAATACTTGGAAAATTATAAATAATATTTTAAAGAAACCGTCCAAAGCAAATAAGTCTATTCCTGATTCTTTTTCCACAGAAAATGGAACAATTAATAATTCGAAATTGATAGCTGAGCACTTTAATAGATTGTTTACTAACATTGGTCCTGATCTCGCCTCAAAATTCCTCGGTCTCACTCCAACCCCGTAGATTATATAAGTGGTGATTTTCCCAATTCTTTATTCTTAACACCAATTACCTCCATTGAACTTTTGCAATGTATAAATAATTTACCAAACAAAAAAAGTTCTGGACATGATGGCTATTGTGCGTTTATTATTAAACATATTTCAAATTTGATTATTCAACCATTATTGACCATTTTAACCTGTCACTAACAACGGGAGTAGTACCAGATGACTTGAAACTTGCTAAAGTCATTCCTATTTTTAAAGGTGGCGATTCAAGTATGTTCATCAACTTCAGACCTATATCACTATTACCCTGTTTTTCTAAAATTCTTGAAAGAATAATAGCTAACCGTCTTAATATGTTTATAAATAAATACAACATTCTCTGCGATTTTCAGTATGGGTTTCGTGCCAATTACTCAACACAAATGGCCTTACTTGATCTAGTAGACAAGCTTAGTTCATCATTGGATAAATCAAACCATGCTATAGGGATCTTCTTAGACTTGTCTAAGGCGTTTGACACAATTGATCACGATATTTTGATTTCTAAATTAAACAGATACGGAATAAGAGGCGTGGCCTTGAACTGGTTTAAGAATTACCTTTCAAATTGAAGACAGTTTGTTATCTGGAAAAACGATAAGTCTACCTCCTTGCCTATAACATGTGGCGTTCCACAGGGTTCTATATTAGGGCCAATATTATTTCTTCTTTACATTAATGATATTTATCGTTCTTCAAATCTGCTCTCCTTTATTCTATTTGCTGACGATACAAGTTTATTTTACAGTAGTGCTAATTTAACTCAAGCTATTGCAGTAGTAAACGAAGAACTTTGTAAAGTATCCTTATGGTTTAATTGTAATAGATTATCAGTTAATTTAAAGAAAACATATTCGATGCTCTTTACGAATAAGTGTGTAAATGTGAATTTTGATATTTACTTTAATAAAACCTTAATCAACCAAGTCAACTCCATAAAATTTCTCGGAGTAATTATCGACGAAAACATTACGTGGAAAATTCACTGTGATAAAGTACATACATCCACTTCTCGAATGCTTGGAATTCTTCGCAAACTTAAGTACATACTGCCAGAAAAGACCCTTTTTTTCAATATATAATACCTTATCCTTACCTCACTTTCAATATGGAATTTTGGTATGGGGTAACACATACCAAACGTATCTAAATAAACTACTAATTGTACAAAAGAAGACACTAAGGGTCATTAATAATACCTCATACAGAGCTCATGCAGCCCCACTATTTATTAGAAACAACACCTTAACCGTCTTTGATTTATATCAATATCATCTAGGAGTTCTTATGTATAAATTTGATAAAAAAGCTTTACCCACCCCATTATCTACTTTTTTTTACAAGGAATGTTGATATACACCAATATAATACAAGATCTGCCAATAAACTTCACATTAATAAAGTAAGAACTAGTTTTAGTAAATCAACAATTAGACATCAGGGACCCATCCTTTGGAATAAATTAACGCCACTTCCTCCCCTACAAACAATACAGAGCTTTAAAAAATACATGAAAAGGTTGTTACTCACTAGTAACTATTATTTATAACTATCAGTAATACCTCATATTTATAATAATACTGTGTAATTCGATTGTAATTAATAATTTACCAAAACATCATGTTTTTACAATTAAATTGTTAAAGTATTTTTGCTATAATGTTTCTATATATATACCAGGTGCCTGGTCTCGTATAAGCCCCGGCTTTCTCCCAGGCACCTCCATACTTCCTTGTTGTTAATTTCATATTAGTAAAATTGTTGTATTTATTGATGTATGGAAATTCAATAAACTAAACTAAACTAAAACGTTATAATGATATTCCCTAATAATCTTAAAATCATCCAAATGACGTATTCATGATATTTTTGTAAAATATTAGCATAACGTTTTTCTTATATCGTCTTGACATAATAGTAAAACATCATTGAAATGTCTTAATATCATTTCAGAGATATAATAAACCATGGTTTAAATAACACTTGAAAATGTTTCGATGATATTTCTAATGTTATTGGGAGATTACCTTACAAACATTCAAATGTGTTCAAGCATGTTTTTATCACATCATCTTGACATAATTCTAATACATCATTTAAATGTCCTCGTATCATTGCACAGATCTAATAAATGAGGCTTAAAATATTCCATTGATTATGCATGCCATGCGGTGTAGGGTCAGTGGTGTAGGGTCATTGATGAACCACGAGTCCAGTGACAGTGCGACGGACAAGTTGACAGAAGCATGCCCCGGCTAAAAACTTGTCCTCGGCACACTGTCAACTTGCATGAAGGCACTCAACTCGTAAATCCACACAACTTACCCGTACAAGTGCAAGTCTTCATAACAATTTTCTCCATAACAATTATTTTGTTGCATCTATGAAGTTGTAATTTTCAGACATGAATTAAGCTCTTATCTCAATGTCATGAATAATTTTTAATTTTTTTTAAACCATACATAAACATTTTGGGGCCAAAAAAAATCAAAAATAGGATTGCGATTCAGGTACAAGTCATTTATTTTATCAGTTTTCTCCATAACAATTAATTTGTTGCATCTATGAAGTTGAAATTTTCAGACATGAGTTAAGCTCCTATCTCAATATTATGATTTTTTTTTTAAATTTTAAACCATACATATACATTTTGGGGCAAAAAAAATCAAATAGGATTGCGATTCACTTTAACAAGTACAAGTCATTTATTTTATCCATTTTCTCCATGACAATTAATTTGTTGCATCTATGAAGTTGAAATTTTCAGACATGAGTTAAGCTCCTATCTAAATATTATGAATACTTTTTTTAAAATTTTAAACCATATACATAAACATTTTAGGGCAAACAATTCAAAAATATGATTGCGATTCACCAAGTACAAGTCATTTATTTTATCACTTTTCTCCATAACAATTAATTTGTTACATCTAAAGTGAAGTTGAAATTTTCAGACATGAGTAAAGCTTCTATCTAAATATTATGAATATTTTTGTTTTAAATTTTAAACCATACATAAACATTTTAGGGCAAAAAAATTCAAAAATAGGACTGCGATTCACTTGAACAAGTACAAGTCATTTATTTTATCGGTTTTCTCCATAACAATGAAATTGATGCATCTGTGAAGTTGAACTTTTCAGATATGATTTAAACTTCTGTATCGATATTATAACTGCAAAACTATGACGAAAGGCTTTCTGCATGCATGCCATGCGGTGTAGGGTCAGTGGTGTAGGGTCATTGATGAACGAGTCTAGCGCCAGTGCGATGGACGAGTTGACAGAACCATGCCCCGGCTAAAAGCATGACTTGTTGGCACACTGCCAACTTTTATGAAGGCACTCGACTACTCGTACATGTGCAAGTCTTCATAACAATTTTCTCCATAACAATTATTTTGTTGCATCTATGAAGTTGAAATTATAGACATGAATTAAGCTCTCATCTCAATTTCATGAATAATTTAAAAAAACATTATTAAACCATACATAAATATTTAGGATCCAATGACAGTGAATTAACTAGAGCCGAGTTAATGAGCTGCCCCAAAACTGCCACGAGAAGTTCACGGTGTTTTCATGGCGTTTTCACGGCGAAGGAATTCCAAGAGTATTTCACGGCGTTTTCACGGTGTTGTGTCGTGAAATTGCCGTGAACTATTTATTTCACAGTAAAACGGATTTTCACGGCATTTTCAGGGTAAAGTTGTTCATAGTGTTAATGGTGCTGACAACGGCAGTTTCCGTTAGGTATAAGTAGGCCTGTCTTTTTTGTTTGTCCCACATTCTTTTGAGAGTATTGTATGTGGAATATCAGGCTTTTATTGGAGAAGTTCTTTGTGTGTGCCCTTGCTTCGGGAATTTTTCAAAGTTGCCGGGCCCCTGTGTCAATGAAACTAAGTTTGGACACCCATATAAAGACGTTTTCTCATTGACATTTACAGATTTTAATGGCTCGTTTTTTTATACTGTCGTGTTTCTGAAGCACAATCAGGCCGTTGGAAAGCTGTTATGTAACGGCCGATCATCGACCCACGCCCGGTCGAACAGACGGCATCCCAGAGGGAGATGAAATGCCTCATGACAATGCAGTATAATCCGTCTTTACAAAATCTTGGCTGGTATGTCATTGTACTGATTGCAGAAGATGGCAATGAACTACAATTCTTTTAAAGACATTGCGGCCGTTTTCTCACAACAATGGAGGTTAGATTTTAATCATGATAAATCAAATGTGCTTATTATTGGTCGGCGTGTTAGCTCCAAATCTTGGAAATTGGGTCACAGCTTTATATCTGAAGTTAATCATTATAAATATCTCGGTGTTCAAATTAGCTCTAATTTATCCGACCATTGTCATATCGAGGAAGCCATCCGTAAAGGGAATCGATTAATTGCATATTATAAAATCAATTATTGATGAGCAAGATGATTACAACAGGGTATATTATGGTGATATTTTATGGAAGTCATTA
>CM055828.1:11572167-11610825 GCA_029582265.1 Zoroaster sp. YZ-2022 | reverse complement strand
AAAAACCAAACCCTTTGTGAGACATCTCTAGATCTCATCAAACACATACTTACAGCCATGGGCACTAAGATGGCGCCCTCATACACTCAATCTTTTTATGTCCGACCTTGAAGACAGATTACTATCTTCTGCCATTCTTATGGTGGAGATTTTGATATTTTCTCCATCCATCATCAAGTTCACTGCTAACTACTCTCCCAATAGCGTGAACTTCAAACATCACCATCAACAAATTTCTCCCAGGCATCTCGACTGATGTCTTGTAACCACTGACACTCGTCAATACCTCCTTTCTGGCAGCTGCCATCCAAGCACTGCAGGAGCCCTCCGTATAAGACGTATCTGTTCCACTGATACCTTATACAGGAGACAGTCGACTGAACTGAGGCAACACTTGATATTGGGGTCATAGCAAACGCAGGGTCCAACTAGCAATCAACAGGGCCTCCTGTACCCCTAGCACTCTCTTGGCTAACCAGGGTAACAAAAACCCCTCCAACAGAATCCCTGGTCTACCTATCACCCCAGATTACCCAAACTTTCATCCATCGTAAATGATAACATGACTATTTTACGCTCCTCTGAGCCATCCTGAGCCTTTGCTTGCTTTCCCGCCCCCCAACCTCGGTGATGTTTTGGTTCGCTGAGGCTCCTAGCACCAACGGTGACATTAACGTTACTGCATGAATCACAGCATGGTGCTCTAATTAGCCGCCGGATGCAAAACATGTTTGTATCTCAAACCTGCTCAGAAGGTGAAAAGCCACAGTACTGGCCTCACCTACACGATCAAATTAAATCAGTTTGACCACCCAATGTTGTATATGTAATTTCATGTAAAGATGTGGTATACAATATTTAAGGAGACAAAGACAAATTTTTCTCCGCTTTGCCACCATGTCTCCTCTGTGAGACGAAACCCTACCCTGTAGCAATCTGCTTTAACAGCCCTAATTATAGTATTAAGGATGTTGAACTCATTACAATTGAAGCCTGCACTAGCGATAACTTGGAGTCAACTGAATACATCAACTCCCTCACTTCAAGCCAAGGGTCTTAACATCAACACAGGTAAAATAATCCAGCTACTTAGATCATTTCTACAAAGATTTCATCCATGCCTTCATATCTGTATTTGTTATCTTTTTGTTACTTTACCTTGAATGTCATTATTTCTTTCACAACTGTTCTCTATTGCACTTTTCTATTTTAGGACAACAATTATGATTTACTAATGAACACACACAACAACTCCATTTGTATGGTTCTGTCCCCTTTTGTTGTTTCTTTTATTCATACCCAAGCTTTAACACAAGCTGGTGTGTTTTACACATGGATTTGGTTCTGATCGTGTAGGTGAGGCTATATATATAAAGTTATTTAAGGGTGATAATTAATGGGAGAACATTGCCATTACTATTCATTTCACAATTATTGGGAGGCATCGCCGCCCATAGTAATTACAACTTGAGGCGAGGAAATGTCGCTATTTTTAGGTGATGGTACTCTCTCACGCATTCTGGTTCATGTTAATCGTATATTTACATATTACGTATAGTCGCCAATTTTGCAAAACTAAATGATATGCACAATGGACAAAATATCCACGCCTTGTGCCGTTGTACTCATTCATACTCATACAGACAACACAGAAAGGAAAATCACCTCTGCATCCAAGTGGTTCAAAGCGCACACATGGGTACAGATTACGCCACGTGACGGGTTCTATCTGTATGAATCGAGTTTGCAGAGCCGTGGGAAAGTAGACAGTTACAGGTGTATTTCCGTCCGTGTTGCCCCGAAACTGAAGAAAAGAAAGAAATGGACACATGGTAATTTTTTTTACAGTTTTATTTACAGCATTAATCGGATTTATGAGCGCGAGTCGTTTAGTTCAGGCAAATTCCGTCCAAAATTCCTGCTTTTCAGATGGCGCTTTTGCAGCAGCAATTATTTAAGGTTGAGACGACGTGATTACATAACAAGGTTTTGTGAAACATGCACTAGGCAAAATGTGCCTTTGTCATGGGTTTGCAGTCCACTGAGTCTAACAATGCTCGTGTAAGGCTTAAAAGGGTCGGTGAAACATGTGGTTCACTTTAGTCCTGACTGCTCTCATAGACGGAGGTCACGGCGAAACAAAACATCCATTTTTCAGCAAAGCAGTGAGTCAAGAAACGTATGTATCTTGTTTGCTGGTCTTTTCAATATTACCGGCAGTTAAAGTGGTTGAAAGACAGACAATGAATGGAAAAGTAGCATTTGTTGGTAACTCATTTATTAAGGCGTCTTCGTGATGATATAAATCATAGTCCCATCCAACATTCCAGCACAAGAATTGAAGGAGCACATTTCTGCAAATAATTATACCGAAAATTGTTGCGCATGCCCGCAAATAATTATCTTGCAATGTGGCACAATGATTTGTGTAAAACGGATGATCCTATTTCTGTTCGTTTTAAGCTGCTCGATATCGCTATAAGGTCAAGGAATTAACGGGACCGAATGGGTTTTCTATGTCAAATCCTGCATAGGAGCAGGGGCGATATTGTCCAGAAAACCTAGATGAGTTTAATGCTGGGGTTGATGTAGCTAATGATTTTCTGAAAGTTAATTGCAAGAAACACAAAGGGATATAATTTTGGAAACATAGAGGCTCGACACATCCTAACGTGGCAGAGTTCGGAGCAACTACATGCCATGATAGTGTTCACTTGTCCTCTAGGGGGCAATACAAATTCTACAAGTCCCTTCGTGGAGCTGTGTTATTTGGCCTAAAAAAACATGCCAACGTCGGTGTAAAAACCGATCGAGTTGGGCAACAGTAAGTCGTTCGGCAACCTTTTACTGGTACAGCAGGATTATATTAAGTGTTGTTTCATTATAGACATGCAATCACGTTACAAAGATACCCAAGGCTGTTACCGGGGAGCCCTTACAGTTGTATTACTCGGTTACAGGTTGGCGTAAGGGCACTGTTTGGCCATTTGAGCTATAAAATAATTGAGCATTTGAATGTTATTACTGTTTGTCTGGGTTATTGGTTCATTTATATTTTGATTAAGCTGGTGTAAGGATGGCCCATTCATGCTGTTAGCTGCTGTATGGAGTTGCTATCAAGCGAGATCGCCATTACAATTGGTTGCAAACGATAGCCCACGCAGCTGTTGGTTGCTGTATGGAGTTGCTGTCAAGTGAGATTACCATTACAATAGGTTGCTTAACGATGGCCTATGCAGCTGTTAGCTGCTATATGGTGTTGCTGTTGGTGATGCTTACCGTTCTCTTGTCCCGTATGGCACATATCACTGTTTTATGTTCCTTGATTGTGAACATTTGCAATTCACCCAGACCTTTCATTACTGTAATAATTTACCTAATTTTGCTGATCCTGGTTGATTGATGGCGCATTTATCTGTTAGCCGCTGTATGGTGATGCTATCAGGCGAACTCACCTTTGCATAGGGTTAGGTTGCAAAATGGCTGGTTGATCGCTGTATGGCGTTGCTGTTCGGGGATGCTCGCCGTGCCCAGGATCAGTATTGCTAGTACTAAGGAATCATGCCGTGACCATGTCGGTTGCCCTACAAAGGGCAACCGGCCGACAATCCACATAAAGCAGTTAGTTAAAACAGAGGGCAGTCGGTTCGCCATATTTGTTTTCTATAACCGGTTACAGAAGCTAAAATTACAATGTCTGCGCTTTAGTTTGTTGTTTTGTTGCAGGATGGGAAGAGCAAAGCGTAAGACAAAAGCCAGTTTTATGTTTTATGTTTTATTTGATATCATCATTCAAAATAAATTACAAAAACACACAATAAATAAGCAAATAAAAACATAAATAAATTTAAATTGCACATGAAGGTGGTAATATCAGGATAGCCCATAAAAGTTTTGCGACTTATTTCCAATGGGGTCCTCTAAGCACAAAGACAAAACCAACCAGACATTACATCACAATAAGGAACAGAAGACATATAAAGACACAAAGAACGGTTCAAGTACAAAGGGCCTGAGCCAGTCGCTCAGGAGAAAGAAACTCCGCCAGCGGTAATACCAGAAGAGGTATTTGTCATAGATATAGTGGCGCTCAGGTTCGCAGAGGCCCAGTCCATCACATCCGTCGGTTCCCATACGGTACGTCCAGCAGCTTCAACATGGACACCCAAGAATACAAATGGAGGTGTCATCTCAGGGTTGGAGCAAGGACAACACAACCCCAAAACAGCCAGCATTGGATCGGGTTTAGGCAAATCTTGGACATTGAGTATCCCCCGGGGTCGTCGGGGTGGACGGGGGCCGTTCCGGCCCTTCTCTGGGGGCGGAAAGTTTCAGTTTGCCTGGCACAGGTGAGTTTTCATTGGGGGTATGTCCCTTGCCTCCCCTTCCCGTTAGATTTTGCAGTTAATAAGATATCGGGGGAAAAATTTTGGGCAAACGAATAGTCAATTTTGGCCCCTGATTAATCCCCCCAAGCAGTAAAAAGCAAACGGTCAAAATTTCCCATGCGGTAACGGGGTTTGGGAAAAGGCCATCGAAAAAAAGGGTTAAAAAACCATACATGAATGAATTCGGCCCTTTTTCCCTTTTGTTCAACTGTTTACACTAAAAAGTACCCATGAGGCTGTAAGCTGCAAAGTACAGAGTTAATTCGCCAGAAGCATTTGGGGGGTGAATTTCAATGGTACGATGTACGTTTAGAAAACTTAGGCAAACCCCCCTCCCCGGGGGATCATTTTATTGAGCTGCCCAAAAGCATTTAAAAGGGAAAAGGGGGGAGGCAAACCTTTATCTAACGGGGCCTGGTAAACCGTCTCCCACGAAGAACAAACCAGCTAGGGTTTTTTTTCCCTTTTCTTGCGTGGATTCCCGAGGATCACGGCTAAAAATGACAAAATGTAGGGGTGACCCCCACCATAGGCAAAAAAAAGTTTTCAGTCTTCATTGCCATGGGGAACATTTCAAACAGCCCCCGGGAAAATGCGCGGGTCCCCAAAAAGGGCGTTTTAAACCAACCTAAAGGCAGCCCAAAAGGGACATTTTCCCAACCCCAAGACAAACGAACGACGCCAGTAAATAAAATGTACTTGGAATTATGTTGAGGGGGTTAAAACCCAAAAGTATAAAATTTTTGTTGATGGTTTACATTCGGTTTTCATGGGGGTTTTGGGCCAAAAGGAAATTGGGAAACCAAAATTTAAATCGGTTTGAGAATGAAGGTGGGTTTCGAAAAACTGGGGCCGAACCCCAACAAATTTCAGGGCCCCTTCAAGACTTGCCCTTTTTGTCCAATTGGTTAGTTCAAAAACAACCCCATTTAATCATTCATATTTTATCCGAAAACGTCGGTTTAATGGTAATACCAGATTGCTTCAACAGTCAATACGATCAACAGATGACGCAATTAAAAATTTTTTTAAATCAGTGGGCCCATGTGTGCTCTCAAACACAAAAAGTCTGCTTTTTATTCCCGTTCATCCATACCCCAAACCGCTAGGTTTTTGGGGAAAAACCCAAAATTTTTAAAAAACTCACCAATGGGATGGTGGTTTTTCTATATTGGAAAATTTTGCACACGATTGAATGGATAGCGCAGAAAGTTAAAAACCCCCCTTGGGTTATATTTTGACATTTTTTATTCGACAACACAACATGCATACAAATTTGGTAGTTTCAAAAATTTAATAAAATGGGTATTTTCCCCAAAGAAAAACCCAAGGACCAAAACCCCTTACTTTTGCGGGGCGACGAATAATATTTTTTGGGTTTCCCAGACAAAGAAAAGCCACTGATATAATAAGTTGGGATTAACAAAAAAAATTACTTTTGGGAACGAATCAAATTTTGGTTTTTTAATTTAACCTGTTTGGGAGTAGTTCCGGGTCGAGCATTTTTGGGCGTTTAAATCAACCTTAACCATAGGTATCAAGTCCCCAAGGCACTTTATCAGGTTAACAGCTCAAGCAAAAATTAGATTTACAGGCGTGGTTATTGTTTCTAAAGGAATTTAATGGAAAAGCATTTTTTGTCAGACAGTGGCTAACAAACCAAACCCTACACTTATACATAGATGCCGGGGTTCATTAGGATACAGCGCAGTTTTGGAAATGGTTTTATGGGAAATGGCCAGCATCATGGCCAATAAAAATATAACACTAAAGAATGGTATCAATAGTACCGGTATGTCCGGGGACATCACTGGTCTAATCAAAGATCCTCCTCCCCACAGACAATGAGGGGTATTAACAGTTTAACTCAAATACAACTAAGGTGAAGGTTATGACCAGCGGGGTGGGGGACTTTTCAGTGGGGGGGCCGCACAGGGGCATTGCTTTTCAGTGGGGGCCCCAGGGTATGGTTTTTTCCCTTTTCTTTTTCTTTTCTGTCTTTTGGGGCATTATGAGGATTTTTCGTGGGAGGGAACCTGGGAGGCACTGAAATTTGTGGGAGGCACTGCCCCGAGCCTCCCAGGCCTCCCAGGCCTCCCAGGCCCCCCCTCCCGTGGCTCGCCGCTGGTTTGACTTCCGAAGTAGTAAAAAGCTGTTAATATTCAATTTAAACCATACCCCTGGCTGATAAAAGCACGATCAACTTTCTCGTCTGCGGTGGGCGTTCAAAAACAGCCCCAGCGGCAACCAGTACACCAGAAATTCCCCAGAGCGGGTTTCCCGGGAAGGCACCAAAGTGGCTTTTAAACATAAAAACGTAAAAGGCGCAAACCAGGTTCTTATCGAAACATTTTTTCAGCGCTATTCCCCCTCCACTGTTATATCTTTGGGTCTTTTCCTGTAAAAAAATTTGGGAACGGACTCACCAGGGAACTGTCAACTTGTTGGGCATCCATCTTAAACCTTTATTTCTCCTTATAACATGTGTTCGTGTCAAACACAAACGGTAATTCAACTTATACAACATCCCCTTTTTCTGGAAAAAAAAAAATTGTTAACTTTTAAAACCATGAAAAAAATGAACTTTTTGATTTTTCCCACAAATCTCATCGTCCGAAAGGATCAATGAGAGTTGTTTTTCAGTCCACAAAATTTTATTGTTTTTTTCTTTTTAACCAAAATTTGGTTTTGACAAATTAATTTTGTTTTTCAAATAATCAACAAGGGAATAATCCACACAATTTCAGTTTAAATGGGTTTTTGACCCTTGTGAGAGTTAAAGGTTCGTTCTGTAAAATAGTCCTTGTGCCATGGGGTTTCAAGGGCGATGGGTTGGGTTTGGGTTTGGAGTCCGTTGTCGTCGTGGATCGGGACATCAACGACGGTTTCCCGGGTCGGGTTTTGGAACATGCATCAAGTGACGTCGGTTTCTGCGATTCCCACCATCAACGGTGATGAAAACGGGGGGACCCCTTTGCGTTACCTCACCCCCCGGACTATCCGATTTGGTGGGGATTCGCATGGCCCGGTTTCATTAACCCCATTTTTTTTTCCCCTGTTTGCGGTTGAAAGGTTGTTTTAGTTTGTAAGACGGCCTTAAGCTGGGTTCCCCGACTTGGGGCAAATTTTACGCGGATTTGGGCAATTGGTGCGTTCTCGTCCCATCTGGTCGTGAGGGAAACACACCAAGAGGTATGGTGTAGAACGAAGGGTTTAAAAGGCCGCACGGGGATCATTCTGGCGATATCACCCGCGATGTGAACTGCCTTTCCCCGGGGTTTTTGGGGGAGTGCGGGCAAAGGATAGCGTGAAGTCATACTCTTTCCGAACCCCTAAATTTCCAATGAATTGTGGTCCATTATCGACCACCACCTCAGAATGCCGGCGGGGGAATGCCCTTAATAGGTGATAAGGGGACTGAAGTCGTTTATGGGTGGTGGACTTCATCCATTGGGTAACAACCACCAGAATGATGAATTTTTCCTTTCACATCGGGTCGGCTTTCGTTCCCCGTCTTAGTCGTTAGACAGGGGTTCAGCTTTTTGGGCCGACTGCTTTGTTGGCAAAACACTTCTGAATGAAACATATGGGTTAATGCGCCCAGATTTTTGCCCGCGTGCAGTCTGCATTTCGAGATCCCCTGATGCCTTCATGTATTCTCTGGAGCATCTCCCAACTTTCCTGGGATGATGTGGACCCCTTTTGGACCCTTTGATCATACGTTTTTTTTTTCACCCCTGCTTCGAAACCTGTGTTCGACATCCAGCGTATTTGACCATCCGTTTTGCGTAAACCGTTGTTCAAAGGGGGTTCCTCATCTCTGATGTTTGCTTAAACCGGACTTCGTTATCAGTTTGCGTGAGCCCCCCCCTTTTTCAGTTGTCGGCCCCATCTTGTTTGGGGGGGCCCGCGGGGCGTCCCAACAAAGGGGTTTTCCCCGGTGTGTACCCCCATGAGAAGACTTAAACCCTGGGGGGGTCACAGGGTCCTGTTTTTTATCGGGGGAACAAGGGGTTTTTGGGTCGGTCTGAACTGCGCCAGGCCTCATTTAAACCCTTTAAACAATGCAAATGTTCCTTCTCTTTTGCGCGTCCCGCTTTTCTGCTGCGGGATTTTGGAAGGCAAACTTTTCACTTTTCACTGTCGTTGAGGGATACAGCCTCACCCCTAACCTCGTGTCTGCAGGGTATTTTTCGCGGATGGGTCTGTGCGGGGGTGGTTTCTGTCGCAAATCGTTTTAGGCTGCGGAAGTGACGCTGTAGGACCCCCAACAGTTGCGTTACCCGAACCCCTTTTTGGTGCCGCGACGTGGGCGTTAAATGAAACCCCAAATTAACCATTCCCCGGTCGTTTAAAAATTCCTTCGATTTTGGGGATTGTGGGTTTTTGTACTTTAGCGGGGTTGGGGGCCCCCATTTTGCCCGTTTCACCAAAAAAATTGACTTTTTTTGGGGATCTTCCACTTTTCCTTGTTCAGCTTCAGACCGGGGTTACCCAAAAAACTTCTTTGTCTGTCATCGTTTTTTCTTTTTTTTGCCTGTGATCAGCATCGTCCAAGACACAACGCCGGGGAGCGAAAAAAATCCTCATGATCCCCGGTATATTCGGGGGGATGTTTGCCAAAAGGAAACCGAAACAAAAACGTCCCAATGGGGAAAAGTCGTCTCGTTTTTCTTCAAAGGGGACCAAAACCGGGGGCCTCGCGGAAAAAGGGCCCAAAATTTTGCCGAACCTTTCGACGGGCGGTTGGGGGCTGCTCTCGGCAACCCAATTTTTTTTGGGCCCGGTCCACAGACAGTCTAATCGCCTTTTCTTTTGGGGCTTTTCTTTGGGGCACCAGTCGTTCAGGATGGTTTATTTATCCCGTTTTTGGGGTTTCGCCCCTTTTAGTTGCGGTAAGAGGGGTGGGGGAAACGGGGAGGGGCGTTGACTAGGGGGTGGCGTCCTTTTCGAGTTTATTTTGACGACCACGCATACCGGGCCTTTAAAAAACTATCATTGGATGGGTGTGACCTTTCAAGCCGTAACTCACGGTTTGCTTTCCCGGACAGGTATTTTCTGGGGTCAGGGGCTGAACGGGGTGTCTTGTCTTTCCCCGGCATCTCGTCTGGTTTTCTAGGGAGGTTTACCAGAAAACGACATCGGGGAAAAATTTTTCCCAATTTTTATCACAATAGAGGGTTTGTAGATCCCGGCGGAAATTTTTGAACCGTTCGGCAAAAGACACTGACTTTCCGAAATTCCCGATTTTCCTTCCTAGTATCTATGGGGGGTCATGGTGAACAACCAACGAAAAATTATTTCATCTGGGGAAACCATCTCGAGCACACGTCGGTTTGGTACGGCCCCCGTTTTTTAGATTGGGTCTGCACCAGAAATGTCAATCTTTTTGCAATGTTCATTCCCCTCTGGCGGGGGGGACTTTGTGAGCTTTAAGCCTTTACCCTGTTTACGGTGTGGCTGTTGATCGGCTAACGGGGTTTCCCAAAATTGGGGTTGTGCGGTTTTTTTGGGACGGGGGCTTGGGTCTCTCCCTAGATTTTATTTCCTTCAAATTTTTTTGTTCCAGGTTTTGCAACCTCAACAACTTTGAAAGTCAGTCCCTCTTTTTTCAACAAATGTTTTTGGATTACTCACTGGCGATGCCACAAACCAATCTATCGCGTAGTGCATCATCAAGATGTGCCGAATTAAAATATAAAAATACAATTCGCCCACCACAAAGTAATAGCACTCCAGGTGGGGCTACTAAGTCATCGAGTTGTTACAACGACTCCACACTGAAGAAACCAGCCCGCACCGAAACAAGACAAGTTAATAGCCTCTTCACGGTGCGAATAGGACTGGGAGGGTAACTAGCAGTTGTTAAACTGCCTCTGCCCCTATAAGCAATTTTGTTAGTGTCTTGCTCAGGACACAAGTGTCGCGGCAGTTCGAACCCACATTCAGCCTAACACCAGAACTTGAGTCCAGTAGCTAGACCGCTCGCCACGACACTCCCAAAATTTTACATGGACCAGGCCGGGTCTGTAGTTCGACCGAATACTGAGCAATTGTCTCACCTGCCCCTTCTGATTACGCTTGTAAAACAGAACCGTTCTGCTATGACCAACGTTAGGTCTATAGTGTACGAGCATTCACACAGTTCTTGATATTTGTCTGACACTGGGCTTGGCTCAGACAGGCTTTTACAGTCTTGTTACCGTCGGTCCTACAACACTCAATAATATGCAGATTTCTTTGCTGTAGGTATTGTGGCGACAAAATATAGCTCAAGTCTCTCTATATAATTGGCAATGTCCTCCTCCTGGTCATACATATCGAGCCAACCGATTAACGGGGAGGCCCCTACGCGAATGCGCCATCGTGCTGTATACTGTACACACGGTTCAAGACGAAATCATCGACGACATGACGTGACTTTTGCCAGGCCTGTTATTGTTAACAGAACAAAATGCCACTCAATAACTATCTTATAATGTCTGCTGTATTTACTGGACCCAGCACTGCCACCATGTTATATCTTTGGGGTCTTTTCCTAGTAAATAAATGTGGAACGGACTCACCATGTGAACTGTCAAATCGTGTTGATGGGGCATCCATCTTAGAACCCTTTATTTCTCTTTAGTAACATGTAGTTCGTGTCACAACACAACGAGTAATTCAACTAACAATAGCCACCAATACTAGTAGCTCTATTTGTCCTTACTTATTTAAAGTAACTACGCATCAGTACCATTTGTACGTTTATGTCGCTATCAATTTCATTCACAGACTATATAACATGGCAGAGCCTGGTCAAGCGATTATTGTACAAAAGCTGTACAAGGTACAACGGCCAAACCGAGTTTGACGTTAGATTGCCTATAACTTATTCACACTACATAATATGATGATGCATTAGAACATTGTTCACAATCAGTTTACAAAAGTCGTTGTCAAAAGCATGTTTTGTTAGCGTTCACAGCGTTTCTACGGGAGAATACAGTGGTATCAATAAGAATAAGAAAACGTGTTAAAACTAGATTGTCATTTTTGGATCGGATGGCAAAGTTTAAAGATTAAGTTTCGTTATTTTAAGCACTGAAAAGGTAGACATAGTTGCATTAATATTACAAGTACAAACGGTGTTTACTGTACATGTGAAACCCTAACTCACTACTTTTACAAATAAGAGCTTTTGAATCGCCTTTTGTGTACTGTTGGTCAAGTGTTGAGCCAGTTAAGAGAGCAGTTTGCTAAAATGCTCAATCAACTGTTGATTTATTGGGTTAGATGACAATGCTTACACTGGGCATGTTTCCGTATAGGGCGGCGTGTCGTGCGCTCTCCAGGCTATTCTGATGCACAAATTTGAGAAACGGGCAGATGGCGATCTGACGCATTTAAAAGCAATATGGTTGTAGGCCAGTTGTCAGTTGTCGTTTAAATGTACAGAATACTGCTGGAGATTACGGATTATTAATCTTTGGGGTTTGAGGTGTCTTGTGGTTTTCGTGGGAGCTGCCCTATGCAGATGAGAAGTCAGCTGCATCGGTCGACTGATGGCGGATTTGCCCACGAAAATGCATGAAGAATGATAAATTATCTTTTAGTTGATCACACGATTCTACGGGTATATTCTCAAAAACATTTAGAAAGAAAATTAGCAAGAACATTTTAAAGCAAACAAAATTGAAACTTTTGCTGACAATTGAATAAACTTGTTCAATGGCGAGTAAAGTAACTCGTTGTATTCTAAATTACTAAATTAATTTCATGGGCAATTACTTATCTTAACAATATTGAAATGTTAAATGAAAGTTACAAGTTAATTATTATAGAAACTGAATCAGTTGGTCAGCGCACATAGTGCAGGTGTGATGAGTTTAGATTACGCTGACCAACTGATTTCAAACACAGATGTATTTTAATGTTTCTTTGTTAAATCAATTATGCGAAAATTAAATCAGTGGACTCTAAACCAAAATGTTGAAGGACAAAACAACAGCGTCTTATTTCAGTCTGAACTCGTACATCCATAAAAAGAGTTTAATCTTGATACAGCATTAATCGGTTTATGGAGCGCGAGTCGTTACTTACCAGGCAAATTCAGTCCAAAATTCCCTTGCTTTTCAGATGGCGCTTTGCAGCAGCAATTATTTAGGTTGAGACTACGTGATTACATACAGCTTTTGTGAAACATGCACTAGGCAAAATGTGCCTTTGTCATGGGTTTTGCAATCCACCGAGTCTAACAATGCTCGTGTAAGGCTTAAAAGGGTCGGTGAAACTTGTGATTCACTTTAGTCTGGCTGCTCGTAGACGGAGGTCACGGCGAAACAAAAATGTTCATCCTCCTCCCCTGCCTACAGAAAAATTTTGTCACAAAGCTAATAATTTATTTTGTATAACTGTGGAGGAAATTTCCTCTTCTTCCTTCCACCCCGCCGACCGAACGATTTGTCACAAGGCTAATAATTTATCTGTATAGCCTAACTGTGGAATTAGATAAGAAAATTATTTTTATAACTGTAGAATTTGATATGAACATTTCCTTCCCTCCCGCCTATCTACAACTTTGTCACAGAGCTAATAATTTATTTTGTAAAACTGTGGAATTAGATATTTTAGTTTTATTGGTTTGGTGCGCTCTTTTCGAAGGAAGTTCCCAGTATTTTCTGGCGATACTGGTGCTTACCAGTATCATAAATTTGTCTATTGATTCTCTGGCGTTTTCCCGATTGCTGAAAAGAGGACTGGTTTTTCCTTCGTTAAAGAAGCATAACAGCCCAGTTTTGAAATTACCGACCAATCATCAACTTGCGTTTTGTCTAAACTTACTGAGAGTGCAGGTGTGCTCAAATTAATAATCATATGGCTAGGCATTTATTATTTCAACTATTTCAATCGGCATATGAAACATCACAGTACAGAGGGCCCCTTTGAAGGTAAGAATAACTTGAAGATGAATTCTCAGCATTAAACATTACTTGTTTTATTGAACCTCAGTGCCGCCTTTGATACCATTGAGATATCCGGCTCGGCCTCGATTGGTTTTGCATCTTTTTGTCTTCAGAAGCCAGCGGGTGTCTATAGATGGGACCTTGTCAGAGGGTTTCAGGCTTGACTGTGGTGTTCCACAAGGATCATGTCTGGGTCCACTTTCACCATCTATGCTTCTAGGTTGTTTGATATTTTGAGTGCCATCTGCCAAATTATTATCAGTGACACACACCCAACGCGCCACCACAACTTTTATTATATTAAAAATTTAATAATTATAATAATAATAATAATAATAATAATAATAATAATATAAAGATAATAATAATATTAATATATAATTAATAATAATAATAATAATAATAATAATTAATAATAATTAATAATAATAATAATAATAATAATAATAATAATAATAATAATAATAATAATTAATAATAATTAATAATAATTAATTAATTAATAATAATATATAATATTTAATAATAATTTTAAAAATAATAATTAATTTAAAAATTAATAATTAAAAATAATTTAATATTTAATAATAATAAAAATAATAATAATTAAAAATAATAATAATAATAAATAATAATAATAATATAATAATAATAATAATAAAAATAATAATAATAATAATAATAATAAAAATAATAATAATAATATAATATAATAATAATAATAATAATAATAATAATAATAATAATAATAATAATAAAAATAATTATATAATAATAATAATAATAATAAAAATAATAATAATAATAATAATAATAATAATAATAATAATAATAATAATAAAAATAATAATAAAAAAAAAATAATAAAATAAAAAAAAAAAATAATAAAAAAATAAAATAATAAAAAATTAAATAATAATAATAATAAAATAAAATAATAATAAAAATTTTAAAAAAAAAAATAATAATAATAATAATAATAATAATAATAATAATAATAAAATAATAATAATAAATAATAATAATAATAAAAGGTGCACATACCCAATGCTGGGGCTCAAGGCGGGGAAAAAAAGAAAAACATAAAACAAAAAATACAATGATAGCATAGGAAAAATTTAAAATTTTGTACCCAATCAAAAAAATACATCATCTTTGAAGAGTTGTGACATAAGATGAATTTTAAGCATCGACTTTAATCTGGTTATACTAGACAAGATTTGAGTTTAGTTGGAAGATGATTCCAGAGTCTCAGGCTGCGACAAAAACGACCTATCACCCCAGTTCCGTTTTGAAGTTGGTTCCTTAGGAGTGACAGTTTCTGGAGCCAAATTGCGTGATGGAGTGTAGACTTTAAGCAGTTCAGAAATATAAATTGACAATGTTATTGAAAGATTTGTGAACAATTAGCATAAGTTTAAAACAATTCTCTGAAACAGGAAGCTAGTTCTTTCAAGATTGGCGTGATATGGCATGCTTCTGGACAAAGTCACACAGAGCTGCTGTGTTTTTTAAGGGTGAAGACGAGATATTGATTCTGGGAGACCGTAAGGAAGCATTCCGTTATCGGCTTATATTTCTGAAAAATGATGATATGCGAACAATGTTGGAAATGTGGTTTTTAAAATCATTGTCGAGTTAATATAACCCAAATTACGTGCATGTAATGAGGGGTTATCTGCAATCACCAATTTATAAATGGAAGAGAAAATTAAACATTTGCTGACGTGATCCAAATAGAACAAATTCTGTTTTTCATCGTTCAATTTCAGAAAGTTTTTCTCATCCAACTTCGAATCTCTTGAATACATTTCTCAGTGTTTTAATGCAGAATCAGCAGGTTCTTGAGAAGATTAAAAGTAATGTAAGCTGCGTGTCTGTTGGGAGGGTTTTCTTGTTACCCTGGTTGCCAAGAGAGTGCTACAGAGGGTACAGAGGCCCGTTGATTCTAGTTGGACCCTGCGTTTGCTATGACCCCAATAGCCTAGTGTTGCCTCAGTTCAGTCGACCGTCTCCTGTATAAGGTATCAGTGGAACAGACGTCTTATACAGGAGGCTCCTTCAGTGCTTGGGATGGCAGCTGCCAGAAAGGAGTATTGACGAGTGTCAGTGGGTTTACAATAGACATCAGTCGAGATGCCTGGGAGAATTTGTTGATGGTGACGTTGTAAGTTCACGCTATGTGGGAGTAGTTACAGTGAACTTGATGATGGGATGGAAAATATCATAAATCTCACCATAGAATGGCGAAGATAGTAATCTGTCTTAAGGTCGGACATAAAAGATTGGCGTATGAGGGCCATCTTAGTGCCATGGCTGTAAGTATGTGTCGGATGAGATCTGTGAGATGTCTACAGGGTTTAGTTTGGTTTTGGATATGAGAGCATTGGCATGCACTCATGCCCTCGCTATGGGGATGTTAGTGTATAAGGAGAACATCCAGAGTGACAAGGAGGCAAAGTTGGGTGTTGATGTTTAATGCCCTCTAGTTTACGGACAAGTCCGTAGTCTCCTGTATGAACGAAGGGATAGAGATACCAGAGGGTTGAGGTAGCTGTCAACGAACTCCGAGTTACGTTCTGTTGGCTATCATTGCCCGACACAGTAGGAACCTGGTTACCTGCCTTGTGTAATTTGGGTAGTGTTATGTACTCAGAGAGAATTACACGTGTGCACTTCTATTTTGATCATTGTCCAGAGTGGCTTTATTGTGTCAACAGAGGCGCTATTACAGTTACTGGAATATCTCACCTCCTCCTAGTAAAAACTTGTCATACAATCACAGTGTTTTATGTGTCTAAATTAAAACCATAAGACATGAGTCGTTTTCTCATTCATTTTAAAAGAAACATCTATTTAAGATGATATCAAACCTTCAAAATATCTGAAAACTTTTCAAAGGAAATGAATATTAGGTTAACAAAATTTTCCTTTACCTGATGTGATAAATAAGATAATGTGTTACTACTGGAAACTATATATGTTTTTATTTTTCAGTGTTCGTTGCAAACAAAGTTCCTTGTTCCATATAATCTATGTAGTCTTCTCTTCTGTCTCGCCTGTCCCTATGCCGGTTTGATTGACAGTATGTGCCTGTGCTGAACTACCTCCTCCACGGTATCCATGACCATGCCTATGCTCTCGACCGACCACGTCCACGTGTGTTGGTATTACTCTGTCAGGGGCTGATCCTGTCCTGGCTGTGCTCTTCTCCCGACTTCGATTTGGGTCAAGCTCTCGTATATGACCAATATTATACAACTGTAACATTTTGATTGGAGATGTGGACATCTATTGGGTAGTGTTCTCCATGACAGCGATAACATTTCAATCGTCTGGACTGCTGCTGATTTCTAGCTCACCCTTTTGTAGCCGATCTTATTGATGTCTGTGCTCTCCTTTATGAGTTTCACTATCTTTCTCCGCCATTTCCATTGCCAACGCTTCCTCATAGCAGTCTTTCTGTAGCGCGTTGCCTTTGCTCAGTAGTTTGGACTGGATCCTTCTATTATGAAGTCCGCCGACGAGGTATCTCTGAGGTTTGTATCAACTCCGCTCCATATTCACAGTGCCTGGATAACTTCTTCAACTCATTGTAGTCCGGCAACCAATTCTTGCGGTTCTTGGTGGCGTTTCGAAATGCCATCCTTAGTGCTATTTGATTCCTTGTCGATGAGTAGTAGTTCACCAGGATCGTGGTTAATTCATCATACTGTTTTCTGACGGTCTTCCGGACAGACATAGTTGTCACAATCTCAAGTCTGATGACCCTATCATCGCCAAAAAAAATTCACTTTATCTGCATCAGCAATTTTGTTTGCCTTCATCCATATTTCAACCAATGCTGATAGTTGTCCGTCTCTGTGGAGGCCTCAACCTGTCAATGCTTCCAATAAATCTCTACCATGAGGTTCCGCCTCACTGGGGCAAAACTTCCTGTTTCTACTCAAACGTAACATACTCACACCGATACGTCAAAAGGTGTCTGACTTCTGTTGGACTCTGGCGATCCACTGGATTTAAAAAAAAATCCCGTATTCGTCTATTTTCTTATGTACTCAGAGAGAATTACACGTGTGCACTTCTATTTTGATCATTATCTAGAGTGGCTTTATTGTGTCAACAGAGGCATATTACAAGTTACTGGAATATCTCACAGGCAGTAGATAAAAACGGACCACTACGAGGATCCTGTGGGAGAGAGTATCCTTGTTAATCCCATTGGAGTTATGAATTCTAACGATGGTGTCAGAAATTTTCTTTGTGAAGGTAGATGGTATACATTCAGTATTACATTCTATATAGTGATCAGTGTTACTGGTTGTCTAAGGGCCTCAGGTATAGCCATCTCTGTTCATGACTAAAACGCAGACCCTTCATCTGCCCACTTGATGACTAGGTAGGTGGCTTGGCAGGTCCACGGATGGCGCCCCGTTCAGCACGGAAAGTTGCTGGCATCTGGTGGGAGGTTCCTGTGAACCTCAGAATTGACCGAGTTGATGTAATTATCAGGACTACATCCCGATTCTTAGGTACCATACACATTTTCTTTGAAGCGGTCAGGGCCCCAGAGGGACTGTCATCTGGGGCCGTCGTCTTTGAGGTTCAACGTAGAAAAATTCAAGTCGTAGTCTGCTGTTGAATCGGCCATTTCCTGTTGGAGGAGAGTTGATTAGGCTTGGGGTACAGAATATAAAAATAACAGGCTCGGAGATAGCGTTACCAATACAAACATGCTGAGGCCTATTTAAAAGGTGGGACTTACGCAATGATCGACCGTGTCAAAAGCGGCGCTTAAGTCTAACAAAACTAATGCGTGATTTTCCCTCATCCATGGCAGATAAAATGTCATTGTTGACGCGAAGAAGAGCAGTTTCCGTTCCATGAAATGGTTTGTAGGCTGACTGAAATGTGTCCGACAGGTTATTAGCAAACTATGGTCAGAGATCCGTGATGAAACAACTCGCTTGATTGTTTTACAAGGTATTTTAAATTCGCTACTGGTTGGTAATTTTGAAAACTTCCTTGTCCAAATTAGGTTTCTTCAGGAGTGGTTAGCAGGCAACCTTCTGGCTATTAGGAAACAACCGGAAGAAAGAGATCTGTTTACAATAATTGTGATATACTAGCAAACATATAAATATTTTGTTTTGTGTGAAGTTGGCACTGGATCAATTCACATGATTTTGATGGCGATTTCATGATGTTTTCTTGATCTCCGTAACACTAAGTAGGCTCAAACATGGACAGTCTACATTGTGGATCCTTGCGTGTTGGTGTTTGTGATAGAATGGGAAAAGAACGATGGATATTCTCAATTTTGTGACAAAAAGTTTGAAAAAGCATTTGCGAGGTCCTGGTCGAGTGTGTAGATGGAAGCACTGGAGCTTTGGGTTTATAAAAGCTTTTCAACAATGTTAAAGTTTTCTGATCACCAGAGCTATCTTTCACAAGAGATGAGTAGTGAGTTATTTTTGCCTGGTTAATCATGTTCTTCACAATATCACGTTGTTACAGTATTCTTGCCGACGTACTCAAGTTTCCATTGTCACGCCATCTTCGCTCAAGTTGACGGCGGATTTTCCTTGCAACCGGATATCATCATTGAACCAGGGATTCAGATTGTAGTTTAACAGTTCGAGTTTTGCGAACATGATCATCCAGATGTTACGGATAGTGATTCAAATAGACTGACACAGAATCCAGCTCACCATCTTCAAGGTTTATTTTCAGTTGAGATTCAACATCTGACATAAATCTTTAATATTTACTTTTTCCAGTGGCAGGTAGTTACAGAAATGGTAGGTATGGGAGGTTTTTAAGGTTCAATTTACCATGATTGCATAATGATCAGATAATCCAGGATGAATAGTTATATTCGTGATAAGAGGTGAAATATTTTCACGCGTTATCATGAGGTCAAGACAGTGACCATACCGATGAGTTGGTGCTGTGATGTGCTGTATAAGTCCGCAGAGCAGAAGAGCAGATCTTTAACTGTTTGCATAATTGTTTGAATGTATGTCCATATGAATGTTAAAATCGCCGGTTAAAATAATGTCAGATGGGTGTAAGAGATAATCGACAATTAATTTTCAAATTCCTGCAGAAAACTGGAGAAGTTTACATGTTTACCATCAACATCCTTTTGGTCGATAAATATTCAAGGCGAACAGATCTAGAGTTCATGTTACCTCGGTATGCAGAGATTCAAATGTTAGATAGTCAATGTTAACACTTTTCAAACTGACAGATAAACTGGATCTAAAGAGTAGTGCAACCTCCACCGGTCTTTATTGGTCTGGGGATATGATGGAGAGTAGCCAGCAGGAGTACACTCACGGGGTAGCAAATCATCATCAAGTTTAAACCATGTCTCGGTTATGGCAACAAGATCAAATTGTTTTGAAGTACAAAGTCAACAAATTCATCCGATTTGTACATATGGATTAGTATTCAGACACAGAGCTGAAGTTTAGACTCATCGTGACATTTGGAGTTGAGTTATGCCAATGTCGCTTGTTGATGTGGTTGAGTTCACTGCTGGGTTAGTAAGAGGCTGGAGTGCAAGTTGTAAGTCTGTCCATTCTACGCGACCAGCTTTTTACCTCTATGTGTGCGGCGGTATGTTTGGGGTTGATTAGCCGTTTCAAGACAGTTCAATTGACTCAATGATGAATAAGATAAAGCTACATCAGTACATGGAGCATTGCGAAGATTGAGTAGTTCATTGCGGCTTGGAAATTTTATGGAGCTGAGTGGCGTTTGTGGGTGTGTTGATCAGTGTTTCAGGTCCAGGGTTTGGGTTTATGTCACCAGAAATTAGAGTTCCAGGTGAAAGAGCAGATGAATTATCATAGTATATAGGACGTCTCAAGAATTTAAGATGGCGGATTTTGGTTGACAATCTGTGGTTGCATCTTGTAGCCATCTACTGATGAGTCATTGAGACACAATGGTCTGGATAGCAGGGTAGAATAAACAGGATGTAGACCTCCATTGTCTGATCACAAAGTTGTTGATCAAAGGAAGGCTTGTGGTGAAAGCTACAGGTTATAATCTCTAGCTACAGGTTATAATCTAATCAGAGTTGACTGCACAAATTAAATGAAGATCCAAAATGTGTACACTCAACAGTAAAAATATCTGCAAGACAGACAAAAAAACAACAGTTTTCACTTATTATAAGAAAACAAATGACAAATACTCACATAAAACGTCAGTAGATTCCAGATGTAATAAGAAATCCACTAGTATAAAAATTAAGACAAACTTGTAGCTACAAAACACTTACTAGCACAAAAACTGGAGAGCTGTTATGAGTGGCTGCTTGTAGGGCGCTCAGTCACAGTGCCAATGTACATAAGCTTTTAAACCTGGCGGCAATGCAGAGATGTATTCAAGACATCAGGCAGTGGATCATTCATGATAGCTTATGATCAATGGTAATAAAGTGAATTTCTTGTCATTGGTACCAGACAACAGTTACACAAATTATTTTCCCAGCCTCACTGGGGAAATCTGATTTTTTTCCCAATTCATGGTTTGACTCACAGTTGACTATGAATATTCATATTTCTAAGGTTTGTTCGCAGCTTTTTTCCATTTGCGTAACATTGAAGTATTAGTAAATGTTTATCTCGTGAGTCTCTATTGACCTTAATCCATGCTTTTGTTACCAGTCGAATGGATTATTGTAATAGCTTATTGTGGTCTGGAAAGTCAATTAGCCAAACTACAACGAGTTCAGAATGCTGCAGCAGACGTGTTCAACACACCTAGGTTTCAGCATATAACAATTCTTGGAATTACATTGGCTACCTGTTTCGTTTAGGATTAATTTTAAAATTATTTTGTTAATTTTCAAGCACTCCATGGTTTATCTCCAGTGTACATAAAAATCTCATCAGTATTAACAAAGGTTCTCGTTATAATCTCAGGTCAAGTTGTAATGGTCTTGTTTTAGAGTACCCTGAGGGCAAGATGCTTGCTAGCTGGGCGCTGACATTTTCATCAGCAGCCCAGTGCTCTGGAACACTGCCGCCACATTCGCAATGAACAGACAATTGATTATTTTAAACGTAAGATTAAAACATACATTTTAATGAAGCTTTGTAAATTAATTTCCTTAATCGTATTTTTGATGAGAACCAAGCCAGTTAGGCTATATTCCTTTAGCATGAGTAGGTTAAAGGCGTCTGTCTCCGGAAAGATCGAGACCGATGCCGGTGGGGAATATTGACATAGATCCTCCTCTGGCGGGACAGACGTAACCCCATACTGAGGTTTGGGAGCTGGCTGGCAATCTCAAAATGTCATTAATTTTTGTTTGTATTATATATGTTTATTAAATGGTTGTTTATTGTTGTTATGCGCTGATCATTTTAAAAGGAAAAAAAGCGCAATAGAAATTTCTAATCACTCGGGTTTCCTTCTTGAGCCATTGAAAACCAAAGTAAATCTCCAGCACAACGCAATGAATAAAATAAAGCCGCCTGTCATATCCTGGGACTAGCGCCTCTGGCCAGCTGGCCTTCTTGTGGATTCCTCACACCACCCTCGCGCAGACTCCACCCCTTGTAGGTATCTGTGTATCTACCTCTCTACCATGTAGTTTCAACTCCAGTGTCTGGACATATGGGTTGAAGCAAAGTCCATCCATGTATCCTGATCTGGCCTGTGTTCCGATCCGAACGAACACACAAAGGTAGTGCCAACTTGTATTTCAATCCAGGCGCAGGTGTACATCAACGATTGGTTGCGGCTTATGTGTACCTGTGGTACTGGAGTGGCGTCTCATCATTTCGGCTCCGACCTGCTAACTATCAAAGTGTTCCCCAACTGGAAGCCCATATTATCCTGTCTCCCAAGGCCTCTTGCGTTGTAGAGTAAGCAGATGTATCTCTTACTTCAGTTGATCGATTCTCTTTCCTGGTAACTGTAACTCATCTTCACCTTGCTGCATTTCAAGCGATAACCTCATCGTCGAAATCAATGAAACTTTGCGCCATCTCGCCTGTACAGGTGAGCTTAGGTGCTCTATGCTGGTTACGTGTCTCTGGTTTTCATTGTGTTGTTATTACGGCTCTCTGACACCATTCGTGGGGTTTCTCTTTGAAGGCCACCGGTCGCTCTTGGCCATTGTCAGTGAGCCTTCTAACTTCAAGGCTGGGAGGCAGATCCGTTTTGGCGGCAGTTCTGCCAGGCCCACACAACATGTGAGTCGTCCTATCTCGGCAGACTCAGATACGCACACACATTCATTCACCAAGGCACCTTACAGGGCAGGGGATAACCACAGGAGAATTGACGGTGGACGGACACAAGATCTGGGAATACTACTTTATTTAATGTGACCCTCTCTAATAACCTTCAGTTCTTTTCGAACTAATTACTACTCAATGAGATTCCACATGGTGTCACCGCAATTAGTCTTACTCTCAACTAGTTGACTCCTAGATAGGCGTTTCACCTGTGATGAATAACTACACTGACATTTCAAATAATTTGCTCAGTTAATTCATATATTAATCTCAACACTTGGGAATGACTGGCAGTGATTTAATGATTCTCTCACACAATGTATGAGGCTCCTTCCAAATTACTGGCAACGATTAGATGGCATTACTGACAATGTTCACTTCACGTCTGAACGAGGGACAGAGCGGAAGAGAACGAACCAAAGCAGGCTCATGTAGCTGCAATACTCGCCTACCGTCTGGCACCCCTAAAACTACTAAACCACTCATGTGTTCGATGTCTAGGTACTAGCCAGGGTGAAGCAACCGGCGCAGACAAAACTCGGTATCGCACTAATCGATACAATATCATAAAACTATGCAAACAAGAATACGTGTAGGAAGATAAATGTTTAAACAATAAAGATTCTCTAACAATTTGAGTTGTGAAATATATGAAATAATCACTAAATGAAAGTAAGTGTTAATGACGAGTGTAAATCCGAGTTTGACAATGATATTCTTGAAATGTAAGTAGAAAATACAATAAAGTATTACCTGAAATGGAATGAAGACGAGTGAAGGTGGCAACGCGCAATAAGCAATCTTAAGAGATGACTACCTTGTAAGGTAAGCATGAACAACAAAAAACGTGGGTGTTAAAGTCAGATTGAATAAATACTAACCGTCTGTTCCGGACCATAGTGTCCAATTACCATACGTCCACGGTCCATACGTCCGACCCCTACGTCCACGGGCCATTCGTCGACCATACGTCGCGGAACCATACGTCCGACCCGTCCGCGGAACCAGTACGTCCGACCCATTACGTCCGCGGGCCCATTACGTCCGACCCATACGTCCGCGGGCCCATTGTGTCCGACGCATTACGTCCGCAGGCCATTATGTCCGACTCATTACGTCCGACCTTATGTCCGGCCCATACGTCGCAGGCCCATAACTCAAATAATGTTTGGACACGTAACGTTGGGAAGTTAAAACCAATTCTGAACAATTTCATGTCACAGCGCTCTCTGCAAAATTAGCTTGTTAAAACCACTGGTGTTAATTTAATAGTGTCTGAATTATCTGCTTCATATGAGCACCACTGGTGTACTATTAACATACCAGTTTTGGACTGTAAGTACAGCCATTGATGCCCCTGAAGAATAAATTACAAATCTGATTTCGAATCGTTTGAACGGATTTGGTATATTTCTTAAAAAGGAGTTTGAAACAGCCAATTCTTAACTAAAACAAACAATTTATTATGGGCAATAATAACAGTTAAAATACATAGGTCTGCACAAAAAGTAGGGGTTCCAAGTTTAAGTAACCTAATATTAATCCCACGATAAACTTTATATAAATAAAATGAAGACAAAAAGATAAGGTGTGTGTCAGCTATCAGTTAATGTTTTATTCAATACTGGTAAATATGTAATAGCATAAACCAAAAGTCTAACTTTCAAATTTCTATCAATCCTATCGTTTAATAGGTTTGTATAATCATCAGTAGTTTTGTTTTCAGTCAGTCAGCCACATAGCGGATCATGTGCCAACCCTTCCTTTTGCCGTCTGCCTCCTTTTCGACACCCTGGTCAGCCAGATGGGCATAATTTGTTCCTGTTGGAAAGTGTACATCTGCAAACGATACACAAAAGTGCAACCCAATAGCAAGTCTGTCATTTCCAAAATGTTGCAGGCTTTCTAAAGTAATAAATTTGTCAATATAAGTAAAGACTAATTATGGACACTTGAGAATTCTCTGAGTGGTATTGGTTCTGAAAAGAACTAGAGTTACAACTCGACGTTTCGATCAGTATGCTCTGTTGTCATCATAACCTCAGTTCTTTTCAGAACTAATTACCACTCAATAAAGAGTTTCACATGGTGTCACCGCAAGTAGTCTTCTTATCCTCTCAAAGTTTTGTCTATAACTGTTTCTTTAATAATGTATTATGTATGGTACATGGTTATAGAGGGTGAAAAACAATACTGGATAACAGACCATATACCATTTGGAAAACCTAAGGCCAAGTTTAATCCCTGTGGAAAGAAAGTCATTTATAACAAAAAGCAGAATGTTAATGTCAGTCAGGTAATTTTGCTTTAATTAATATTATAATACAATAAATTTAAACAAAACACTGATGCGGGTGAAATATAAATATGTGCGTGGATCAGAAACCGAATTTAGTCTTAACTTTTATAATTAACTAACTATGCACTACATAACAGTGATACTACACTTATTAACAAGTAAAATAACAGTTAATTCAAATATAACTGTGAACTTCAGGTTGTTTATAAAGTACTATAACTATAACAGAAACATGTGAGATACTATAACTACAAATATAGTAATACTACACTTATTAACAAAGTAAAGTTAAAGCTAATACTATAACTGTGAACTTCAAGATTGTACTATTGAGTACTATTTTTCAAGGCACCTCTCCATCCCAACCCAAAAATAATTTAAAAATATTTGTCCTCCTCTGCATTAGAAACTGCAGGCAAACAAATCAAACTTCAGAAACAAACGTTCTCTCTCCTTCACATTTGATTAAAATTATTTACAGTGTTCATCAGTAGATTCGTAACCTGGAAAATGTAAGAACAATCTCTAAAACGTATAGGCCTACAGACAATATAATAAATGTTAACAATGAAATCTTGCAAAGATTAGTTACTGTTCAAAATTAATATTTATTAATATTTATTTTGGTGTAGTGATATCCCTTCCCCAACAATGAATGTTCAATGAAAGTTCTACTTGGCCCATCCTCCTGATGGGTAAAATCATATAACCAAACCAGCAAAACCGAGCCACAAACCTTGCCATACAACCATCCTTTATAAACCAAAACACGGCGCAGTTCTGCGCAGCCCTCTTCTACCAATAAACCGATCGGTTTGGTTAATGACCAGTCACGCAAGCTGGCCACAGGAATCTCATCAGGATTGTCCTCCATAAGTCACTACACTTGAAACGTATATCCTGGGTAGGGCATATCCGACAAGAGGGCATTGAATCGTTCATAATGGGAAAGATCCTTAACATGCCAATATGAGGCTGCTGACAAAGACACAATTGCGAAGATATGTTGCAATATCTCGTTTGGGAAATGGCAAAGCAAAAATCAGTATGTCCGAAACATGATGCAAATAAGGCTCTTTGCACTCAGTGCGAATGAGGTGAGATGGTGTGCATAGAAGATCCGGTGGATCATCAAATGAGTTATCATGATCAAGACTGGAATGTTCAGGGCACATGTTGATTACTGTCTGTGATCCTGGTCATTGGTTCAACCTAATGTAATGGAATTCTATTCATGCCAAGATAGACTGTCCCGATAGTTACATCAGGTTATCTGGCTCAATAAATGTTATCCGCGATGTTGACTAAACAACCCTATTCTAACGTGATAGGTATTGGCAGCGCGTGAAGGAGATGGTCTCCCCACTCATTACCTGACATTCTTGTAAATATTCATCCCATGTTAGATTAGGCACAAATTCAGAAAGGTGATCCCCTCTATACACTGGGTTTAGAACGTAACCATGATACTACATCAGACCTAATGTTTGTTGGTCATACTGATTGCCCAACAAACAACTCAAGCTTGAGCAAGAGAATGAAACATCAATTTCCGTCTCTTGGTATGTCTCCTTCTGGAACCAATTCCTGTTCTATAGCGTGTTAATTAAGTCATCGTGGAGTCTCAAAAATATGCCGACTAATATTGCTGAAAAAATCGAAGACTGTATTGGTTTGTTTGACGTAGTCCTAAATCTTACCCTTCTTAACGTAGCTTCTTTATACAATTCAAAGAGAATCTTTGCAACAAAGTTGGGACATTTTGTTGGAACAAGGAACGCAAGCCGATCACACGCATCGTTATCGCACAGAAACTTCTATTACTTTCTTCAAGAGACTCGTTTAAATTCTGTCGGTCAGTTTCATGGATTGCAGTCACCGCGGCTACGTCAACACACGAAACCACTTTTCAGCACTTTACCATCCGCTGTGATTTTCACCTTATACGTATGAAGTTTATAATTTGTTTGATAACTTCTCCCTCATGCACAATTCTATTTGACACTTTGCCTTTCCACTTAATCTGACCAAAACCTTGCTCGCCAACTGAATACAGACTGGGTGGACGTTTGCCATTTATCTTTAACCATTGTTTCTGCCGCTCAGCCTAGAGGCACGATTGGCTTTATCTCGAATACGTTGAACTTCGCGCAGCCGAGAATTATCTTACCACAGGATTCATCATTTGGCAATGAAGGAATTTAGTATTGACCTTTCGTCCGTGGTAAATTTCAAATGATGTCGCCTAGATGCCTCATGAAATTCGGTGTTTCGCGAAAGCATACCTTTTACTTGTCGTGCCCAGTTATTTTCTTTAATTTCACCACATCGAACATAGTGTTTTCTTTCCATTGCGATGCGACGATTCAATTTTCCCTTGGCTTTGGGGTGGTATGGTCGTCCTCTTACTCTAATTATTCCATTTTCTTACAAACGTATTGACATATCCATAGATTCTTTGCCTCTGTCACTCTGTAAACCTTTGGCTGACCTTCGGACAAATATAGGTCCTGAAGCGTCCTACAATTACTTTACTATTTTGGACGGCAATGGGTAAAGCCAAACGTATCTGCTGAAAATATCCATAATACTGAGAATGTACCTGTAGTTTCATTTGCACTCGTATCTCTAATTTCACCATACTTACTAAGTCAATTTGATGTATTTTCTGCATCACTGGCCATGACAGTGTAAGAGGTGCTTTGTTTGAAAACAGAGGTCCTAATCGTTGATGTAGCGACATTGACTTCAAGTTCCTCAGGTTGCTTTCGAAACCCTTGAAACCGTTCCCCTATTCGTTTAGTAACCTTTGTGATACTTCCCCTTTACTGTAAGTGTAGCCCTTCCTAACTATACTTCTGACTTCCCTTCTTTTAGCAGTATGGTGTTGTTGAGGAATATTCTATCGGTTCGTCCATAATGTGTGCTCTCTTATTTGAACGTGGAAGATGCCTTCCATCTTCTTAATTGCCTGTGGCTGCTCCATTTGCTTCATCAAGACGTTCCTTAATCCGTGTGCCAGCAAGGATGTCTATGGGAAAATAGTTGAAATTATCAATGTGAAAACATTATAGACATCAAAAGAACGACATGTAAACTTTCCTAGCTCTTCTCTTTGTTTTATTTAGTGTCGTTGTTGCTGAAAGACCATGCATGGGTTGATATCAAGCCCGAGACCGCCACCAACGATGACAATGACAACGCCAAAAATGTTGGTCCTTATTTTGCAAATATTATGCATTTAAAACATTGAACAAATTCCTAAAATATCACGGATCAGTAATGATGTCACAAAACCGCATCTGCACATGCTGCTATTGCAACATGTACAATAATTTGTCGAAACTGGTTTCTGACATGTGTTTTTATATTAGACTAATACCATCTATTCATTAATCTAACTAGGATAACTTACCTAGTAATACACGGTGTCGTTCTTCACTAACACTTCTTATTTTGTTTGGCATTCCTTCACTTGGCTTGTACCATGTTAACGTAACAACATGGTCACAACGTTCTGGGCCCTGAAGCCATAAAGATAAACCATTAAAACAATATTAGAAAAACCTTAACAATCCAACTCATCAATCAAACAAACACCTAATAAACATAAAATATTGATATATTTAATCAGTTTCCATCCCTATCTCTGTTTATGTTTACATGTATCCATACTTACTGCTGGGTAAAACGGAACATTGGTCCGTAAGTGTCAGGTACTTAGTCTAGGGTTTGAATTAATTTAATGTGTATAGATTTCACCCTATTCATATGTTTCCTCATTTCGCAACATCCTGCAACTACATGAACTAAGAATATATGTTCCTTTTCAAACATTAAACTCTAAATTTCTAAAATAACCTACAAAGCAGTGGATACAGTCTTCAAAAGTACTGTTTACATATTATTGTCCGAAAGTCCTCCCAAAAGTTGCATGGATAAGCTGGAATTACGTTTACCAATCATACATTGACATCAAAATGTTTCATGTTTTAGTTTTCATTAGTCAATAGTCCAGTTACCATTTTGTTTTGTAAAATACACATTACAGCTAAATTTGTGACGGCGGCAAATTTTACTGAACAAAGCCCTCTTTGACACACGAGAGACTATCGTACAATCTTCCGATTTAATTCTTACCATAGGCATAGAGAATCTCTGTAATGACTGTAACAAATTGTACATATAAATAGTCTCCACTGTGACTTGACAACGGAAATCGACATTAACATGAAATAGTGAAACAAACGGTGTTTATCGGCTAATTCTGTCCTTATATCTACAGTGAGTAATTGTAATACCAGTTGTTATAAACACTGTAAAGTACAAACTATCGTGTTACAGTGTAGGCCTAACGTTACATTGATATAGCGACGGTTAACCTACTGTTTAGATGCCTATTTTTTACAACCAGGGAATATTATTAATGATACAGCGATTTCAATGGGTCTGGATGTATACAGTACTCATTAGCACAAAATAAAACCTAATTGTAAGCCTAATTCTTACCAACTTCATTTTCTTGAGTTTGACAGCTAACACTACACACTTCACCAAGCCACGCGTGTGTGTGTACATGTATTACACGCAGCAGTATACATGTACACGCCTCGCCTGTGCGTAACGCTTCATGCAGTATGAATGTGACCAAACGTGAGATATTCATGCGGATAGATTTTAGGGAACACTGCAGATGACGGCAGTGGGACCATTTTGTCTAAGCAGGCGACAGTCAGGTTGAAAAGAAATTAAATAAAGCGATGAATATCCAGTTTTGTTATGTTGCTGTAAAGGAGCTACAAAATCATGGCACTTTGGACGAAGAGTAATTAATATTTCAATAATTATGTTTGACTTTGTAGATGTGTCGCCCGTGTTTTGCTATTTCAACAGCAACTTTTGCTTTTAACGGACATTTTTTGTGAATACAAATGAGTAAAATGACACATTTTCGAAATTATCTTGAGAAATATGGTTTTCATAAATATGTAACAAAATAAATCATATTTGTTTACTGGTATGTGATGTCATCTTTCACGTCGCTGTTCATCAACATATGCACTGCTACCCGCAACATACCAGCATATACAACTGAGGCGCCGCGCGCACTAATGGGTCGGACGTAATGGTTCCGCGGACGTAATGGGTCGGACGTAATGGTTCCGCAGACGCAATGGGACGGACGTAATGGTTCCGCGGACGCAATGGGTCAGACAATGGTTCCGCGGACGTAATGGTCAGACACATGTTCCGCGGACGTAAGGGTCGACGCAATGGTTCCGCAGACGCAATGGGTCAGACGTAATGGTTCCGCAGACGCAATGGGTCGGACGTAATGGTTCCGCGGACAGTACGTTGGTCGGACGCAATGGTTCCGCGACGCAATGGGTCGGACGTAATGGTTCCGCGGACGCAATGGTCGAGACGTAATGGTTCCGCGGACGTAATGGGTCAGACGCAATGGTTCCCCGACGTAATGGTCGGACTGATGTTCAGCGGACGTATGGGTCGGACGTAATGGTTCCGCAGGACGTATAGGTCGGACGTATTGGCCAATCGGTTCGCGGACATAATGAGCCTTGCGGACATTATGGTCCGGAACACGTCACATAAGATAGCTGAAATGTTCAATATCGTCCGTGTTTTATCCGGAAATTTTCAAATGTTTTGAACATTGATAATTTTCTTTTAAAGGAAAAAAATCCGTTTAATACTTTGAAATGAGATATATTTAATCATATGGGTTGAGATCCTATATAGGAGAGTTGTTCTGAATAAGGTGTGTTGTTCTTGCTGTTATCACCATAGAAAACCGTTTCTGATGTCCATTTACTTTAGCATTAGTGTAACTAAAGATCCCACTGTTATCTGTATGGGATCCTCACTGTGTAATATCTGCATGCGATCTCACTTTTAATATCTGCATGGGACCCTCACTGTTATCTGTATGGGATCCTCACTGTGTCTGCATGGGATCCTCACTGTGCGAGATCTGCATGCGATCCTCCTGTAGTCTGCATGGGATCCTCACTGTTATCTGTATGGGATCCTCACTGTTATCTGTATGGGATCCTCACTGTTATCTGTATGGGATCCTCACTGTTAATATCTGCATGCGATCCTCACTGTGATCTGCATGGGATCCTCACTGTTGTATGGGATCCTCACTGTAATATCTGCATACGATCCTCACTCGATCTGCATGGGATCCTCACTGTTATCTGTACCAGGATCCTCACTGTGTAATATCTGCATACGATCCTCACTGTGATCTGCATGGGATCCTCACTGTTATCTTATGGGATCCTCACTGTGTCTTATCTGCATGCGATCCTCACTGTGATCTGCATGGGATCCTCACTGTTATCTGTATGGGATCCTCACTGGAAAATCTGCATGCGACCCTCACTGTGATCGCATGCTGGGATCCTCACTATGAGCTGTATGGGATCCTCACTCGACAACTCAGGCTGCATCCATCGACTTGGAAGCTGCGATCCACCACCGCAGAGAGCCTATTGCTAGGTAGCCTATCACGCTACCTGTGGCTAAGAATAGGTTAAGACAAACATTACAATATCATGAGTTAGTACATTTAACGTAGCACTAGGGAATATAACCGTGGGTCTCATTTGCCAGCAGGGTTATTCATTTGAAGGAAAATAACAGTGCAAGTAGGCAGGCAATCTTGAGCGGACAACCTCCAATGGTAACCCATCGGCTCCAGTTACGTAGATCCTCGTCCCTTTTTCACTGTATTGGACTTTATATGCTCCGTCCACCACGAATCACCGACATGCCCTTGTGTGATGAGGCCAGTGACTGCATCTGACTCTTACAGGTCCACACGGATCCATTGGTTTTGATCGTTGTACACTGCACCAGGCATCTATTACAAATAAAATGATCAGATAGGTACAGATTGCTGAATATTGGAATAGTTCGGTCCATTCGTCTGGTTTTGCCAAATGCTCTTCTCTCCCCACCGCACTTTATATAGACTATATGCACTCACAAGCCAGGCGAGGCCCCATCACTTGTTTTATACATATTTACATGGGCATGGAAGCGGAAATTTTTGTTTCGTTTTGAGTTTTTGTTTTGTTGTGAACGTATCGTTTAGAGCATCATAAAGAACATAAAAAAATCAAATTAAATTGATCAAAAATGTGATTTTATAAACTTTACATAGTTAATGCATATTGGGCTTCATTTGAGGGACTTCGCCGTTTCTCCCCGGATATGAAGCCGCTTATGGACAAGAATCTCAGAGGCTTCATATACTATGTTTGCAGCTGAATCAAATGGATTATTTAAGCAGGATTTAAGACAGGGAAATGATCAACATATGTAAAAACTGTCCTCAGCTGATTGAAAATGATGTACGAACTTGGAAATAATATCTAATTTAATAAAACCGTAACATAGGTAAATTTTCTTGCCCATGAAATATGATGGGATGCATAACCCCACCAGTGGCGTAACAGGTCCAATTTCAGGGGAACTAGGGCGTGCACTACTTTTTAGGGGCATGTCACTGATCCTGCAGTCTCAAATAGGGACCTTTTTCAAATGGGGCACCTGGGGTACGGAACTTGGCTGGGAAGGGGCACGTGCCCGTGCCCCCATAGTACCCCACTCGCCCACTGATTGCCATCCATAACCATGAGGTAGACCTATCCGTGAACATGCTGTCCATGAATGACTAATTTATTATTATATGATTGTAATCTTGTGATTTGTGTTTAGCCTGTTTCATAACGGATTTTTCTGCAGGGAAGATATTTAGAAGACAATTACAACTACCATTATAATTGAGCCGAGAATGTTCCTTTGGGTCACCCGGGTAGACAGACGAGACTGACAAACTCCTTGGTAGCCCACTCTCCATCCCTAGAGGATAACTGAAGCTGAATAATATAATAAATAATACATTTTCCAAAATTCACTACACTATAATGTACAAGTCACGATGATTATGAAACATCTAGAAAGTTATTAGGAGTGCTCTTATATTAGAAAATAGTAATTGATTTCTAAACGTCGATGCGAGCAGCGATGCGAGAAGGTGGGTGGAGTTAAAGGAATAAAAGAAAAAAGTAATACATGGTAGGAAAACAATGTAGAATTACTCATAGATGTATGATCTGCCTTCTGGATTTATTTAAGTCCAAACACGATTTGACTTATTGTGTTGAAAGAAGCTCCACCCGCAGTCAGAATAAAACATATTGAAAGAGTGTGAAATGGCATGTTGACTATCAGTAAAATTTTATTGCCATGAAAGCCGCCATTTTGTTTTAGAATACGGTAATATCGGGATATTATGACGTAGTGTCTGCACCGTTGGTCCCAGGTAGCTGCACGAGGCGCTGCGTTATGCAAGCAGCTCATGCGGTGCGGGTACGAACGTGTTGGGGTCACGCGATCGACGTTCATATTGTATAACTAGTGCCGTTAATTGGACGATTTCTCACATGCACAGTACACCAGCTCGTTTTTTCACGACGATCTATTGGGCCATTGTAACCGGGGAGTCCGACGATGTCCCCACTGTCCTCTTCCATTTCACTATCTTCGTCCCTGGTGCAAGTTCCTCTTTCATAAATCATGGCTCAAAATCATAGAAATTTGCCCGCCATATTGGACAATTTAGCGGAAATTAAATAAATATCGCGCGAATAATTAAATAATTCACCAGAGTTTCGTAAACAACTTTCGCGTGCATGAACGAGCGACGAAACAGTCGGGTACTCCCGATTACCATTGGAATTGACGCGCGTCTGGGTGCCGCTCAATGCACCTCAATGTACATTGTATAGGTACAGACCACATCCGTTGAGATACGGCTCTGGTGCAGACAATACGTCATAAATCCCGTATGTGCGGGATATTTAAACAACATGGATACGTCACTGTCTTACAGACCGTGGATACAAATTACGTTCAATAAATTTTTGTTAAGCCTTGCTTCAAACGGATTCTGTATATTACTCAATGTCTTTCAGGTCACATTGATTCATTTATTGGCTGGAATTTTCCTTTAAATAACAGCACTCGAAAACAAAATAATTCAAGAAATACTTGATACCATCACTCAGCTGAAAATTGAGAAGCTGATCACAATATCTCCATATATTTTGCAGCTCATGGGTTTGATCATTGTGAAAATGTTTAAATAAATGTAACTTTTTGCCCAGAAAGTTGAGGTCCCAATAATACAGAGCTGAAACTTTAGTTTTTACACCGTTTTTTGTTTCTTGACTGTGATTATATAAATGGACTAATGTAGGTCATAAAAAAGCATAAGGAGTTTTCTTTCAGTTGGACATCAAACAACAAACTTAGGTGCCACGTTCCCTCAGCATCACTCGCCGTACAGTTAACCACCGTGACGCCCTTGGTGAAATTCGTCCCAGAATTGGATTACACGAAAGTTGAGTGCTTGCCGGTGTAAGCATCAGTGGCATCGGGGATCGTAAAGTTGACCATCGGACCGGTGAGCTATGATATCGGCATCAGGGCAACCTGAAAAGACTGCTTTTGGAGTTTCTGTCAAAGAATAAAAGTATTATGTTGTAGATTCGAATGATGCTCTTCCGTCATCTAACTTCTCCCGGTCAGAATTGACAAGGGATCTAAAAATGCCAGCCTCATGTTTGAGTAAGATTGACAAGATAACTGGGTCAGAGAAAACTCAGCTGACCTGGGTAACTGGTTTAGAAAGAGTCCTGATCTGGATTAAAGGGTCAGTCGACATGTACACTAAATGTTTTTGAGTGTCTGTGGGAACAAAATCCATATAGACTAAGGCTGGATTCAAACAGTCACCACAACCACCTGCTATATACATGTGCAGAGGTCTCAATCTCGAACATCGAGCTTTCCTGATGGAGAGAGGCCGCGCTTTGATGACATTCTTTAGTCGGGATATCAAACGTCATTACCAAATCAACGTTCCCGGGTCAATAGCCCATTATAATCAATTATTTGTTTTTATTTTTTTTATTATTTATTTATTTTTTTTTTATTTTATTTATTTTTGGGGGGGACACCATGGCTTGTTAGCGACGTTCATATCCCCATATTTGAAAACAAAAATACAACCGATGAAAAGCTCTGGCTGCGCGCAAGATTAGGTAACGTTGGATACCAATGAGGTCAATTAAAGCATCTGGCCAACTGGATGACATTGATGCTATGAGATTCTGGAAAATATATTTTGTGAGCTAGAATTAAATTGAGGGAATTAGAAGAATTTCGGCAGCATTGTATTAATTGAAGACGAATAACACTGCATTTTGGATATCATTGAGGAAAATTAAGATTGAAACGACCTTGGATCCCAAAGGGGAAAACTACAAATCTGAGGAGACGCTGGATAAAATAAAATAAATTGGGAAAGCTTCAGGAATGAGGCTCATTAGGATTGCATCAGGTGACAAGAACGGGAGATGAATTAGGAAAGGTGTGTACGACGACGTTGGATAGCATTGATGTTAATATGCAATCTTGTCTAAAAAATATTATTGAAAAAGCTTCTTTAGTCTCTTGGCTTGAATCAAACCACAATACTCTGGAAGGAACAACTCGTACTCAGTACTTTTTGTACTCAAGTACATTTTGTGCTTGTACTCATATTCAGAATGAGTACTCGTAATCACATCCTTTTTGCCCATACCCGTACTCGAAAAGTTTTAAAAATGTTTATATGGGCACAAGCCTATATCAGAATGTAGACAAATCCTAAAATTTGGTCATTGGAATTGAAAATCCAAATCTACGTTTCCAAACCGCGGCTAGAAGGACAATATGCTGCAGAAAAGCATCAGCCTACGATCATATTCAGGACGGACCCGGCATGATAAACGTCTACATGTGTTCGCATTCACGCATTCTGCTGTTACACAACATAACGTACTAATGGACCCATAGCCTTGTTTTAGTTTTGTGCATAATAATATTTGAATCAGGCGATACATGTACAACAATTCCTATCTCCATAGTAGGGTCCTATGTCGTCAAGCGTTTACTAAGCCCAAAGAAGCAATCTGAAACCAGTTTTGGAACCCTGAGATGGAATCCTGGGTTGGTCGCTTCAACTCTTCCATGAAGTGGGGCCTGGCAGACAGCGCTCATGCAGTGCGGCGACCGGGCAGACTGCAATCATGTAACCACCTGCCCCTATACAGACCACCCTCGAAGCCAGCCTCTTTGACGTAGGACCGAGACGAAGGCATGGCTACAAGACACTGAGTTGGACCTCTGAGGTTCCGATGTTACACGAAAGAAGAAGAAGAAGTCTACATTAAGTTTAAATGTTTAAAAAAAATTTAGTCACCTTTGGCGGCCATTTTTAAAATGGCGGGACAATATATCTTTTTTAATTTTTAGTATTTTTGCACTATTTTGAGTCAGGGATTCAAAAGATCACTGACAATTTATTGTTAGTCAAAACTGAGGCCCGCCCATTTTAGATGATACGCCGCCTCTTAATGCTTATAGTTCCCAATTTGGTAATAACCTGCCGGCAATTGATGGAAGGTGGTTGAGCAAGCTTAACATCATATGACCCAGTGGTTTGTATATCACCCTTAAAGTCTCTAACCATTCATAAAATCGTGGTTAATACTATTTTCAGGCAATGAGCATTTTCCACTTTACATTAAACATTTATTGGGTTCCTTCATGAAGACGTGAACAGGAAAACTTCTGTTACTTTAACAGATTCAAAGAGAATAGTGCAAGAGGAATCCCCCCCTTAGGAAAGGTCCCACATTTGAACTATTGTTTTATATAACCTTGAGTATTTTTTATTTTTTTGTTTTAACCAGTGTAGTTAATAAGTCTCTAAAAGTAAATAAACAAAATCTCATAAGTGGCAAAATGTCGAATGTTCAAAAACAATTCCTAAAATGTCAATAATTTTCCAACATTTTCGTAACTCGTTTGAATTTTCGTCATAATATGTATTTACTTTTTTAAACCACATTTCAAACCAAAATGATGTTATTTAGGTTAACCCTATCAGGCCTGGGGACACAATGTCCCATGACATTTTAAAATAATATCTCCAGAACGCTCTGTCCGATCACGCTGAAAGTTCGTGTTGTGTCATATGACATTAATGGGATGTTCAGTTACATTGGGATTGAGAAGGGAACAGCAGTATTGTGATGACATTCTCTAACCAGTTGCGACACTACAGGAAAGTTTGCTGAAGAGGAATGAACTGGACACAACAGATGGAAAGGACATCATTCAGGTGTTCAAAGAGTTCGGCGAACTCACAACTACTACACTCAGTAGAGCAGGCGCACACCAGATTTATCTGAGCTACGTGGGGGTAAAACATATGCATGCAGTCTGCAACAACATGTTATGCTCATTTGACTGTGCCGCGTCCTTGTACGTAGACAGTGGATAGTTTGGTTGAAAAAGAATGGCAATGACTGGCTCCAATTTCCACTGACCACTGTTCAAATATGATCACACTGGTAAGTCATCTTTGCCAGTGATTAAACATGTATTCATTATATAATTACCAAATTGGGAAGCTACCTAGGCTACCTATAAGCATTAAGAGGTGTGGCATATCATCCAAAGTGGGCATGGTCTCAGTTTTGTACCTAACAATTAATTTTTTCTCAATTGTCAGTGACCTTTTTGAACCCTCAACCCATAAAATAGTGCTAAAATACAAAAATGTAACAAAACCATGTTATTTTCACCGACGGGTGGGGGGCGCTCGTCAGGTGCGCTTTCGTTACGTAAACATTGTTACAATGTATAGAAAATACAGGGCTTTGCCTGGGGGTTCGCTGTTGCAAGTGAAATTTGCAAGTGAAACGACAAAACAAATTACGATGTCCCGCGCGAATCACGTGTCAAATGGACATTTCACTTGCAATACAAACTTTGTCCAGCTCAATCGACACCAAAGTAGAATCGGCAATCAAAACACAACGCACAACAGCAGATGTAGACCATCTAAGGATTCCAAACTGGTTTCAGATCGCTTCTAGGTCTTAGAAACACCTGACCCTGTTTTTGAACATAAGGACCCTACTATCATGAAAAGTACTCAACTACAGCTCTGTTTCTGTAATAAAGTATCAAAAGGGAATTATATTATCAATTGGCATGTCAGTCAACTCGCCTCAGGCAAACTCAGGCCTCTTTACCACAACTTGCCCTGACAAACTCACCCGTGGTACAGCCAAGGTTAACGAAGCAAAGAATCTGCCCGGCCGCTATATACCGCCGAAGAGAGAATCATTTGGTGATTGCTTTAAGATACCATCAGAAAAGGGCTCTTTGGCAAAATACAGGAGACCCTTGGCAAACAAGAAAAGTTCATGAAAACTTGTGCTGAGTATTTTTGGTTCCCAGGTTGGCCGGAGCTAGTTCGAGGCGAGGAGGAGGTCTACTAGTTCACATGGCGCAACCGACTCATTGCTGTCATCCACCCACTATGAGATTCACCAGAGAAGCCGCCGCAACTGGTAGCATTGGATCCAGTTAGAACCGCTGACGAACGTTTCCTGAAACCATGGGTACAACGTTGAGAGGTGAAGTGTACAGACACCAAGAGGACCTGATTCTTTGCCAGGTAGTAGTAGGGGCGAACGACCCACAGTACCGCCGGGACACGAAGCAATAATTCAGGCATGTGGCTCGCCTAAAACGGTGTTCCAGCGCCTAAGGATGCGGGCTTAAAATCAAAACCCAAAAATGTGGCTGTTCAACAGGTCTCCCGAAAC
>CM055828.1:11442503-11571667 GCA_029582265.1 Zoroaster sp. YZ-2022 | reverse complement strand
TCTTTGCTCAATTTGTTATTTTCGGCTCTCTATATACCAGAATCTGTTACGATATTAAAATTAATAATATTCCGGTAAATTAAATTAATACTATAATAAATATGGCGAGCATTTACGGACCTAGTCGAACGAATGATAATATCGCTAAAGAGAGTTATAATAATAAAAATACCCTCCTTGAAAAAACTGGATTTGCCAATAATGTTGGAGGAAATGAATATTTATACAACTATGAGAACATAATTTGGATTACTTGGGATAGTGCATACGCCCTAAATTTAGGCGCTTATAATCTAGTAACGGATTGCACAACTTGGTTTACAAATAATGGCTCGCAAGCACGCTTTTTTACACGTGATATTGATCCGCGTGTTTCACCATTCTTTTTTCCAGAATTGCAAGAACTGCTTGCTTTTGATAATGAACTAAAGCTTTTAGAATGTGGTATTTGCTTTAAAACGGAATATAACAACTATAAGAAAAAAGTTTTTGTACGAGCGGTATTTTTCGGCTCTTTAAACACTGGAATCTGTTACGATGTTAAAGTTGTTACTTGGCCGTTAAATTAAAAAAAATAATAATCTTTTTCTATTAATAAAAATGAGTGTGCATATAGAATCAACGAATGTACTTTATCCGAATTTAACAGTTTTAACGAATGACTCTGACGCGGAGCGTGCCAAAGCATTTCGTTTGCCAAAAATCGACGATATTCAAAAAGAATTACGAATCGAAATAAACGAGCGTGAAGCCGTATATAAAAAATATAATAAAATCATCAACGCTTGTAACGTTGTAGAAACAATAGCTGAATTGGGGTGTATGGGAGCAGGAGCCATCGGAATAGCCAGTATCGCCAGCGTTATAGCGTCACCCGTGGGATACGCTTTAGAAAGTTTAGCTTTAGGTTTGGGCAGCGCAGCTTTCTCTCTCAGATATGTGAAAAATAAATTGTATAAGAAAGCTAAAAAACACGACGAAATACGAATTTTAGCATTGAGTAAACTCAACACGATCGAAAACCACGTTAGTAAAGCCATCGAAGACGGTTACATCAGTCAAGAAGAATTTGTGCTCGTATGCGAAGAGCGAGATAAATATTACAAAATGAAAGAAAAAATCCGTAATAAACTAGACAAACCGGCGACTTTACCGTCAAAAACGGAAATTAAACCCGTCGATGTAAATGCAGAAAAAAAAGTTCTTATAGAAAAACTTTTGAGTTTAAAGTAAACTTGAGCGTAAATAAAAATTATTATAATCAAAAACACGCTTCGCGAGTAGCGGAGCGTGTAAAAACGTTTGATAGACCTCCCCCGTATAATTATAATTTATAATCCATAAAGAAATTTCTTTCTAACAATTCTTTTCATCACGCTATTAAACGAACGTCCAGCTTTTTCCTTCTACAGCTTTTTAAATGATAATAAGGATTTTTTCTTAATATCTTTACGCATTTCGTACACAAACCTACCTTTGCTTTTGTCCCTTTTTTACATCTTTTACACGCAATAGGAATACTTTTTCCACTATTAACCTTCCATTTATGCAAGCCACAATATACCGTATTCCTAGAACTAGGAATACAACACTTGTCTGTTTTACCAACTAAAAGCCATTCGCAAGGAACTTTTTCATATTTTGTTGTCATCTTTATTATTAAACTAGATAATATTTGAAAAAATTTTCTTCACTTTTTTAACTTGCTTTTTAAAACCGGCGGTAACCGGCGGTTTTTAATACGACGATGCCATAAAAAAGATTTAATGACGTCATCGTATAAAAAAGATTTAAAATAACGTTAGATGGAGGGTCTAGGTCAACTACTTAAAGGGAAATTCCCTTAAAAAATGATTTTTAAAAATCATTTTTAGTAGTTGTCCTAGAACCCCCATCTAACATACTACTCATGGAGACCAGAAAATGGATACTTTTTTTGACATGACATGATAGAAATCTGTGTACCTACATGTACCTAATACATGATAAGACATGTAACTGGTTGACCCTCATGCTTTTCCTGGCAACACTGTTGAAGGCTGATGAGGTGTGGTAGTTGTCACTTGTTGGTTGAGCTGAAACCAATGATCCTTCCATCAGTAGTATATGTAGACACAGCATCTCTGTGATGCCATCATGGTCAATTGTGGCAGAAAACAAGAATATTCTGTTGTCCCTTCTTCCCAACTCAATCTGTAAAATAAAAATAGAGTTTACATTTTAAGGGCTGATGAAATACAATGTTATGTTAATGGCAAAACCATCAAAATCAGTTGAATGCCAGAACGGTATTTCAAATCCCACTTTAATGTTTTTTTATTTTGCTTGCCCCAAATTTTAATTAAATTAAGCAAGTTTCCAACAGTAAAGTATGTGGATTATTTGATGTTTTAGAGCTAAATATTAAAGATGTGATCGTGTGTGTGTGTGTGTACTTACACGCCATTCGTTGTGGGGTACCAAACACAATGGAACAATGGTACCCCACAGAGAATCTTTAGAAATTCTGGTACCCCATAGGGGAATTCAATAGAAAAGGATAATAGAACGAAAAAAGAGTTTTAATCGAACGAAACAAAGGAATACCCCACAAGTGGGCATGTGTGAGAGTGTGTGTGTGTGTGTGTGTGTGTGGGTAGGCCTTCGCAAGGTTGTGGGGACTTATAACAAAAGGGTAGGCAAAAACACTATCTGTGGGGACATTTTCATGTCCCCATAGCATTTTTGGTCCTCACAACTGTGTGTAAAAGTGAATGTATGTCCCCACAATTACAGAAAAAGACTACAAGTGTGTGTGTTTTTTATCAACAAAATTGTAATTTTTGTTTTTTGTTTTTTAATCAAAATTCATTCATTCAAGTATGGTCTTCAACAGGGTTGGGATGACAATGACACGTTTAAGTTTTAACAGGGGAAAAAAATTGTGTAACTTTTTCAAATTTATGAAATAATCCACATACCTTATTACCTTCTATTTCTGTGAATATTTGCTGGTTCTTTTATTTCACAAAGCACTGCCAGAAACCTATTGTATGTTCACAATTCCCACGTACATGTAGTTCATTTGATACATTTTAATTACCCTTAACTCTCCTACTCTAGCTGCACCAGTAGCGGAACAAGTTACCGCCGGGCCGGGGGGCAGAGCGCACGGTCGCCCCCCAGGCATCATTCCCTAACCACACGTGATTTCCGAGAGACCCGTCATGATTACACTTCATGTTTTCAGGGGAGCTCAAAATAAAGAAAGGGCCCGGTTGATTTGTGTAAGTTCCAGCTCGGGCCCGGTCCCCCAACCACCCCCACCCCCCACCCCCACCCCCTCCACCCTTTGGGGAGGGGTCCGGGCCCCCCCTCCGGGCCGGGGGACGGCTGCCCCCCCCCAGCCCCCCCTGACGGTCCGCCACTGAGCTGCACTTCAGTAGGAAGTAGCTATTGTGATCAAAACCAGTCAACTGCCTGTTTTGACCGTTGACCCAAATGTGCACACAGGGGCATTTTTGACTGGTTTTTACTGTCATTTTGACCACCATGACAATGATTTTACCAGTCAAAAATGGTTGACTTATTTTGATCTGTAAATGTACTTACTACACGTCAGGTTTGACAATGTTCGACTTTTAAGTGCACCAGATATACCTTGCCAAGTATATCAACATTTTGACTGATTTTGACCCTTGTAGTAATAACGTTAGAAGGGTTACCGTAACTAAAACTTATAATAAAATTTAAATTTCACAAAAATTACCTATCTCACATTACTTAGTGAACATTATGTCAAAAGTATCTGCTTGGGCAAGCTTAACTTATCACAAAATTTTAGATTGCCTTTTTTGTACATGTGGTGCTAGGGAAGGAGTCCAGCGTATTGTCCTGAGCACCATGTTAACATTAGGGCCAATACACTGGACTCCTTCCCGAGCCCCACATGTACAAAAAAGGTGTAATTTTCCCTTTTTTTCAACTTTTGATCTGCTAATTGTTTACAACCTAAAAATTTGTGATTTGGTAACCTTGCCCAAGCAGACACTTTTGGCATAAAATCTGTTATTCTGGGATATCTCATTTTCATGAAATTTTCGAAACATGTTTTAAATTAAAACAAAAATAATACTTAAAGGTACACACCGCCTTTGTCGCGCGAAATTGGGCGATAAAAACGCCCCTCAATATTTCATTGTTTTACATACATGGTTGGAAAGATCTTTCAAAAGTAGAATATAATTGTCCACACAAGTACTCCTGAAAGATGTGTCGTTTTTCTGTTATTGTACAAAAACCAATGTCATGTGACTTTCTTCGACCAAAATTTGTCCAGAAAACTCACGAGGACAAAATTAATAGTCGCACTTTCAGACGTTTAAAATGTTTATTACTGAACCTAATTCAAGAATAATTATTTTTTATAATTCATTGATACTTGACAAAAGTGAAATGATTTTGAAACAATGAGTGAAAATTGTCAAAATCGACAAAAAGACGAAAGTCGTGGCACTTTCCCGAGACACCGGGAACCGAACCAAGACTGTACCAGTACAGCCATGGGCGCCAGCGCGGCCAAGCGCCCGAGGCGTGAGCCTGCTGGTTAGGCCATAAATATATCAACACTTTTCGCGTGGAGCGTAAAGCAGGGTATCGACCACTGTGGTGCTTTTCGTGTCGGGTATTTTGAATTATGATACTGCCAGCGAGTTTAGTTTTGGAAACAACAATGACGCATTCATTCGGAACATCGTCACAGCCCCTTCTTCATATCAACGCCAATAAAAAAGTGACAAAAACTGTTCAGTTTGGAAGGCCATCCGCCAAAATCAACGCCAGAATTTAGACCGAGCGGGCTGGGCAAAGAAAGGCTCACCGTCTACGGCAATAAAACGACGTATGCCTGGCGACCATTGACGGGCCAGCCAACCTCAAATGATGGCAAACACTCAGGGATTTGATTGTTGAACGTGATGGTGACCATGATGATATCATGAATAATGTCGCATTTGTAGGATTGTTGGACAGGTAAGAGTAATAAAAGAGAAATATTGTTTGATAATATAATACTTGTAGGGCTTTTGTGTGGCTGTATGCTGAACTCTTATGATGAATTTCTGTTAGCCATTACATTATTTTTGATAGTTCCTATAGCCAAGGCCCAATGATATTGTGATGATGTTTACAATACAGACATGATAATTATGAGATATAGTTTAGAAAGCAGAACAATTTCCAGTGAAGTAGTTGTAATTTCCACCATCAATGTATTTTATGGGGAAGATGGTGAAAATTCAAACATGGTCTGGAGGAAATAGCATCAGGTACCATTATTTCCAGTACGAGTACGAGTACGAATTTTTAATATGCACCATATCCATCATATCCACCATTATTTCATTAGCTGTTATGTTTTGTTTTATAGGTATGAGAAAACATCACTGCCAGTATTTTTACTTGCATCAACACCATGTAGAGTTCAGCTTGATTCCATTTCCACTATTCACATCTACAAAGCATTGCCAAGGTAGAGTAAAATCATATTTTTTTTTAAATCCCATTTATTATTTTTGTTTTGTTTTTATAGAAAACTTAGTTTATGTAAATATTTGTTTTTCTATAAAACAAAATCAGATTTACAGAAACAATTTCTCATTTAGAAAAAATTAAGTTCAGGTTCAGGTCCCCCCCCCCCCCTCCTTGTGCATGTTTAATGTTAAATTGTCCATATTAAAGGGACAACATCACGACCAGAGCAGACTTTCAACAGGGCATGGAATCGGTGTCCAAGTTTAAGATGAACACAGTGACTGAAACTTACTGGCTCATTTATTCAGCAGCATTGTTAATATGACCTTATCATGTGGGGTGTTATTTTCAGTCACCGAGGTAATCTAAAACTAGCACCGATTCCATGCCCTGTTGATCGTGACCGTTGTCCTCTTAAAGGAAAGTACAACAGCATAACAGCTGTTATCGGTAATATTTACTTACTTTGAATGAAGATCGTTTAATAATGAATATGTTAAAGTTTGAGCTCAATGGGAGTCTAAGTCATGAGAAAAGTGTGAAAACCCTTCATAATTCTTTAGGAAAACATTAGTAAATGTGTATATTTTGTTTTTCAGTTTTCTTTAAAATAAGAACACAATAAGTTGAATAATTGTTTAACTTCGTCACATCCAGTTAGCTGTAGGTAATAAATAATTCAGTAATTGTGCAATCAAGTCATAACCAGTGATGTACCTTCCCTTTAACATCATATCCAAACATTCATGTGAACATGTTTTTTAAAAATTCCTACAGTGCCCTAGCATCTCTTGGTGAACTCCCAGGTATACATGAGCTCCATCAATCAACATCAAAGTCAGTTGCACAAGATCAACAAGTGGAGTCACAGCAACATATGGACACAACATCACATGAGCCTGTATGAGTAAGTGAAATACTATTTGGCTGTCAACACATCACATTTCACAAAAAGTTATTTAAATTGTACAGATATTACTGTAAACACCCCTACATGTACACTTGTCTCACTTAAAAAAAAATATATATAATGTTTATATCAAAATTTAGTTTTTCTCTAGTCCGAACTTGCACATGCTGATTTCATGTAGCCTTATAATCAGTTTCTAAGCAATTAAGAAAATACACTTTTGTGTATTCAGTAACTCTTGTGCAATATAAAGGAAGAAAAAAGTAATTATCCTGCTGAGAGTTTGTCATTTGCAGTGTGTGTGTGAATGGTAAGTGTACTGTAGCACTAATAATTAGCCAAAGTAGCTTTACATGTGTTATTCATGGCTGGCTATTGTGTTATGTTTTTGTGCTGGAGTACTATCAGTAATCTTTCTTTTGTAAGATTGTATACATAATGTTCGTTCATGTTTGGTCCATAGATGAAATGGAGTGAGATGGAGTGAGATGGAGACAGAGACAGAGACGAATGCTCAGTTCATCATGTCACCTACGTATGTGAATGGGTGTCAGCAAACGGAAGCCTACCACACCTAAGTTACTAGCAGACATTCCACTGAATAAGAGTTTTCTCAAGAAGATTACCTACTATATCAACTTCAGGTTTGTTACGGGTGCCATCCAATCAAAAGTTTCAATTAAGTACAGGCGACATGTCCTACTTTTTAAGACACTCTCTGCCAACAACTGCAGGTATAACATGAAAATGTTTCAAGACAAATGCAACTGACAGCCCTCAACCCCCCACACACACACACCAAAATTACTATATTAGTATTTTGTAGTTTGTACTACTTTGAAAATATTGAGATTTTGAAGCTTTACATGGTTGAAGAACAGTAGGAGTAAGATTAATTATCTTTCAAGAGTAGTAAATAGCATTGGTTCTGAGAACTGGCAGTGACATTACTTTACGTTTCAATCAGTATACTCTGATTGTCTTCAGGGGGATGAAGATGATCAGAGTATACCGATGAAAGTTATTCCACCACCAGTTCTTCTAAGAACCAACACTTCTATTAAACTGTAGAGATAGTTACATGGTGCTACCACAAATCTTACTCCTACTGTATACAAACATGTATTCTTAGATAAATATGCATAATGATATTGACACTAGCCCAACACATGCTTTTCAAAAATCATGATGATGATAAATCAACATGTAAAAACACTATGAAAATAGTTTGCCAGGGTTGAAGGTAGCCAGATAAACTTATTCAGCGTTATTATGGGCATAAAGTCACAAAGTTGATTTAGGGTAGAAGGGGACTACATGTATAGGATTTGGATTAAACTTGGCTGCATATTCAAAGGGCAGGAAGTGGGGGTTATATTGATTGGTGGGTGGGGGGGTGGGGAGCTAGGGTTACTGAAGACACTGAAGCATGGAGGAGCATATAAACATTCTCCCATTCTTTGTTTTCCAACTTTACCAAGAAAAAGTTACCCTGTGAGAGAAGAGTCTTTACACTCCTGATATTTCCATGTTGTAAATAATTTTTCCCTACATGGAACATAATAGAAAGTTGGCTAATAATTGTGCATTTCATCCATGTTCATGTATCAGGTACCACAGAGTCTACTCAAAGCACAGGCGTATAGTAATTGGGTGGAGAAGAAACAATACAGCGTATGTCAAATAGCTAATGTCTGCAGTCTTCAACATGTCCAAGCTTGTATGGATGTCAGCTAATTAGCCTTTCATTAGAAAGTTTTTATGATAATATGATAAAGTTTTTCCTTCTTTCCCCTGCCCTCGGCAGAAGAGTTGTCAAAAAGTAAATAATACCCAAAAGTAAGGCCACAAGTTCTAATTAGCCAATTGACAATTCAAACAAAATTAAATGTAAATACATCCACTTGATCAAATCTGATAGTTGCTTGCCCTTTTCATTTTGTTTATGAAAACCTTTAAATTCTAGATTTAAATGAAGCCAACATTGGTATTTATGTCTTGGTATTAAGTCTTGTACCAAAAAAAATTGAATGGATGGACTGCATGTTTATATACCGAGAGTGATCTTTATTTATAATATACTTCACTTTTAACTCAAGTTTATAATGGACAAAAATATAATGATAAATTGAAAATGATAGTAACACTGTAATCAAGCATCTCCTTATTGTGACATGTTTATAAATTTTCTTTGTTTTCACCTATACTGCAAATAATTAAAAATCATTAATAAAATTTGAAACAAATTCTACATTGCTTTTTACATTTTCAAGGTTGTACACATATTTGGCAAAATGTCTGTAGCTGCATCCATACTATAGAATTACAAGATCAGATGCCATTTTGTACATAAATTTTTAGACATTGAAAACAATCAAGAGTTGTATGGGTGCTTGTAAATTGCTAATAAAACAATGAAATACATTTTTATTTTAACTGTCCATTTGGTTTCATGACTTGACTTTTGTGGTTCCACTCCTCCCTCCCTCCCCCCCACAATCAATTGAAACCACTTTACTGACCTGTTTAACCTATTGTAAACAATCTAACAATGAGTGTACATGGTCTTACACATAACTAGTGAAACGACTTCAGTGTAAATGAGCCCAACAATGATCATTTATTGACAAGAAAACAGAATCAATCTGCATAATAAATGTACGGTCTGTATGTACGATTTAGTGACAGTTCAGAATAGGTGACATTCAGGGGCTGTCATTGGAATCGGTAATTTTGGAATAAAATGTCTGCCCCTCCCCCCCCCCCAGGTTCTTGGTGATGGCATGTACTGCCACTGGTGATGAACCGACATTTGTTTTCAAAAATTCTTTGGAGTATTATTGCAGCACTATAGAATCCAAGAACTGGGGAGGGGGAGGGGCAAACAAGCATATGTTTGATTCCAAATTACCAATTCCATTGACCGAATCGAGAATCACACCCAGCATCAATTCTGCGTAGCTGAAGTAGCAAAATGTTTGTCCTCTTTCTGAAAAGATTTAAGAGTGAACAGAGGAGTAAGGGCTTAGATTTAAATAAATTCAAAATTATCAACAATCACTGTGAAATAAATTAAAACATTTTTAACTGATATGGATTGGAAAGGTGGTTAGACCCTTCTCTTGGACTGAAATGCCAGTACTGCTATAGCAAAAAATTACATATTATACTAAACCTTAATTTTGTTGTAATAAACAACAAAAAAAACTAAATAAAATGTTCATCATTGGTATTTGATAATGAACATTGACTTCAACCCTGTAACACGTTAACATTAGATCTCATGAAAAATAGCGTAAAAACCAACCTGTGAAAATTTATTAAAAATAAGTGCTCCCCCTCGTGTTTCACAAAGTTATATCTGGGAAATTCTTGTATTTATAATGTCTTTTTTCTTTCTTTTTCTTTTCTCTAAGATAAAACTAGGCCCCCTAAAACTTAAAAGCATTAGTAGTATGGTAGATGGGGGTCCCAGGACACCTCCCCAAAAAATCATTTTCTCTGTATGTCTATAGGGGATTTTAACAATATCAAAAAACAGATTTACTGTTTTTAAACACATTCTCTGTATGTCTATAGGAGGGGGTTTTTAAGCAGAAAACTAAACACTTCACGTTTTTTTAATTTATTTTTTCCCTTTTTTATTTTCTAAATATATAACGAATAGAGCATGGAACGAGAAACAAAATATTTATCGAAATGGACGTTGCAGGAATTGAAAGATTTTATGCAAGAACACAGATCAAATAAATTATTTGATCGTTCTTTTTTTTTTGTTCCAAACAGCAAGAATAAATTTAATAAACGTGTTTATTACGAAGCCGTGAAAAATTATTTAAAACAACAAAAAACAAAGCCATTGTATAAATTCAATTTAGCTGAATTGAGAGAGCGTATAGTGTCTGAAAATATAAATATACCTAGACACGGCTCGGGTAAAAGAGAGCAGTTGATAAAAAAAGACTACATCGATGCTATTAAAAGGTTTTCCGGGCAAGAAGCAGAGTTGAGATTTAACCCACCAAAAGACGGTGGAAAATATTTACGCGAACGAATAATGATCGTTCCATTGAATCACAGCAAAGGAACCGACCTAAACATTTTCTCACAAGCGGTAAAACCAAAGATTATTACCAAGTTACGCGAAGACTTGAAAGAATTTAACGCGTGCAAGTTTATGATATATATACGAACCCAATTTTCATAACAAAAAACAAATTGTTTTATTAGATTTAGACAATATCGAAAATGTACTTGATAATGTTTTTTCGCAAATTGCTGAAGCTTTAGAAAAATATACGAGAGAGGGTAGCGGGTGGGTAATAGATCGTATCATCGATATGAACGTTAGAATTAGCAAGTATCAACCTTTGAGAGGTGGTAGTTATATCGAGCTATGCGACTATATAAAAAATAAAACGGCATGCATCAACGTAAAAAACAAAGACGACGATTGTTTGCGATGGGCGCTGCGCAGCGCTCTTTTTCCCGTGAAAATTCATCCAGAAAGAACGAGTAAATATTCAACGAGTGACGGTTTAAATTTTAACAATATAGCTTGTCCAACGCCGATCTGCCAAATAAAGCGATTAGAAAAACAAAACAATATAGCGATAAACGTTTTTGGTTGTGAAGGAAAATCGATACTAGTTTACAAACTTAGCGAACAACCCGCGGAACTAGATCGCATAAATTTACTTTTGATTCACGCTGACGCTGACGCGGAGCGCGCTAGATCTCACTACGTTTGGATTAAAAACATGAATAAGTTACTTTTTGATCAAACGAACCACAAAGAACGTAAACATTTTTGTTTGAGATGTTTACAAGGTTTTTCGACAGAACCGTATCTCAAAAATCACATAGAAATGTGTAAGGGGACAAACGACAGACCAACAAAAACCGTTCTACCAATAAAGGGTAAAAACGATAAGGTTAAATTTATAAATTATCATAAAAAGATGAAAGCTCCATTCGTAATATACGCCGACTTTGAGAGCATTATTAAAAAGATTGTTGACTCTGACGCCTTTACCAACACTAAAAAACTACAAGAACACATCGTTTGCGGTTATTCATACGTCGTCGTGCGATGCGACGGTGTGACTAGCACCCCCTGCACGTACAGGGGAGAAGATGCGGCTAAACGATTTTTAAACGAGTTAGAAAAAGAATCAAGAACTATCAACGAGATATTTAAAAATCCTGTAAAGATTTCAATGACGGAAGAAGATGTAGAAGATTACAACTCTGCGAATGAGTGTTGGATATGTGAAAAGAAGTTTTTTGAAAGAGACGCCGCTGACGCGGAGTGTGACGAGAAGCGTGATAAGGTAAGAGATCATTGTCACGTTACCGGTAAGTATAGAGGCGCGGCACACAACTGTTGCAATTTAAAACTGAGTTTAAAACCAGACAAAACTTTTATTCCGGTCGTGTTTCATAACTTGAGAGGCTACGACTCTCATCTCATTATGCAGGCTGCGGGTTGCAGCGAGGGAAATATAACATGTATCGCAAACAATATCGAAAAGTATATTTCTTTTAGTATCGGACAACTACGATTTATCGACAGCGCTCAATTTTTACCAGTTTCGCTAGACAAACTCGTAAAATCAAACGATTCTTTTCCAATTACAAAAAAGTTTGAACCCTCCTCCGAAAAATTTAATCTGATTAAAAGCAAGGGCATTTATCCTTACGAGTACATGGACTCTTTCGAGCGTTTCAAAGAAACACAACTTCCTTTGCGTGAATCTTTTTACAGTAGTCTAAACGATAGTAGTATTACTGAAGAACAATACGAGCACGCAAAGAACGTTTTCAACAGGTTTGATTGTAAAAACTTGGGTGATTATCACGATTTGTACGTGCGTACGGATACTTGCTTATTAGCGGACGTATTTGAAAACTTTCGCAAGTCTTGTATACGAGAATACGATTTAGATCCGGCCAATTATTACACGAGTCCCGGGTTAAGTTGGGACGCTTTATTAAAACATTCGAAACAAACTTTAGATTTGTTTACAGATATTGACATGCATTTATTTATAGAGAGGGGTATTAGAGGAGGAACGTGCATGGTGAGTAAAAGATACGCTAAAGCAAACAATAAATATTTAGATGATTATGACGAAAATATTCCATCGAGTTACATTATGTATTTGGACGCGAACAATTTATACGGCTACGCGATGAGTCAACCTTTACCTACGGGTAATTTTAAGTGGATGACGTCATCACGAATAGAACGACTCGAGAGAGAAGGATATAAGAACAATAAAGGATACATTTTAGAAGTTGATTTAGAATAGCCAACCAGTTTACACGATTCTCACAACGCGTTTCCACTCGCGCCAGAGTCGTTAAAAGTGCCGAAAGAATGGATGAGCGATTATCAAAAAGGGTTGCTAAACGACAAACCGGCTCCAAACGTTTTTAAATTAGTTCCCAATTTATACGATAAACGCAACTACGTGATTCATTATCGTAACTTAGAATTGTATTTGCAACTAGGACTAAAGCTAACTAAAATTCATAAAGTTTTAGAATTTGACGAATCGTGTTGGATGAGATCGTATATCGATAAAAACACTCTGCTCAGAAAACTCGCGACGAGCGATTTTGAAAAAGATTTGTACAAACTTATGAACAATTCAGTTTTTGGTAAAACGATGGAAAATGTACGAAATCGCATTAACGTAAATTTGAAGCGATTAAACGATGAAAAAGCAGAAAATCAAATTAAAAGACTCATAGCTAAACCGAATTTTGCCGAGGCTAGGATTTTCGATAATGAACTGGTAGCGATTCACATGCACAAGACAAAACTCGTTCTCAACCGCCCAGTCTACGTAGGAATGAGTGTACTGGATTTATCTAAGCATTTAATGTATGATTTCTATTACAATCATTTAAAAAAAGAGCGCGGTAATGAGTGCGAGTTGATTTATACGGATACGGATAGTTTGTTACTCGAGATTAAAACGCAAGATGTGTATAAAGATTTATGTAAAAACAAATCTTTGTACGACTTTTCAAATTATGAACAACAACATTTTTTACATTCTGAAGACAATAAAAAAGTGATAGGTAAAATGAAAGACGAGTGTGCGGGAACTCTAATCTCTGAAGTTTTGTGTTTGAGACCCAAAATGTATTCGATACTTTTATCTAATGAAAAACAAATAAGAAAAGCTAAAGGAGTTAAAAAACAAGTTTTAGAACAACAGATTAAACACGACCGCTATAAACAAGTTTTATCGTTTAAAAATACTCTACATCACGATATGAGTTTTATTAAACATGAAAAACACAAAATATATACATCGAGAGTAAATAAAATATCGCTATCTCCTCTAGACACAAAGAAATACATTTTAGAAAACGGAATAGACACTCTTGCTTACGGTCATTACAACCTCACCGTTTAACAACAATTGTAACCGTACAGAGCTCGGATCGTAATGCAACAATCACGATCACGATCTCTTACGATTACAACGGTGGTGGATTTTGTGTATTTCGTGGGATAATTTGTAATTCTTGTCTTACAAAACTACGAGCGGGACCTCCTTCTAAATAATACAATATGGGTTGGTTCACACCTTTAACAGTTTTAGATATTCTATATATAGATATACTCCATATGGGATCGCTCGCTCTGCGTCTCGTATCTTTTTCAGCTTCACCAGGCGCGTATAAATACCTAATTAAACTGTTGTTTGGGATTCTTTTTTCGTTTTTAACACTCACGGGTGAGGCTGGATTTTGCTCTACAGAGCTCAATTTAATAGCGTCTTTTGGTTTTAAATTTATAAGACGCGTTGTTTCATTATTTAACGCTTTTACAACCGCTGGCAATCTTTTAACCCATTCTCTATTTGTCTTTTCAGTCGCTATTTCTTTAGCGTACTGGTGAGAAAATAATCTTTCCGCTAACGTTTTATTAAACCGCTCCACTATACCCTGAGCTCTATGATTACCAGCCTCGCTTCTTTGTATGGTTACATTATGTTTACTCATCGTCACGTTAACGCTGCTCATGAATTCTTTTCCAGGATCGACTTTTAAGCGCGCGGGCCAAGACAAAAAAGAACGTTTATAAATTTTCTCAAACGCATTAATGACTTGAATAGCGGTTTTATCAGTTAACGGTTCTGCTTCTTTATATCTACTAGCTTCGTCTACGACCGTTAACGCGTACTTGTAAGTTCTTTTAACAACTACATCATGAGGAAGAAACAATAGATCTGCTTGATGAACCTCATTTGGTTTTTCAAACGCACTGTTTGATGAAGTTGGTCTAGGAATATATTTAGGATAGGGTAAATAAATTTGCCACAACGCTTGCTTTTTAATCCACCGTCGAACTGTTTTTACATTTATTTTTGTTTCTTTAGCCAGCTTGCTAATTGCATCTTGACCTTTGTAGTATCCTTTAGGACTATAATAAACGTTAGATAACCTTCTCTCGTCCATTTTCTTTTATAGTTTGTAAATATATTTTATTCAGAATTCATAATATTACTAGGCAAAATTCCTTGTTTAACTAACCACATTTGCGTCATCCCACCCGCGGCAACTACCGTAGTGAGTTTCAACCCATCTTTTATATCTAATTTTCCTAAATCGGCAGGTTTTATTTTAAATATCTTTTCACCCAACATGCTGTATAAAACAATAAAAAGAGTCATAACGGCGCTGTGATAAGCTGAATTAGCGATTCATTTTGTGTCCATATTTATACTAGTTAAATATAATAATTTTATTCCATTTCAAAAACACTCGTTGGCGAAGGTTTAACATTTTCGTTGGGTTTAACTAAAGTTTGATTTTCGTTTGAGGCGGCTAAAGTTTGATTTTCGCGCTTCGCGCGCTTCGCGTCAGCGTCAGCGTTAGAGTCGCTTAAAAAATAGTAAACACCTAAACCTCCAACGAACAAAGCAATAGCGATATAGACAAAATAGTTTGTTTCGTTGTTGTTTGAGCTTGTTGTTTCACTCGTTGACGCTGTGTTTTGCGTTACGCTTTTTGTTATTGCGTGCTGAGCACCTTTTTTTAATTCTTGTTTTTTCTTTTTATTAAGTTCTGCGAGTTTTTTACCGGCTGCGACTCTTTTTGGATCTTTTTCTTTTTTACTCGGTGCTTTGGTTATTACTTGTGGTTCCGCAACTTGCGTCTGTTGTGGTTGTACATTCGTTTCCATCTCTTTTATTATCTACGCAAGATTCTTCTTTTCTTTTTAAATGTTTTACCGTAATAAGAGTTGCGCTGAGTGGTGCTACTAACATACCATACTTGTAGTATATTTCACACGCTACGGTACTAAGCATGCTCGAAATGAATGGGTCTTTTTCTAAATCTGTAATTAGTTTACCTTCGTTATCAATTTCAAAACTATAACCGTATAAATCAACGCGATTTAAACTGAGTCCCAATAGTTTAACGTACAACGTTAGAATAGCGCTACCTAAACTTTGCGTTATATCGCGACCTAATTTGGTTTCGTGTTGCGTGTGCAACGCATCGCGCTCTTCCGTAGACAAAGCTTCAATATCGTTAACGCTATACTCTTTACCGAAAAACTTTTTTGAATCTCCTCCCGCTACAACGGATAAAAGACGTTTGTCTCGTAGCTTTTGTTTCAACAGTATCGCTTCATCGCTTGTGCTAACGTCAGAGTTTAGCACAGATTGATTTTCGTTCAACAATTTAGCAACTTCTTCCATTTATTATAGGCGTTTTATAATTATTTACGTGTAACCACCACCACTTACAGATAACCTGTAGATGACCTATAGATGGTTTACAGATGGCTTACAGACGACCTATAGATGGTTTACAGATGGTTTACAGATGACCTATAGACGACCTATAGATGGTTTACAGATGGTTTACAGACTACCTATAGATGGTTTACAGATGGTTTACAGATGACCTATAGACGACCTATAGATGGTTTACAGATGGTTTACAGACGACCTATAGATGGTTTACAGATGGTTTACAGATGGTTTACAGATGGTTTACAGACGACCTATATATGGTTTACAGATGGTTTACAGATGACCTATAGACGACCTATAGATGGTTTACAGATGGTTTACAGATGACCTATAGACGACCTATAGATGGTTTACAGATGGTTTACAGACGACCTATAGATGACCTATAGATGGTTTGCAGATGACCTTTAGTCACGTATTTCATAACTAGTAGGTTGATCCGTTTTCAAAATCAATTTGCGGTGTAAAACTTGTTTAAGTTGTTCGCGAATTTCCATTCGTAGTTCAGCCGTTGGTATAACATCGTTTTCTCGTAGACAATTTTCAAACGAGTCTCTATCTTTACAATAAAATAAACACACCCATTTAAGTTGCTCTCTAAAATCTTTCAATACGCTATTGTATTTTTGAGTAAGAATCCAACAACTATGTTTAATATGTCTACCGCTAAAAGCTAATTGAGTAATCATACATTTATTGTTCTCGTCGTATTTTTTATAATGCAACTGTTTATTAGCGCTACAATCGTCGATTATAAACAACGTTTCGTTTCCTTCTAGTATGTCGCTATATATTTTTATCGCTTTGTTTAACGCGTAATCTTTCAGATCATCGACGAGCACTCGCTCGTTGTTCCAAATCCATTTTCTATTTTGATACGCGTCATTGTTTTTTATGGTAGGACATAATATAACGATATTTTCAAAATGTTTTAAATACTCTTTTTGTAACAAGTTTAAAATAAATTCAGTTTTTCCACACCCCGTTTGACCACAAATGAGCGCAACGTGTGGATATTTAGGTAACATTTTCTTTTAATATTAGGCGTTTTTAAAAATATTGCGCTATCGTTTAACACTTGTCACTAAAAGCTATTCGCAAGGAATGTTTAATAATCGACAGATTCAAAACGTGAGTTTCTAATGTTTAGTTGAGCGTCCATGATAATAAAAGTATACATGTTTAGTTCGCCAGCGCTTTCCGCTTCTTTTTCCATTTGAATGGTAATTCCTTCAGATAAGTTTTGAACTCGTCTTCCGCTTCCGTGTATTTTATTGTCGGTGCTAGTTCTCAAATCTAAAAACAAACCATACCGACCTAGTAAATAATTCGGTAGTTTGACGTTCGATAGATCTAGAGCTTGTACGACTTGAATAGCGTGTTGTTTTCTCGAATCACCGAAATATTTTGAAATCTCTTCAAATTGTTGATACCTTTTCATTCCGTGCGCGTAGAGTTGATTGGGAACGCCTTCGATCGTGATCGAAACTTTGTCGATTTTCGGATTATAAAATTTATTGCTTTCTTGCGCGGTGGGTTCTCTGAATAAAAACAATATTCCTTTCATGCTTTTTGCCGGAGTATTTAAATTTATATTCCAAGTAGTGTCTTTTTTGTTTACCGTAGTCAAGCTTTGTCTTAGTACGCGATCAAACAATATGCTTAACCGAGAGTTATATTGGTTTCTAATCATTCGAGCGAGTTCCGGCATATGAACGACCTCGTATTCTAAACTAATTCCGCTTATAATATATTTCGCATTATCGTCGGTGCTTTTAATTACGCTACTGAATTTATTAAACACGAGTTCGTAAGTTAATCGATCTCCGATTCCCGATTGATAAAAAGGCTGATGATCGGTCAGCAATTCAAAATCGAGCGGAATGTAATATCTATTTTTAAACGTGTCCGCGATGGCTTTATCTTTTCCTCCGTTGCCACTTGTATTTTTATCGCTAGCGTCTATTCGCAATTTAGTTACGTTCGCATCTTCGATTCCTTGATACGCTAAATTTTCGCGTTGATCTTTGGTTAACCATTCGTCTTTGTAACAATTGAATATATCCGCATCGTCTAAACTGAATATTTCATTTCCTTCCATTTTAATAATTATATGTTTTACGATGGCTCTACCAATGTTTTGTACCAACGTTCTCGTATCATCGTCTGCGCTAACGAGCTCTATATTAAACGCTAATCGCGATGTATTCGGAACGATAACGTCGTTCATTCCCAAGTTTGGAAAACGTACCGTCAACAATTGATTTTCGGCAATGGTACTCGGATTGTTTGTAATGACGACTTTTTGGCGTATACCTTTTACACCTCTAGGTTCTCGTAATCTTCTGTTTGGATCCAACACATCTCCGTACGTATTAGACATTTGTATTTATACTAATAAAATATAATAATTTTTTATTAAAAAAGTAAAACCTCTTGAATTTGTGAATAAATAATAAACAAATTGTTTTGTTGTTAATAAACTATATTTACAAACACATTTTTTATTTAAAAAAAGTAATTATAAAATGGTGTCTATAGCGATGATGGTTGGAGGCGCGTTAGTTAACGCGTTAGCGTTTACCGGATCGAATTTTTTATTTAGCGGAGGTGGTAGAGAAGAACAAAAAAGACACGATTTAGCGATGGAACAACTTTCTAAAGCCAGAGATGAATACTCGAAAAAGCGATTAAAATATCTAGATTATTTAAACGAAAAAATACAAAAAGAATCGAGCGCGGTAAGAACATTTAACAGCATCGATGATGCGATGAATGAATATTTTATCATAACTAACGAACGAATAAATTTACCGCTTAATTTACGCGACGAACCGCAACTAGAAGATTTTTACGCTCCTAGCGAAGATCAAAAAACGCGTGAGATTGTATTTATAATACTAGGAATGAGCGCTGTAGGATATGTAAGTTATAGATTGTTGAAAAAAGATAAAAAGTAATTTGTTACTTAAGTTATAGATTGTTGAAAAAAGATAAAAAGTAATTATAAAATGGCGGAAGGAGGACGCGATCTTATGTTAGCAGATCCTTTATTACAAGATCTTGATGACGATGTAGACTTAGATGAAATGTTTGATGGTGAAGATAATTATAATGTTGATGAGTTTGCAAGATCACGAGAAGGTGAAACGTCTTTTAGTGTACCGACTTTATCTCAAAAATCTATTGCACTTAGAACAACAGTTAATGATTTTTATGAGAGTATAGGCTATAAAAACGCTATTAAAGACTATACAAGGTTTATAGAGAAATTAGATGGAAAAAAAAGAAGTATACTTTATTTTATAAAAGGTGATAAAGAAATACGACTAACTAATCTAGGAAAAGGAAAAGAGGGTACCTTTAGAAAAGTAAGCGGTATAGCGGGTTTAAATTTAAACGATTTATTACCATTAGGTATATATGGTGAAGAAGCGATAGTAAATGCGATAGAAGAAGCAAAAAAACCGGTGGAAGAGAAAACAAGTAGTGGTAGAAGGTTACCAGCTACACCGATGCAAATGGTAGAAAAATCTAAAAAAGTAGAAGAAGCTATCGAAATGGTGGTGATAGAGAATACGAGAGATGAAGAAACGCAAACAGAAACTCAAACAGATTTTGAATTTCCATTGCGAGAAATAAAGGGGCTCGATAGAGCTTTACGAATGACTCGAGGTCAACTTGAATTAAATTTAGCTAAATTGAGCCAGCTTGATGAAGAAATATCTAATCTTGAAAAAGAATACATAAACGCTCGAGATAGAGACGATGAAGATGTAAATAAAACGGCAAAACTACGTAAACTACTGCTAGAAAAAAAAGATGAAAGACGAGCGAGATTAGAAGCTGCGAGTGTGAATGAAAACGTTCTTCGTAGTCAAATCAATAGAATTAGAGAAACGTTTCAAAAAATGTTAATGAGAGACGTTACGTTGGGAGATAGAATTAGAACTTTATTTAGAGAACAAGGCGTTACGATCGTTAGCGTATTAACAGCTTTTAGTTTGACAATCGCTTTTATAGTCAAATCGATTACTGACGCTGTAAGTTCTGTTATACCCACACCAAAACCAACGCCCGCGGTGCCAAAACCAACGCCAACACCACCCGAACCCATTCCACCAGAACCAAAACCAACTCCAAAACCGAGCGGTAATGTAAAAGAATGGATACAAAAAACATTTAAAAATCTAGCAAATGTATTATCTAAACTATCAACGAAAGCTTTAGCCGCTTTACCAGCTATTATAGGTACGGTTGTAAGTTGGTTATTTAAGACAGCTTCAAAAGTCGTCGCGTGGACGGCAGAACATTTATGGTTAGCGTTAACGGGAGTTGGAGTACTAGTTTTAACATACACGCAAAAAGCGTTAAAACGCTAACAATTCGTAAATCATAACGCCGAGTCCGGTTAAAACGGCGAAACCAACGATCAAAGCAGTTTTTTCTTCTTTGTGAGCGGTGAGTGTGGGAGTTGGTTCTATTTCACTAACGCTAGGGTCTTCAGCAAAGCTGTCTTTGCTCTCCGCATCAGCGTGTTTAGCGATCAACTCCGTTGTTGTTGAAATATATTCTTGTACGTGTTTAGCAGTTTGTGGTAGTTGCGTTTGTTCTAGCGGTAAAACAGGAAGAGTAGTGAGTTCTGAATTTGTATCTAAATTTGAACCTAAAGATAAATCGCTCGTAGCGACCAATATATTATTGTTGTATCCCGCGTACGTGCCTATTCGTAAATTCATATCGCTAGGCATCATGTATAAATGTTCTCCTAAACAAAAGTTTAATTGAGAACGAGCATTTTGTAAAACGTCTTGATATCGTTGAATACTCATACTCAAATCTACTGGAGAGTCAATCTCAGCTTCAGTTATAGGCCTATTTATAAATTCACGTTGCGCGTCTAAACCGGTACCACCCGCTAAAAACGAACTTTTAACTCGCGCTTGAGCTCCCAATAACGCGTACACATAAGTTCTTATAGAGTCATTAATGCGTTGCGTGCCAACGTCCGTAAAACCTTTAGCTAACCTCAAAGATAATATAAACTTTGTCCACGCCATTTCAACGCGTGGTGATTGAGAAATGTATTCGACTACGTACGAACCTCCGATATCATTGACGCTATTTACTAAATTTAACTCGACGTTTTCTTTATAGAAATCCATCCTTTTCTCACGTCTATGTTGTAAATTTGAATTGTCGTAGTTTTTCCCCGGCGCCTCGATGTAACCGTAAATGTTTAGATAATAAGCCGTTCCCAATCCGTTTGAGAAGTGGTCTACTCGTTGTTTCCAATCGTCGTTGATCGATAAATGAAACTCAGCACATAGTCTATTGTAAGCGCTCACGTCTATATTGTTGGCAAACGCGTCAAAAAAATTTGAAGAAGATGTAGGACAGCTAAGTTCTTTGAGCAATCGTCTAATTTGATAATATACGTGAAATCTAAAAAAACTACGAATCATCGGGTTGTTATGATATAAATGATCGTAACCCACGCCGCATCTCGTCGTGGCGCAATACGTTACAAAATTTATTTGATTTTGATAAAATTTTAGCGGGTTTGAATGCCAATCGTTTACGACATCGTTGCTGACGACGTGAGGTAACGTATATTTTTGAAATACGTTAACAAACGACGCGCTAAATGACTCGTTTTCGCTGACGTAAATTTTTAAACTCGTTAAATCGCCGGCGTTAAAGTGTAAAGGTGCGTTAAAATTTCCAGATTGCTTGTATGGATACGTAAAATTACTGTCGAATGCTAATGGAAACGTCATTTATTATTATAAAATTTAATATTAAAATGTTTCATACCGTTGAATTAGAAATTGAGAAAAATGGTGGACGAGTTGTATTAGATAACGTTATCGATAATCGTAGCGGTACTCTCACGATATCATTACTTGGCGCAAATATTTGGGTGGGATATTATAACGTACGTAAAAAAGAACGAATAACCTATCGTACACCAAATTTGGATAACGTTGTAAAATTTATCGAGCCGGGGCTTTACAACATTTATGAAATAATATCTATAATTTCAAAAAACGAGTCATGGATAACGTTTACGATCAATTATATGGTGGGTTCTTACACGCTAAAGTTGGAGGGTGTGAAATCAATTAAATTTTCATCTGGGTTAGCTAATTTACTCGGGCTTCACAACGAATTTCTAACCGTAGGAGAATATAGTAAAAAGATTGATATACTGCCTTTTAAAATTTTATACATTCATTGCGATCAAATTTCTACGAGCGATAATTATTACAACGGTAAACCTTCTACCATTTTAAACGTTTTTCCCCTGCAAGGTAAATCATTCGGAGAAAGCATGTATATAGAATATAATAGTCCATTGTTTAAAAAACTAAAAGTCGATACTTTTAGCGAATTGAGTTTTCAAATTAAAGATTCAAAGGGTAGAGATATACATAATCATGGTTTTCCCATCATTTTAAATCTTGAAATTATATAAATATGGCGAGTATTTACGGACCTAGTCGTATAACGAGTGAGCGAGAACTAAGCGGTGTTAGTGGTGGGGGTGAAATTGTACGAACGTTATCTAGCGAAATTTACGAACATCACGGATATTTAAATAGAGATGAAATTTTACGAAGAACTATTCTCATCGAAAAATATAACGTTGTACTCGGATGGCACGCTACGTTTAAACAACCTTTTTTCATGTTTAACATTTCACCCACGTACTGCAGTATTTTTACACAATTTATAAAAACTGACAGTTTTGCTACGCACGCAGTAACGCGTGATTATGCGGCCAACATTTATTACATTCCTTCGCCAGAACGAAATGAAAAATTTCATTTTATCGATAATGAAACGCAGCATCTCAAGTACGAAATGTGTTTTAAAATGAGAGGCATTCAAAAAGTTTTTGTAGAAGCCACCTTTTTTGGTTCGCTAAATTCTAAAATCTGTTTTAATATAAAAAATTAAAAGTTTACCATTAAATTAAATTGTTGCCTGTTATAAATATGGCGAGCATTTACGGACCTAGTCGGAAAAGTGAGCGAGTTAACGACGACTCTAGTAACAATAACGAGACTAAAAATTATGATAAAACTGGGCACCTCGACCCTAGTGCACTCTTTAATATACACTTTTTTTTATACCGATTTAGAAATTAGATTGTATTGGAATCCAAGAACAGTATTTGTTTCTATATTAGGAGGTGAGTTATTTCTTTCGTACTGTACTAAAACTACCGTGGGTAATAATTCTTATTCTTCATCGGGAAGTGGTTTACGTCGTGGTGATAGTACGAAAGAATATACAACACCCGTTGGTTTTGATTTTATGTTTACGAGTGAAACACGATATTTAGAATATATGTTATGCTACGTTATAAATTTTGATGGTCGCAATATCAAACGATATATAACTATAAAATTATTCGGCTCTTTAGACGAAGGAATCTGTTACGAGCTAACCGTTAGAAATATTATGTTAGAATAAAATCTTTTACTATAATAAAAGCAATGATCAACCCTATAGAATCGACGAATGTACTTTATCCAAATTTAACGAATGACGTTGACTCAGAGCGCGCTAAAACATTCAGATTGCAAAAAATCGACGATATTCAAAAAGAATTACGAATCGAAATAAACGAGCGCGAAGCCGTATATAAAAAATATAATAAAATCATCAACGCTTGTAACGCCGTAGAAACAATAGCTGAATTGGGCTGTATGGGAGCAGGAGCCATCGGAATAGCTAGTATCGCCACAGTCATATCGTCACCCGTGGGATACGCTTTAGCTAAAAAACACGACGAAATACGAATTTTAGCGATGAGTAAACTCAACACGATCGAAAACCACGTTAGCAAAGCTATCCAAGACGGTAACGTCAGCCAAGAAGAATTTGCGCTTATATGCGAAGAGCGAGATAAATATTATAAAATGAAAGAAAAAATCCGTAACCGCGAGAGTAAAACAACTTTACCGGTGGTTAAAACTGATGATGAAACTGTAGAAAAAAAAAATCTTATAGAAAAACGTTTGAGTTTAAAGTAAACTTGAGCGTAAATAAGAGCTATTTTGCTAATCAAAAACACGCTTCGCGAGTAGCGGAGCGTGTAAACACGTTCAATAGACCTCCACCGTACAATTTAAAGTTTTAGTACAATGTTTATAATTAGTTCTAAATGCCAAAAAATAGTTTCTTTGTCTGTTTCATTAATACTCTGCAACTCGTTGTAATACAAATCGATGTAATGCATGTCTAAACCGAGCGTGTGTAAATACCCTTTTATACCAGCTAAATTTCTAGATTTAAACAACTCTGACGCTGGAACTAATTTTTCTCGCACGAGTATAATCAATCGTTGTGCGGGAATGTTTTTAATACAATATTCTAAAAATATAAAATCGTGAGAATTTGAGCTTCGCAACAGCGTACAAAACGATTTTAAATCATCAATAAGCGAAAGTATACACGTTCTTAATAGTTCACCCATATTGATATTACTCAACAAAAACTTTTTTCTAACAGCTCTACCATTACTAAATTAAACAACCGTGTAGCTTTTTTGTTCATTTGGTAAGAAGTTTTTACTTTTAATGCTCTCACGCAATTTGTGCATAAACCCGTTGTTGTTTTTGTACCTTTTTTGCAATTTTTACACTCAGCCGGCGAGGTTTTTCCGCTTTTAATTTTAAACTGATGAAAAGCGCAATAGTATACGTTAGGTGAACTACGCACGCAACATTTGTACGTTTTACCAATTATTAACCATCTGCAAGGAACGATTATTTTCTGCATGCTCTTTTATTACTTGATTAGATAATATTTTTTGTTTACGATACTCATACTCTTTTAAAACGTAATATTCATACTCTATATTATAATTGTTATTGATAACTATAATTGCGCTTCTATTGAAATTATCAATAATATCGAATTCTTGCGACAAACAATGTTTTCTTTCTCGTTGCATTTGTTATTGTTTTTTATAATATTTTTTAAGAATCACTTTCTTCACCCGTTAAAAAACTTTCGTCTTTAATATAAGCTGTAATTTTTCCTAGTTCGATTACTGACGTTGCAATTTTTAATGGAACTTTTTCATTCTTGGGCGCAAAAAATTGTATTTCTTTGTTTAAAGGAGACATTTTTAATAAAGCGCTAAATAGAGTTGAATCAAAAGTAGCTGAATAAGTAAGCAGCTGCTTTTTATGTATATTACCAAATTCAAAACATGTACCGTAAACACAATTGTCGTCGTTTAAAAAGCTAACGTAATCTAAATTGCTCATGTTAATAGTAAGTGTTACGTTTGCTTGCAATAATTTTTTAAGTTTTAAAAAATCGCTACTTTCAAATATGTAAGGACGGTAATAATCATCGTCAATAGGAAGTTCGATTACTGGCGCGTTAACAAACTTGCAAATGCTTATGTTGTTAGTTTCTCGTTTTTTCTCATCGCATGTTTCGATATACAATCGTTCTTTTTTTACGTAAACAGTTATTGGAACTTTTCGTTTAATACTACGAGTAATTTTTTGTAAAACTTTTAAATTTATCGAAAAATCAATTGGGTTTTCACATTTAAATTCCAAAAAGTTTTCTTTGTTTAATGATACGTTTACTAATATTCTTTGTGATAAATCTGTCCCACAATAATAAAACCCTGTTTCATCTACCTTAAAATGAGCTTTGGGTTTGATACCTATTAAAATATCTATTAAAATTTTAAACGTATAACCCGTTTCGATTTTAAAATAAAAATCGTATTCGTACTCTTTATTATTTTTTGGTGCTACAACTTCATCGTATTTTAAAAATTTTGAAAAATCTAATATTTCGTGCTTTATGTCGTTTTCACAAACTGGGGGTGTTAGTATTTGAGGCTCTTTTGGTTCAGGTTTTAGCTCATATTCTTTAGTATTTTCATCGTATTTTAAAAATTTTGAAAAATCTAATATTTCACGTTTTATGTTGTCGTTTTCACAAACTGGGGGTGTTAGTATTTGAGGCTCTTTTGGTTTTTCATCATGCTGACGCGAAGCATCAAACGTTTCTTCGTATTCTTCTTTAGTACTAAACACTCTTCTTACGTAGGGCGCTGTTTCTCGTTCCATGCTCTATTCGTTATATATTTAGAAAATAAAAAAGGGAAAAAATAAATTTAAAAAACGTGAAGTGTTTAGTTTTCTGCTTAAAAACCCCCTCCTATAGACATACAGAGAATTTGTTAAAAAACAGATTTATGTTTTTTGACTTTGTTAAAATACCCTATAGACATACAGAGAGAATGACTTTTTTTGAAGGTGTCCTGGGACCCCCATCTTCCATACTACTGCATTTCAGACAAAATAATTTGGTCATTAGCCCTAAACCGCCTATAGTATGTGTCCCAACCAAATAAAAATGTTTGATAATATTTTGAGAATATGAGAATCTAAAGCAAAATTGAAGCTTCCCTTTCACAATTTTTTCTTGTCAAATATGTAGAGTATGTAATCGGGGGTTTGGGCAATTTCACATAATTGCCAGGGGACATTGTCATGATTGTGTTCATCATGTTACACATGTTCTGTCTACCGATGGCAATGTATTATATATATATCATGATATTGATCATGAATGATTGAGATAGCTCACCCAGAATCCAGCATGTCCAGATAGATGCTGCTAAGGCCGGTTTGTTCAGTCTATGCCTTTCTCCATGGTTGATCCATGGTCTATCAAGCCTAATATTAAGCATTTTCCTCACTTTTTTGGATGATCTTGGACGTCGACGTGCATCTGGTTGCAATCGAATCCAGGAATTCTGTGATCGTTCGTGTGTTTACAACGGATACAAAAAATGTAAAGACTGGAACCTTGTTCCTCTTGTTACAATCACGATGGTGTGCAATGCAGAGGTACCAGTCTAAATACAATCTGCAATATTGCCGTACAGGTTTCACGGTCGTAGACTACTGGAAATGCGTATACGTGACCTTTGACATTATTGTTGTTTTTTGGACATTTCTCGGTAATTACATGATACCCAGATTTAGTTTTTTGAAGAAAACCTTCCAAAAAGGATTATCTATCATTCTATCAATCCCATTTTTTGCACTTTTAGGGCGGTGTGTACCTTTAAGGCGAAGTAAAAAATAAAATAAAACATGTTAGCATCCCCGCCCACTTCCTTTTTGGGGGCCGCATGGATTTTTTGTTATTTTTACCAATTCAAAATGAGATTAAAAAAACGTAAAATGTCAACCGATCCATCGGATAATAAAATACTTGCAAGTCAGATTCTGTCGGTCCAGTCGACCGTGCAATTGTGCAATCTCCAGTCCAAGTACGTACATTTTTGCATGGCCCCATCCGTGTGTTTCGGGTTTATTACCCACCGTGCGCGGCTAAGCCATCCTTGTGTACTACTATGGAGCTATGGTAGTTGGTACTACATACATGTACATGTACTACTAACGTTAGTCTGATTTCCCGGACCGGATATGTACATTTTATCGTCGTTGCCAAGTCAGGGAACAGAATGTATGAGCTCATGCAAGAGTGCGCACGCGCACGTTCCATTAGACTCAGGGACAAGTCGTTAGATAGTCGTGTTTTGTCTGTAGCTGCCGCCGCATATACCAGCACGGAACACTGTTGAAGGTAGCGGCAACTAAACTCGGCTAATTATCGACTTGATTTCAAGTCTAACGTTCCATGAATGACGTGTTTCTCACAACCACATGTACGTAGACAGCTAGCTGCATGATAATAAAACCACTGTAAACATGTTCAATGTCTTGTCCAACATGTTTCTTTCATTAGGGCCTATTGTGTGTTTGAACAGTGGAAAAACCAACGATTGTTTGAAATTTAAAAAAGAATGGCGGCCATCTTGAAAATAAAAAATAAAAAGCCCCTCCTCCTTCCTTTTTTTCAGAAACCCAGACGCTAAACATGTTTTTTTTTACTCAGCCTAATACTGTCATACGCACCACACGCACATTATGTACACACGTGTACCCGGATGCGATATTTTTTTCTGTCGTGCACTTCGTCAACTAGGCTATATGCATTTGTATACGAAAAATGAATTTTTGACTTTATTTCCTTTTTAAAAAAAACGTGAATTACTATTATATAGAATAAATTTTGTAGTTAAAAAAATATATATAAAAGAATGTATAAAATATTTTTTTTAATGAAAATGTTGAAAACCTAATTTTGAACTCTCGGTAACTTCTACTTGCAAAGTAGGCCTGTGCGAATAATTCGATTATTCGAATATTCGCGAATAGTTGTTGCTAATCGTACTCGTATTCGCGGTTTTTGAATTATTCGATTAATCGCGCAGGCGCGAATACCTGCAACTATTCGCGAATAATGATCAATTGCCTTTGAACCATTCATAATGTGAAGTGTTTGCTTACTATTCACACCTACTATTCCTAAGTAATCCTATTAAGCTGGCAATTACACCGTTTTGTCTAGTCATGGTGGTAAGCTTTGTACTTGTACGTGTTTGCAAATAGTAATGCCTTTGAGGAAGCCGACATGGCAGGCTGGATGGTTGTGACTGCAGCGACTGTTACCTGCTGAAAGATGATAACAGTGCACTCATTTGTCCTAAGTAACTGTCTTGTCATTGTTCTGTTCATAGCCTTGCTGATGTCTAAAGCGCTTAAGAATAAATGTAATACAGTGTAATACATTTATATGAAGAATAAATCACTTCCAGCAACCGGACAATAGGCATCCTGGAGCAGTGGCGTAACTAGGGAACAATTTTCGGGGGAACTAGGGATTGCACCACTTTTTCTAGGGGAATATCAATACTTGAATCCTGCAGTCTCAAACAGTGACCTATTTTTTTCTAAATTCTGCACCCGCGGGGGGTACTTGCAGAGTGCTGAATGAACATACTTCATATTTTTGTAGCATAAACTTGTGCTAATAGTAATTAAATTTGAACACTACAAAATCATGTAACGTTTTTGTTTTTGAAGAAAAGCTGGGGATGACGAATTGATGATTAAACAACTGCGATTAATTTACACTAACTTGAATGTTTCATGTTGTTTATTTATTACACATCGATTTGTTTGAAAATGTCAATTTATTTTCATAAATATTAACTACGAAAAGCATGGTTCTATTGGTCACTGCCTTTCGCATTGCGGGTGTAATTGCCTTTGCACTTGTAACGTAGGTCTACTGATGAGTAATGATAAATCCCACCGATCCACTTATTGCATCGCATGACGTTATTGTTTGCCACGCCCCATTTGGTTCCCAAGAAAAGATTGTCCAATAATGATAACGTAATTTGCGGTGAGCATAAGTCAATCACAAAACGCATAGGCCGTCGTACAAAATCAGTTCAGGTACACGCACCACGTGTGTGCCTGAACCAAAGGTTTTTAAGCATAGTGCGGGGCACACTGCGGAAGCTTTGGACGTAAACAACGAAATTCGTCTAAAAAGTGGCCCCTGCATGAGCATAAACATACGGAGCCCCTAAAGGGACATGATAAAAAAAAAAATTTGAGAGTGAAAAAAAAAAATTTCGAGAGTGAAAAACAAAAATTCGAGAGGGAAAAAAAAAATTTCGAGAGTGAAAAAAAAAAATTGAGAGGAAAAAAAAAAAATTACGAGAGGGAAAAAAAAAATTTCGAGTGAAAAAAAAAAATTTCGAGAGGGGAAAAAAAATATTTCGAGAGTGAAAAAAAAAAATTTCGAGAGGGGAAAAAAAAAATTTCGAGAGGGAAAAAAAAAATTTCGAAACGAAAAAAAAGGCCGAGATTTTCCCGAAAGCTGGTGTGATGACGGATTCTATCATCTAGGACACGTAAACTGTGAGTAATTTCAGTACTGTACAATTAAGTACAATCGAGTTAAGACCTAGGTAGGCTTACTACTTTCCGCACCTGTTGTCCACATGAACTTATAGTTATACTAGTATTTCATATTGAAAGTGATACACCTTGGTGTATCATCATGGTACGGGGGGAGGGATCACTGACTTTTGTAATGACCCCAAGCTCAAGCTACGCACATTGTACACATTCATCCCAACTAATCTGTGTATTGTGTACCGTGTATACGTTTATACGTTAATTGGTGTCTGTAACGTTTACTTCGTTTTGAGTAAAGGATTGTGTTGTTTTATTATCAGGTTCCAACATGGGCGATCTTACTCTGAGGGACTTCCTGAGTCTAGAAACATCACAGAGGATGTAATAATAAAGATGGAAGATGATAAGGTATTATTGTGAATTATTTTACTATGTCATCAATTAGAAATATAGCTAATATATTATGATTAGTGTTTAATAGTAGTGGTGAACATGCACTTGCATTCTACGATATTTTCGTGTGTACATTTACATGTAGATTGACTGCAGTGTTGTTGTTGTCATGCAAGACGAGGAGTTGGCTAAATACGTCCCGAAGTTTGGGGATCGAATTGCAGTGGTTGCCTATTCCAAACGTCAAGTTTCAAGTTTGTCTTCAAAGGATGGGCATGAAAAGGAGTCAAGTCGCACTTCACTAATAGAACGATTGAAGGACAAAGTATGCCTAGGCCTAATGAACCAAAAGGGACCACACAAGCGTGCCAAAAACAAAAATGCCGAAAAGGAGCAGTGCCGAATCGAACTGGGATGGTTGAACTATGACTGCAAGTCACGTGCCTACAAGCAAGTTCGTGCTCCAATGGGCGGCGGCATTATCAGGCTGCATGTTCTCAAAGACACCGCCATCTCAAGTTTAGAAGAGCAGGCAAAACAATATTTTTTTCCCAAAGGAAAAAACAGACAGGGTCGTATTGAAGATTTTGAGTTTGAAGAAAATCTGTGGGACTGCAATCATCAACCAGTTGATCCAGTCAAAACGTTGAGACTCCTCCTCGATGAAACTAAAAGATGCATGATTCGACTGTATCTTTGTAGCAAGCAAACGGGTCTGGTCAGTTCATCAAGCAGTGATGAAGACGGAGCTCACCGAGAGGATGACCAGTCTCTGCCCACTATGAAATCCCTGAAACGACTCGACCGAAAGCGCCCCAGAAATACGCTTGGTCATCTGGACAATCAGCAGCCAAAAGATGACATTGTTGATGAGGTATGTAGGAGTGAGAGTCATCCAGTCAGGAACGTCCAAAGTTGGAAAGCAATTGACAAGTTACCGCATTATTTGTTATTATATATTTATTTATTCATTTATTATTATTTTTTGTCTGATTGGTTGTTTGTTTGGGGTGTTTGTTTGTTGGAATGTTTGTGGTGTTTATTGATAAATTGATTGGTTGGTGGGTTGGTTGTTGATTGGTTTAATAATAGTTAAATGGTTGGTTGGTTGTTTGGTTGGTTGGTTGGTTAGTTGGTTTGTTTGTTGGGGTAATGGGGTGTTTGTTTATTTGTTGTTTGGGTGTTAGTTAGTTTGTTTGTTTATTTAATGTTTATTTGTTATTTAATGTTTTTTTTCTCTCCATTTATTTCATATTTCAAAAGACTTCACAAACACCACTTACAAAGCCACCGTAGCTTATTTACAAAATAATGGATTCATTTATTTATTCATTAATTTAATTGAAATTTGTGTTTGTTATTTATTTTTTTATTATTATTTTTATTTAGGGGAGGGGGTAAAGTGCCCTGCATGATCTTTGAACTACTTCATGACAACCCACCCCCTAAACCAGCACTGTAAAATGTCACTGAGGTTCCTGGTGATAAATTTAAAAATAATGCATTGTCCTTTCAGGGAATTAGTTCCACGTCAGCCACCACAATGACTTCTTCGCACTTGTCTTCGACCACATCATCGGTAGGAACCTCTTCAATAGTGCCATCAGACCAACATACCTTGGTAGGAACCTCAGACCCTTCCTCATCCACTTCTTCGTTCAAGTTCTCTACGGCAGAGACGTACGTCTTGAATGACGACGGATCCCTGGTCCCATTGCTGTCTGATGAGGTACGAAAAATATCCCAAGATTTTAAAAACACAATAGACCTTTATCATGGTGCGGCCATCTTGATTTTCTCCCATTCAAATCAATGTAACCAAACCGAGGCTGGAAGGAGAAATAGTCTCGTTCCTTTTTGTGCAATGAATATTAGCATTCATTATTGTTATTGGATACAAGGAACATGACCAAGATGGTGGCAGTATGATAATGGTCTATTGGGAAGTACAATACGTACAGAATATCCAGAGATTACCTTGTCCAATTGTTTACCCAATCAAATTGTTTACATCAATCAAGCTGTATCGCTAATTATTATTATTTTCTTCAGGAGAACGAACTATATCAAGTCGCGTCTTCCAGCTTATTAACACTGACAGAACCTGATGCATATGCTTTCCTCGCAATTGAGCCTTCCACTCAACCACAAGATGTGCTGAGTGACTCGTCAACCTGTGTGAGTATAATGGGCTATCTCGTGGCCATGGGTTACGGTTGCACCTTGCCATCTTTTTCTGCAGGCCATCTTTTTCGACCATAACTCCCACTCCCAATTTCATAGAGCTTCTTTGCTCAGTTTGGCCTGAGGCTGCGACGACGTTTTTGTCAACAAACTATTTCAAATAAAATAAAATAATTGCAATTTATTATCAAAGGAGGATTTTGGGGTACCACGTGGCCTGCCCCCTTATTTTTCGCCAAGTGATCTTTTCCCCAAAGACAGAACAAAATTAAAAAGATTTTGTTAAAAGGTATCTTAGCACAGAATGCTCTTGAGAACATTATGTTCACCTTCAAAAAAATTCCAGGGCCCTTGATCACACTGTGTAATCACTCTGCTGACCATGTGATCACTCTGAAGCCGTGGCATTTGTGCTGCGCTTGTTCGCAGACTCATCTCTCATGTTCACCGAGTGTTTTTCTTATCTTTTTTTTTATTAAAAAAAGATTAAAGGGTTATATACAATCTCTCTCTCTCTCTCTCTCTCTCTCTCTCTCTCTCTCTCTCTCTCTCTTTTTTTTGAGGGGGGGGTGGTCGGGTGGCAATAAGTCCAGACGGGTGGGGCCAAAATTCATGTTGGAGGAAAGCAAGCCAGTTGGATGCGTTTGCCGTGTCAATTATTTTGTTAATATTAGTTTGATGAAAAAACATGAGACTAAAAAAGGGAAATGGGGCGGTCGAGAGGCAACCGCTCCCTGCCCCCCCCCCCCATCCCGTAGCTACACCACTGGTTTCAGTTTCTTTTGCAAAATACATTGTTTCTGGTTATACATTCCTTTCATTTAGGTCACATTCAAAGAAGACGCCTCCTCATCAAGGATTTCCCTTGATGCTGAACCCAGCCAGCTAAACGATACCATACCATATGGAGCCCAAAACGACGCTATGACGAATGAGCTGAAACTGCTATTCCAGTCTTTAAACAAGACAATTAACAGAACACAAGTGTGTAGATTTCATATCAACCGGGAACGCGTTTTCGAGGGGGCATTACGAGGAATTCGCCGACCAACATACAACCCAACCAACGAAATGCTTTGTCGTTTCACGGATGATGCTGGAATATCTGAAGATGGCATTGACAGCGGAGGTCCCAGACGGGAGTTTTTCCGTTTGCTAATGAAACACATTCAGGGGAGCTGCTTATTCACTGGTCCACAAGACAGCAGACTTATCAATTTAGATAGTAGAGGCAAGTACAAAGAGTCAAACCCCCCAAATTAAATATTTTGCCGCTTTCTAATGCTGAGCACATTCATCTATAGGGGCACTATATTTTGTAATGTATTTTTATTGTTTTCTTTTTATAAACCCAACAGCTTTACGAGAAGGAGAATACTTCATTGTTGGTAGAGCCATGGCTGTGTCGCTAGTCCACGGTGGGCCCGCACCAACCTTCCTTTCTCCAGTCATGTACAGCTACTTGACCGAGTCTCGATTCAAGTATTCACCCACTCTTGCCGATATAACTGACCCAGAACTTCGAGAGGAAGTCGAAGAGGTAATGTTCATGTATCATGTGATCTTGTTATGCTTATTGGAAGCGGTGATGCAATGTTGACATTCAAGCACAGTGTGAAGTATTAACGTCATAGTAATTGCTCCCCTTTGTGATAATGTTTTGTGAGAAGCCCATAATTGACACATTATTTTGGCAGGACGAAAATGGGTGTGGCATTATCCAAGTGTAAGCTACATTACTATTATTACGCGTAACTGCAGTCCTTGGTGTCAATTCAGTAGCCTTCAATAGCAATTATTTGATTATATCTTCTATAGCAATCTTTAATGATCAAAGTAATACCAGGGCCCAATTTAATAGAGCTGTTTAAGCACAAAAAGTAGCTAAGCACAACAAAAGTATGCTTACCAGTTTAAGGTTACCAGCTAAAATACCATGTCACATGTACAATCTGTGACTGGTATCCTGCTAATTTTTGCTTAGCAGAAAAGTGTTAAGCAATATTTTCTGCTTAAGCAGCTCTTTGAAATTGGGCCCAGGTGGAAGAAAAAAATATGTTTGAAACATTTATTTTAAATTAAAACACCAATATGCCCCCGTTTAACTTATTTTACAGGTTATGGATATGAATGATGTCGCTTATGCGACTGAACCATAGGTCACAAAGGTATTACTATATTTAAATCCACAATGCACTGTTCATGTAGATTGAAACTGCCGGAAGCAACAAGGAACTGGATGATGCACTGAAGAAACATGAACATCTCTTGGACCTGGCAGGATGCTTACGGCCAACTGATATGACAAACAAGACCACTCTGGTTGAAGATTTAATCAAATGGCTTGTGATGGGAAGAAATTATCTTGCTATGCAAAGGTTTGTATCCAATCCTAAAACTGTTTTTGTGATGGAAAGACCGAAGGACGAGCACATGCTGCAACCTAAAACAGACAGACACACGATACACAATTGTTATTACCAATGTTCAGCCATGAATCATAAGACAAAATGTCCATATTGTTATTGTTATAGCAGTCTTACTTATTTGCATCTGTTTATAGCTTCAAAGATGGCTTAGACCAGACATTTGGCGTTCTAGATGTCATCCGGGCACAACCACAGTTGCTCTCTCTCGCATTCACAAAGGCCGGTCGAAAGCAACTCACATCCAGAGTACTTGAGAACCTGTTTAAGCCAACTCTTAGCCCAGAAGGAACAAACAGACGAACAACTGAGCGTCAAGTACTTAGTCACTGGTTGGACTTTCTTCAGGATCTGGAAGGTGAGTTAAATATCTAAAAACATATTGAATCGTCACAAAGTACTCCACTGTTATGAAGTATTTTAGCCCTCACATTCACATTAAATTCCCTTTTTGTTTTTCATGGCCTTGTGTTGATCGACCTGGCTTCATTAATAAAAAATAAAACAGTTTACAAACGTTACAAACGTTATCATAATATAATGTGCCTTTCAATGACGTTTGGACATAGGCCTAGGTGTCCAAAGTAACTTTTTAATTTATTCTAATCTCCTACCAGAGCCAATTTTACTCCACATACCAGCCATTCATCTTTATGTTTATTTTCCTTTTGCAGAAGGGGATGCAAAAATTGCAGAAAAAGAAGTTTCACTTTCGGACCTCCTGGTATTCGCTACAGGGGCATCGGAGATCCCATCAATTGGCTTTGATGAACATCCTGCGTTAGTATTCATGCATGACCCAGAGGAAGGCGAGCACGGACCATTTGTGTCGCCTTATCCTGTAACAAGCACATGTGCGAAAACACTGAAGCTTCCAGTCATGCACACAACATACGAAGGATTCAAAAGTCACATGTTGTATGGAATCATCAATGCCTGGGGATTTGGACTCTATTAACCAGATCTGTGTGCCTTTTGGATGGGAGTGTGGATGTAATTGGAGGAATGTACCGAAGTAAAATCTGGACTGTTCCATTTTTAAGCAGGGCGCCGACTGGAATAGAACAGTCCAGATTTTACCAAAAGATATATAATTCCTCTAATTTCATGAACTGACTTTGAAATTGGACTTGCCGTGTCACATTGTCACCTTCCCAATAATTGTATAAAAGTTTATTGTGAACTGTGATAAGTTGCCTGTTAAATTAACACAGTGAGATTGTTAACCTGACAGGCCGAATTACGGAGTCCCTATAGTGACAGGTAAAAAAAAAATAGGACAGGTAAAATAACAATAATAAATGTATTTCTTTCCCTTGAAATAATATTTTGTTCAAGGAAATAATATTGCATGGGAACTAAAACAGTATTTTGAGGTAACGAAATATTATTTCAAGGGATCGAAATACATTTATTATTTTTCTTTTATCTGATCTTTTTTTCTTTAACAGTCCATTTAGGGGCTCCGTACCGAAATAAGCTGTGGTAATTTAACAATGTTAACTTAACATGTAAGAAAAGTGCAATGCGAAAATCATCCACCGGGGTAACTGAACTTTTTTACACGTGTTGTAAGCACGTCCCGACTAAAGTTTCATCATGATTTAGCAGCTAATTTTGTGCAGTGGTTTAAGGCCATTTATTTTTTGTTTTAGCAAAAACTTTTTAAATCAGATGATATTGTTCCCGTTTGCAAAAGATTGGATTGTTTCAATAGGTTTTAATTGGGTTGGATAGAACACAACGTTGTATTAATCATTAAGCACAAAAAAAGAAGGTAAAGGAAATCTACGGTGTGTCTAGTAGGAACAGGTAGGTTAGATGTTATTATACCGACACTGATTTCGAGAAACATGTCAAAAGGCTTCTTTTTTTCTAAGGTCACTTTCCGCTGCGCTATCGTAAGTTCAGGCAACCTTTCGCGGATTAGTTTGGTGTGGTAGTAACGGGCTATGTCAAGTTACAACGACATTAGTGACCTAAGACAAATTATACGAAAACACGCTTTGTAATTTTTATTCATTTTATAAAATAGTTGTATTTATGTATCTTTTATTAAAAGTTACTTTTGTAATTTTCAGTCTCTCTACAAGTCTGATATCTCGCTTGCCATTAACGTTGCCATTTTATGACAGTATATTAACCGCTTCACTGTAATATTTTACGTTCTCATTATTGTAACATTCGCCCTATAGTCAGTTTTTTTATTAGTGTTATGACAGCTGAATTTCAATTTTACAAAACTTTGTTGGTTTTTTAAGTGTTTCATTTGTTTTTTAACAAAGTTTTTTAATTGTCACCTGCTACCGCCTTTGTTAGATCTTTACTTGTAAAACCTTGTTTGTTTTGACAATAAAGCTCGTTTTATTATTTTTGTTCTTACCAATTTAAAAAGTGTGTTTTGTTTGCTTTATTACAACTGTTGTTTTTAATTCGTAAGGTATCCAGGCTATATTATATCAATCAAGTTTCAAGGATTAGAGAAATTTAATGTGTACAAGCCGATTAACGTCCAGCTTCTCTATTCAGTAAATTCAGTGTTTAATTCAAGGTACAATAAATTAAGTATAAAACAATGTCATCTCTAAGCACTCCCAGCTTAATTCCACCGATGCATTAGTAGTGCCCATGTACTGTAACAATAGGCCGTTTCCGAATTAGCGGCTTTTCCAAAATGCAACTAATATAATGAAGCAGATAATGTTTGTTTGAGTGCCACGTATAGGTTTACAGCCGACATCGGATCTTTGGGGAACTCTTGTCCATTTTCGGCCATAACAGAACAACACAATTCATGTACATCTTCGTCACAGGGGATCCCACGCCTGAATAGACATTCTTCCTTGGAGATATGAACTCTCCGTGGTGAAACATTGCAAATGCAGTCTGTGGCGCCATACAGTCCTGGCAAGAAATACATAATGTTTGGACGACCAAAGGGTACGCGGGCGTTCCTTGATGGTCGAATCAGGTGTCGGTTCCATGTGTTCATAGTTTCATCCAGCTCTTCCTTTGGACAGAAAAAAAGATTCATTATAAAAACATTTAAACAGTGATTATAGAAACGAAGAAATGTTAAGACAGAATGAATGACTGAATTCGTTGAATAAAGGGATTAACAATTCCGTCAATCAAGCCCTAATTTTTTTATATAAGTAATCATACAAGCAGTCGAGCAAGATAACGTTAAGATAATGCCAGTGGATGACACAAAAAGAAAAACAGTCGTAAATAATGAAAATAACGCCTACCTGGATGAGATGCATGAAACAAAACTGCAAAGCAAGTTCACATCCAAAAAGTCACCATTAAAAAGGCCATCGTCTACCATATTCTGGAAGAGGCAGATCCAATAGTCCGTGCATTCTCTGCGCAAAAACGACCACATGTACTCGATCCTCTGGTTGGCCGTACTGGGTCCCTCCAAATAGCTAAGGTCGGCCTCTTGGAAATTGTCATCCATACGAAGAAATGTTTGTATATTTTTTACGTGGCCATTTTCTGTGCCGAGATCGCTCCGGACGATTTTGGGGCACCCAGCAAGTGATTCCACGGCTTCCATGTAGTATCCGCCGACAACCTGTGGATCTGAAGACGTGTGGTACGAATTCATCCAACCAATCCTTCTAGAGAAACCATCCACACATCCATTGATACAGATGCCGTACCTTTTAAGCTTGTCATAGCTGTCTATATGCCAGATATAGTTAGGACCTCTGGCGTAGTAGCAGCGACGCAGCAACCTTCGCTTTCTTCTTTGTCTGTTGCCCTCCGGATCTAGAATGCTAAGGATAAGTCGAACATCTTCCTTCTTGAAGCGCAGATTGTGTAAGTGACACTTCTCTGACATCCATCTATAGCCATGAAGTCTCCCAGAATTTCTTAATTGATCGTGAACAAATTCGACCACATCTGCAATGTTGCTATAGTTTTTTCTGCGGAATAGTCCAAGTTCCTTTAAAATCCGTTTCAGGTGTCGTAATGATACAATAATACCATGTTCCAATGTCAATATTTGGACAATATCTTTGTAGAGCATTCCCATATCGAAATACAGCTTGATTGCCTCATCTCTGTCCTCTGGATCCATCTTTATCATCTGGAAAAGTATCGTACAATTTCAGTATTTTATTATATAGGCCTATACTTCGACCGGGCCTTTTGGTGCATTCGGTGTTCGTATTCAGTGGTAAGACTTACGAGCAATCACAATTATATAATTTTAAGTTAAGATTCATACATTTTTATAAAGACTGACACTGTGTGGGTCATTGGTAGAGACTAAACTAAACTCAACCACAGAGAAATACAATGTAAGCCTAATCTATTCTTCATTCTAGATCTAATCTATTAAATATAAATATAATATCTAATAAATATAATCTATTCTTCTTCACTGATTGAACGACTCTGACTCACAACTTACGTGTCCTAGATGATAGAGTCCGTCACACCAACTTGACCCACAGCCGGTTATCTCGTTCGCACGAGATAATATTTTTTTCCCTCTCGAATTTTTTTTTTCCCTCTCCGAAAATTTTTTTTTTCACTCTCGAAATTTGTTTTTTTCCCTCTCGAAATTTTTTTTTTCACTCTCGAAATTTTTTTTTTCCCTCTCGAAATTTTTTTTTTCACTCTCGAATTTTTTTTTTTTCCCTCTCCAAATTTTTTTTTTTCCCTCTCGAAATTTTTTTTTTTCACTCTCGAAATTTTTTTTTTCCCTCTCGAATTTTTTTTTTTTATCATGTCCCTTTAGGGGCTCCGTATAAACACGTACTGCTTGCATGGTTATTTTTTATTTTGTGTATAAGGACTAGGCTAATCGATTTGAAATAACAGGGGGGACCGTTAACTTATTGATATTTCTCTTAACGGCGACTTAAATATAAACAAGATCTCTTCAATGCGTTCATTTTATGGGGTCCGTGGTCCTTTCTCTATGGGTGGACTTCCCTCTGTTGATATGGGATGAACGTAACTGCGCGTGACTTAGCATGTGCTCAATGTGCATTGTTAATGCTAATTGTGCTGGAAGTTTCCCACGCTGCCAGAGTAATAACTCGACGGCGATTGGATTTTCACTTACGAAAATGTATTATTTTGAGTACAATTTTGCAAGAAATAAAGAAAAAACAACAACAGGCATTAAAGAGCTTAATGTATGTGTTTGTTTATTGTCTGAATGTTACAAATAGGCCAGAAATTACTATCAAAGCAATTGTTTTTAATGTTTTAGTACTTTTATAAACCGCGGAAAAAAATTGGCCAACTATTCGCGAATAGTCGATTATTCGCGAAAAGTTGCCGCGCGATTAATCGAATAGTAAATTTTACTATTCGCCCAGGCCTATTGCAAAGCGAGCGTTCTAACCACTAGACTATCATGCCACTCAATTTAAACGGTGAATTAATCATTGAAGTACCTCAAAGACACTGTTAAAACAAATAATAATAAAACGTAAATATTTTGTTTGATTGTTTTCCCATGGTTCATTACTACAGAAACTATTGAGACTCCACCACAAAGTTAATAATTATATGGCAATTTATAAGGAAAACAAACACAGAGACTTGGAGGGATTTTTGACTTAAGTATTGGAAACATAGCAACAGAGATAGTCGTTATCCTATTGGTCAATCTGTTTGTATTGATTGACGGGGCAAATCGGTCTATTTTGAAGCCACCATATTAGAGTATGCCTTCAAATGTCATCATGGTCATGTACTGCGAAGTTTTTATTTTTATTTATTTTTTATTATTTTTATTTTTATTATTATTATTATTATTATTATTATTATTATTATTATTATTATTTCGCATTAAGCACAGCATGAAAAGAAAGATCTTGTTTTCCTTTCTGCCGGTTACACCTCGAGTCAAGCTACGTCCCGTAGCCTTAGATCTCGAGTGTCTTTCGCAGAATCCTTGCTGTCCCTAAGAGTGCCACCTTCTGTAGTAATTCTACTCTAACAGATGTTCCTATCTCCTTGAGATGTTTCTCCAACGCCTTCGGGATTGTACCCAGTGCTCCCACTACCACAGGAATAACCTTAACCTTGACTTGCCACAGCTTGCGGAGTTCTCTCGCTAAATCCTGATATTTCTGTACCTTTTCCTTCTCCTTCGAAGCTACTCTACTATCACCCGGCACAGCTATATCAATAAGATGACACATCTTTGCATGCTTATCCAAGACAACAACATCCGGCCGTCTATGTTCTATAACATGATCTGTCTGGATGTTGAAGTCCCAGAGAATCTTGACATGATCCGTTTCTTCAACCTTTTCCGGCACATGGTCGTACCACTTCGATTGCACCTTGACACCGTACTTCTTACACAGATCCCAATGGATCACCTTGGCCAACTTGTCGTGTCTGCCTTTGTACTCTGTCTGAGCATGCACTCTGCATTCGCTGACAATGTGAAATACAGTCTCCTCCGCCGCATTGCACATTCTGCACATAGAAGAGACATCTGACTTCTCGATCCTTGCCTTCATCACATTCGTCGGCAGAGACTGGTCTTGCGCTGCAGTAATCAGACCCTCGATTTCTTTCTTTAGTTCTCCTCTCTCAACCATTCCCAAGTCTTGCTACTTGCCACTTCTTCAGTACATCTCAGGAATCGGCCGTGAAGTGGTTTTTCCTGCCAATCTCGTGTTCTTTGTTCTCTTCTTTGATTCTTATACTCCTTTGGACCTAATTCGTCTGCCTTCATGTATTTCTGCGCAATCTTCAACAACTTTTCCCAGGTACTTCTTACATGACACTGCAAGCTCCTTCTCTCGATGTTAACGCTGTCTGATACACTAAGTAACCCTCTTCCGCCCTCTGACCTCGGTAGATAGAGTCTGCTGACATTCGACCGTGGATGTAACATACCGTATATCGTCATCACTTTCCTCGTTTTCCTGTCAGCAACATCTAGATCTGCCTTAGTCCACCTGACAATTCCCTGCACTGTATCTCATTAGTGACACAGCCCAAGTGTTGATCGCCTTTATCATATTCCCTCCATTCAGCTTGGACTTCAAACACTTCTTCACTCGTCTTATATACTCTTTCTTAAGTCTCTCTTTTGATTCCTCGTGCAGTACATGATCTGCTTCAAGCACTCCAAGATACTTATAACTTTCTTCTTCACCCAACGCCCTCAATTGTGTGCCATCTGGTAAAGCAAAGAAATATTTTTTATTATTTTTATTTTTATTATTATTATTATTATTATTATTATTATTATTATTATTATTATTTCGCATTAAGCACAGCATGAAAAGAAAGATCTTGTTTTCCTTTCTGCCGGTTACACCTCGAGTCAAGCTACGTCCCGTAGCCTTAGATCTCGAGTGTCTTTCGCAGAATCCTTGCTGTCCCTAAGAGTGCCACCTTCTGTAGTAATTCTACTCTAACAGATGTTCCTATCTCCTTGAGATGTTTCTCCAACGCCTTCGGGATTGTACCCAGTGCTCCCACTACCACAGGAATAACCTTTACCTTGACTTGCCACAGCTTGCGGAGTTCTCTCGCTAAATCCTGATATTTCTGTACCTTTTCCTTCTCCTTCGAAGCTACTCTACTATCACCCGGCACAGCTATATCAATAAGATGACACATCTTTGCATGCTTATCCAAGACAACAACATCCGGCCGTCTATGTTCTATAACATGATCTGTCTGGATGTTGAAGTCCCAGAGAATCTTGACATGATCCGTTTCTTCAACCTTTTCCGGCACATGGTCGTACCACTTCGATTGCACCTTGACACCGTACTTCTTACACAGATCCCAATGGATCACCTTGGCCAACTTGTCGTGTCTGCCTTTGTACTCTGTCTGAGCATGCACTCTGCATTCGCTGACAATGTGAAATACAGTCTCCTCCGCCGCATTGCACATTCTGCACATAGAAGAGACATCTGACTTCTCGATCCTTGCCTTCATCACATTCGTCGGCAGAGACTGGTCTTGCGCTGCAGTAATCAGACCCTCGATTTCTTTCTTTAGTTCTCCTCTCCTCAACCATTCCCAAGTCTTGCTACTTGCCACTTCTTCAGTACATCTCAGGAATCGGCCGTGAAGTGGTTTTTCCTGCCAATCTCGTGTTCTTTGTTCTCTTCTTTGATTCTTATACTCCTTTGGACCTAATTCGTCTGCCTTCATGTATTTCTGCGCAATCTTCAACAACTTTTCCCAGGTACTTCTTACATGACACTGCAAGCTCCTTCTCTCGATGTTAACGCTGTCTGATACACTAAGTAACCCTCTTCCGCCCTCTGACCTCGGTAGATAGAGTCTGCTGACATTCGACCGTGGATGTAACATACCGTATATCGTCATCACTTTCCTCGTTTTCCTGTCAGCAACATCTAGATCTGCCTTAGTCCACTCGACAATTCCCGCACTGTATCTCATTAGTGACACAGCCCAAGTGTTGATCGCCTTTATCATATTCCCTCCATTCAGCTTGGACTTCAAACACTTCTTCACTCGTCTTATATACTCTTTCTTAAGTCTCTCTTTTGATTCCTCGTGCAGTACATGATCTGCTTCAAGCACCCAAGATACTTATAACTTTCTTCTTCACCCAACGCCCTCAATTGTGTGCCATCTGGTAAAGCAATTCCATCCGAATGTACCCTTTACCCTCTTCATGGTCATCGCAGCACATTTCTCCAGACCAAACTTCATGCCGATGTCATCGCTGAAGATCCGTACAGTCTGCACCAAGGAATCAATCTCTTTCTCGTTCTTCGCAAACAACTTCAGGTCGTCCATGAAGAGCAGATGATTAATCCTGCATCCATCCTTCGTCATCTCGTATCCCGCACTAACCTTCCGCAAAATCATCGTCAAAGGGAACAGCGCCAAAACAAACAACAGTGGAGACAGAGAATCGCCCTGGAAAATACCAAGACATTCATCACTGGCCATCAGATTTGTTCTCCATGTCTTCATGCTCTCACCCAGAAGACACTTCACCGCATCAGCTGCCCCTATCATATCCAAACATTCCATAATCCACGAGTGTGATACCATGTCGTATGCCTTCTTGTAATCTATCCACGCCATGGCCAGATTAGTTTTCCATTTATTATTATTATTATTATTATTATTATTATTATTATTATTATTATTATTATTATTATTATTATTATTATTATTATTATTATTATTATTATTATTATTATTATTATTATTATTATTATTATTATTATTATTATTATTATTATTATTATTATTATTATTATTATTATTATTATTATTATTATTATTATTATTATTATTATTATTATTATTATTATTATTATTATTATTATTATTATTATTATTATTATTATTATTATTATTATTATTATTATTATTATTATTATTATTATTATTATTATTATTATTATTATTATTATTATTATTATTATTATTATTATTATTATTATTATTATTATTATTATTATTATTATTATTATTATTATTATTATTATTATTATTATTATTATTATTATTATTATTATTATTATTATTATTATTATTATTATTATTATTATTATTATTATTATTATTATTATTATTATTATTATTAGTCACCCTCAAGGCCAATAGCCACTAAAGTGTAAGGGGGTTACATATGCGATAATTCGTCCCTTATTTGCCATAGTGACCAATCCCGAATTAAGTTGGCATAGTGACCAATGCGGTATTGGTCACTTTGCCAAATTACAAAAATAGCCAGTTAGAGCATTCGTCATTATTATTATTATTATTATTATTATTATTATTATTATTTTTTTTTTTTTACTATGGAAATAAAGAATCAAAAGAATGGGGAATTTATTCTCACTTCTTTGAACTGTACACGCACATTTTTAAACATTTTGTTATCAGGTATTTTGTATCTGTATTTCCAGAAGTGTACCTGCCTGCTGTAACCCACACCATGACATTGTACTCCAAATATGCACATGCACAATGAGCTTGGTTATGGGTTTTAGAGTGTCGTGGCCGAGCGGTCTAGCTTAACCATGATTGCTTCTCTCCACCCACGGGTTAAATGGGTACCTGTGAGGGCAGAGTTGGTTGATTAGCCCTATATGCGCTGTAATGGCAGCAATTGAGCTGTATACTCCCCAGGGAGCTGAGATGGTTTCAGGAATGATTTATGAGCCTTATGAGCAGGGGTAATAATAATTATAATGCGCCTTGAGCACCACTTAGTTGGTGGATACGTGCGCCATATAAGTCTACACATTATTATTATTATTACTACTATTATTACTATTACTACTATTACTACTATTACTACTATTACTACTATTACTACTATTACTACTATTACTACTATTACTACTATTACTACTATTACTACTATTACTACTATTATTACTATTATTACTATTATTACTATTATTACTATTATTATTATTATTATTATTATTATTATTATTATTATTTTTTTTTTTTTTTTTTTTGAGAAGGTGGAGTCATACAACTCCATTTATTTACATGTACAACAGAAAGTTACAGCAAGAATCTATATTACATTATGTACACATTTTACAGAAATACAAAGAAAATTATAAAAGGAACTAAAAATAAAAATGAAAGACATTCTGTCAAAAAGTCAAACATTTAGAAACAAATTTTTAAATCATTTTCTTGAAAGAAACAAAGTGCCGAGTTTTTCACATACATTAAACGGAAAACAGTATCATCAAGTCTCATTTTTTCTCTTAGAATAAATTTCCTTAAATTGCATTTGTACATTTCAAGAATGTTTATTTTACAAGTAATAAGTTGATCAACATATTTACATCTAATCTTCCATATTATCTTATGTAATCTGCTAATCAATAATAGACATAAATCATCTTTAACACCTACTCCTAGAATTCTGGTTACATCCGATAAAACGAAGGTTGTTTCTTGTGTATATTTCCTAATAATGTTTTCTACAAAAAACCAAGCATCAATATGAATAGTACAGTTAATAAAGAGATGTTCTATTGTTTCTATATTTGTTTTACAGAAAGGACAGAAATTAGTATCAGTTATTCCCCATTTCTTTAACTTGTCTTTTGTGGGAAGGATTCTATGTTTAAGTCGATACCATATATCTTTATCTTCAACATCCATAAGATTACATCGGCTTTGAAGCCAAATTTGTTTCCAATCCAGCGAATTATCATTAAAAAAATTATTCCACACTTTCTGAGCACTTGGAGGCCTTAGTTTTTTACGAATTAAGATATTGTAAATTATTTTAACATTAACTTTAATTAAATCAATAACATCTCCATTCTGATTAAATGTAACACGATTAAGAAAATGATTCGAGGCGCCTTCTCTAGTTTCCTCGATGTAATCTCTTTTTACATTTCTATTAAGACCAGCCATAATACGGCCAGCATTTATAGGCAAAATGTGACACAAATCAGCTAATGTTTTAAAGGAAACCATCTGACCGTCTTCAATAATTTGTTTTAAGTATACAATACCACAGGGTCTCAGGATTGTACTATTCAAGGTCTTTTTTATATTATCAGTAATAACATTATTATTCCATAAGGGTAAATTGCTAGTTTCGTTTATACAAGAAAAACATCTATTAATGCAAAAACCGACTTGGTTAAAAAATCTAATTAAATCTTTGTAGTAAGGCTGGGCGGTGAGAACCACTGCTCTTTGGTTATTTAATACGTACCAACCGAGACTGTTACTCCCACTTGCTTGTGAAATACAATAATCAAACAAATATTTCCATTTCCCTGTGCTTTGACAATATTTACTTAAAACATTGATTTTTAAAGCTTGTAATTTACATCGAATATTTACAACACCAGTTCCTCCATTTTCTGCTGGTCCACAAATTGTATCTCTTTTAATTTTATCCAGTTTACCATTCCAGTAAAATGACCATTTGATTCTCTCCATTTTCTCGATATATTTCAGGGCAATGAAGGACAGATCCTAGGTATGAAAGCCCTGCCCCTATAAACCCGTTAATAACTATGGATTTTCCTTTCAAAGTAAGGTCTCTCGTTTTCCATTTATTTAGAATATTCTCAATTTTACCAATTCGAGGGCCCCAATTTCTGTCCGAGTTGTCATCGTTCCCAAAATATATTCCAAGAATTTTAAGGTGGTTGTTGCTCCAAGAGAATCCTCCTGGGTTATCTTTTCTGTTTTTCCATTTGCCCAACCAAAGCCCCTGAGATTTTTTAATATTAATTCTAGACCCGGATCCTCGGCTGTAAACATCAAAGATATCATCAAGAGCTACAAAATCATCGTCTTCAGTGATAAAAATTGTGGTATCGTCAGCATGCTGAATTAGTTTCAGCATCTGATCACTATTAGGAAGTGTTAGTCCTTTAATATTACTATTGTTTCTTATTAAACAAGCTAACCCTTCTGCACAGATAGAAAACAACAACGGTGATAGGGGACATCCCTGTCGGATTCCCCTTGTCACATTGAATGGTTCTGTAATAAAATTATTAACAATAACAGCGCTCGACGGATTACTATATAGAATTTGCACCCATTTTATTACACCGTTGGGAATTCCCATTTTACGCATAATAGAGAACATATATTCCCACTCGATTCTATCAAATGCTTTTTCTTGATCTATGCTTAAAGTGGCCCCTTGTTTTTCTTCATTGTTAATGTAATAAATGACATCTCTTAGGGTCATCAAGTTATTTTGAATATTTCTTCCTGAGACTCCACAAGATTGATCATCTCCAATAATATCAGGCATAATTTTCTTTAAACGGTTTGTAACAACTTTAGAAATAATCTTGTAATCAACATTTAAGAGGCTAATCGGTCTCCAATTCTTGAGATTATTTCTTTCTCCGCGTTTTTTAAAAATAAGACGGATAAGAGCCACATTCATAGAGTTTGGAAGAAATCCCCGATTCATACATTCATTAATAACTTCAACAAAATCATATTTGATAAGAGGCCAAAATTGTTGGTAAAATTCAACGGTTAAACCATCCAACCCAGGAGACTTATCTTTCTTCATTTGATTAAGAGCAAGAAAAATTTCGTTTTCATCCAAATCTTTATCAAAATCATCAATAACATCATCCTCAAAAACAGTTTCTTTAACTGTTAGGAGAATTTCATTACATTTTTCTTTACATATTCCTTCACTATTGTACAGGCTATCATAAAAGGAATTGATATATTTACACATTGAAAGAGGATCTTCATAGTAGGTACCATTTTCATCAACTAGGTTTTTAAAATATTTTCGTTAATTCTTATTTTTTCTATGCGACGAAAGAAATGGGTTGGTTTTTCACCAGTTATTTTGTTTATGTGACACCTCACTCTTGACTTCTCTAAATCATTCAGCTCATAAGTTTTAATTTCATCATTGATTTTGCCTATGGCATCAGGATCCATATCGGCAGTGTTAAGAAGTCTAGCGAGGTCTTTCTGGAGTTTGTTTTTATATTTCTTTTCTTTGCTATTTTTTTTGGAGCCAAAATCTTTGATGATTTCTTTCAATTTGCATTTCCCATAATCCCACCATTCTAATATATTATCGTATTTATCTTTTTCAGTTTTCCAGTAATACCAAAAGTTTTGAATAGTTTCGGTACACTGATCGTCGCAAAGCAAACATTTATCACAAATCCATCTGCCAGGTCCTACATAACTTTCACGTTTCTCTAATCTGCAAATAACAGCTAAATGATCTGTTAAGCCCAACGAGCTAACATTAGCGTCTGAGAGAAGATAATAAAGAGATCGACTTAACAAAATATAATCTAGTCTGCTACTCCGTTTAAGAACTTTATGATAAAAGGTATACCCCTGGTCATTAGGATATAGATTCCTCCAAATATCAACCATGTCGTGGTCAAAAATTATATTTCGAAATTCAGTTTTACTTTTATCAACATTACCATCCAAATCAAGTTGACAATTAAAATCACCAGCAACTATCCAGTTATCACCTTCGTGAAGATATTTGTTCAATGATTGGAAAAATTTGTTTCTAGGATACATAAAATTCGGTACGTAAATATTAATAACACTTAATGTAATTCCGTTCCAATACACATCACAAGTAATAATTCTGCCGTCACGGTCATTATCTATATTTTCCAGTTTAATTCCAGATTTATGCGATGCCAAGATAGCCACCCCTTTAGAGTTACTTTCACCATGGCTAAAAACCATTTCTCCTCCCCATTGCTTCTTCCAAAAAACTTCATCTCTGTTAGTACTGTGAGTTTCCTGGAGGCAAATAATATCGTATTTTTCTCTGTTCAAGTGATTAAACAGAATTTCTCGTTTTTGATCATTGCGAATCCCGTTAACGTTGAGGGTGACTATTCTAAGCATCGCGTATAAAAGGAAACAGTAAGGATAAAACATTGCGATACATGAAAATTATGGCAGGTTACTAAACTCAACTGGAAATACTATAAGCTCACTTTTGCTCTGCCCCGTCCTTTGCCTCTTTGACTTGATTGGTTGGATGGACCAGGTTGTGTGTCTTCTTCCGATTTTCGTGCCCAAGACGTGCGTTTCTTCCTCATGCGCTGTACCCCTGCTCTAACATATGCAATGTATTCATCTTCCTCTTCTTTTCCCTGGCTCTTCTGATCTTGCAATGATTCTTCATTCTCGTTTGTGTCCGTCTCGTCGTCGCTAGGTCGTTCTTCCGATTCCTTCTCTAACTCCATGTCTTGTGTCTCGCCCTCATCTTCTCCGCTATTTTCATCTTCTCGTTTTCCGCTTCCTTGTGTCGGTTTTGATGACGTGTTCATCCCAAAAACCTTCAATCTTTTTCTTAGTTTTGGTCTTTGCTCCTTTGAGATGATCACTCGGTGTCGGCATAATTACCACTTTGCTGTAGGTTTTTTTAGCGGCTTTCGAGTGTTCGTCTTTCTCTCTGTTTGTTTTCTCGTTTGGTTCTTCATCTTGTTTCTGTTTTGAAGTGCTTGTTGTTTTCACTGGAGCTTCTTCATCGTGGGAGTCTTCAGCCGACATCTGATTTGTTTCGTCATATGGATCGTCGTTTTCTTTATTATCTTTATTAGACTCTTCTGGATCTTTTTCTTCTTCTTGATTTCTGGGAATTACTATAATTGGGGTTTGTTTCTCTGCTTCAGTGTCACCTTCATCACTGTCACCTTCATCGTTGTTGTCCTCGTTCTCTTCATGCCAAGTTGCTCGGTGATTTTGACTGCCACAGACAAAACACCGTCCGCGTAAATCGCAGTCTCTTGCGAAATGGCTGGGTTTGTTGCAAATCTTGCAGGTTTTTCTTGTCCTCTATCTCTTATTGGTAGTGAAAAGGCTCCTACTCTTAAGTAGCTTGGAATGGGCTTTTTTAAACTCTTTATTAGTAAGCTACGGACTCCTGTTTCAATTGATTTGTCGAAATCGTGGGTCTGTCGTCGAATGTTTGCTACTGTGCCAAACTGCGCCAAGGCGTTACGTATTGTTGCATCGGCCATTTCATATGGTGCCTTGATGTATACGACTACTGAACTCTGTAAGTTGACACGTTCACATTGAATAAGCATCTTTTGCAATATTAAACCATGCAGGGCTATTCTTTCACCATCTTGATGGTTCTCGAAAGATATGTTGTACCAACCTCTTTCCAGGGGGGCAATACATCTAGTGGACGCCACTGTGCCAAGCTCTTTGTTGATTGCACAACAGACCTCATTTGCATTCACATCTTTGAGATGGTTGACGTTAAACCGTATTGTGTTTGGTCGTTGAAGCGTGGCTCTTTGTAGAGACTGATGGCCTGATGCCATGGCTTTCAAGATGGCTGCCCTTCTATCTTGCAGCGTGCACAATTTTCAAGGATTCAAAGGCCAAAAAGGCCAAAATACACGTAAAAAACGTCTTCCTGTAAGGCCTAGGTCGTTCTACTTTTATACAGAAGAGAAATGTTGACACTTCAGAAGAAAATCCGCCACCAAAAAGGAAAAAATAGCACTTTATCGAGAGCGATCTGAAGCACGTCTTGCGACCTTTGACGCATTATTATTATTATTATTATTATTATTATTATTATTATTATTATTATTATTATTATTATTATTATTATTATTATTATTATTATTATTATTATTATTATTATTATTATTATTATTATTATTATTATTATTATTATTATTATTATTATTATTATTATTATTATTATTATTATTATTATTATTATTATTATTATTATTATTATTATTATTATTATTATTATTATTATTATTATTATTATTATTATTATTATTATTATTATTATTATTATTATTATTATTATTATTATTATTATTATTATTATTATTATTATTATTATTATTATTATTATTATTATTATTATTATTATTATTATTATTATTATTATTATTATTATTATTATTATTATTATTATTATTATTATTATTATTATTATTATTATTATTATTATTATTATTATTATTATTATTATTATTATTATTAGTCACCCTAAACAAGGCCAATAGCCACTAAAGTGTAAGGGGGTTACATATGCGATAATTCGTCCCTTATTTGCCATAGTGACCAATCCCGAATTAAGTTGGCATAGTGACCAATGCGGTATTGGTCACTTTGCCAAATTACAAAAATAGCCAGTTAGAGCATTCGTCATTTGAATGCATTCTCTATCTCCAAAACTATAAGGAATACATGCATGTGGATTAGATACAATGGTAGGTCTCTTACTGAATGTACTAATGGGCGGGAACACTTAAAACAAAATAAAAAGTCGGATTGGTCGCGATGGCAAATTAGGGTCGAATTATGTCATCCACCATTTAAGCAAGGTTACATTTGTAGGATGTGAGGCTTTGCATGATGGAGATAGATGTAATTGAGTTCTTTCGGGTGCATGTAATGATCTCTTCTTGGAAGAAGTGATGGCTCTGAGAAGAGCCGATTGGTTTGTTCTCAACGTTTCGACTAGTATACTCTAGCGGTCATCAGGAGACTGCAGAAAGGGTAGAATGCAGGAGTTTTTGTCTTGTGTTGGAAGATCTTGCTGTAGATTACATTTGTTGATGTTTTTCCTAAACTTAAATAGATCGTAAGTTGGTAGAAAGCGATCAGCTGGAAGGGCGTTTCATTGTAATGCTGTTCTCGGGAAGAAGCTATCCAAATGGAACTTACTCTTGATTTTGGGGAGTCAAAGATAGTGAGGGTGTTCACCTGCTTGTTTAACAAAGTAGTAACATGTGATGCTATCTTCTGAACCCCCCCCCCTTGGGTTTGCCAAAATAGATTGTCTCGATGATTACATAACACTACGTTTTTGTTGTAATTGAAGTTTTCTTAGTAGAAATAATGACAAGGTGAAAAAATTATTGCGATTTTATCTTTGAAATACTGAATATGTTATCTTTGTTTGTGTTTCCGATAATCTTAGTCACTGCATGAAGAACAATTTATGAGTCATGTGAGGTTATTATGTGACGTAGTCAGATCATTATCAGGGTCTAATAAACTCAAATCAATTGGGTATAAAAGGGAACGACTGAGTTGGGATTAATTAAGCACTTTAACAGCCAGCCAGGAGTGTCGTGGCCGAGCGGTCTAGCTTACCGGACTCAAGTTCTGGTGTTAGCAGCAGAATTTGGGTTTGAATCCCGGCCGTGACACTTGTGTCCTTGAGCAAGACACTTAACCATAATTGCTTCTCTCCACCCAGGGGTTAAATGGGTACCTGTGAGGGCAGAGTTGGTTGATTAGCCCTATAGGCGCTGTAATGGCAGCAATTGAGCTGTATACTCCCCAGGGAGCTGAGATGGTTTCAGGAATGATTTACAAGTCATATGAGCCTTATGAGCAGGGGTAATAATATAATGCGCCTTGAGCACCACTCAGTTGGTGGATACGTGCGCTATATAAGTCCACACGTTATTATTATTATTATTATTATTATCTGCAGTGAGCAGACCCTCAAATAGTTGAGAAAATTGCTCGGCATTCATCATATTTTTTACTCCTAACTGTTCAGCGGTACAGACCCCGCGGCGAAGATGCAGCTATCTTGAAGCAAATCGGAAGTGCGGGTGGTTTCCCGCTGATGTCGACTACATGGTTGAAACCAGGCGCGTAGCCAGCCCTGTCGGTCCGGGGGGCAAAATTAAGATGATCGTCCCGATTTCATGGTTTAAATTTAATTGCGAAATACTGAATAATATTGAATCAAAACAATCGATATATTGTACAAACATGATCATCTGTGATTTATTGTTCTTTCCTTGGATCTATACTGTCTGAACTGTTGCTATTAATTTCTACACTGTCATGACTGTGATGAACTTAAACATTCATAATTAATCGTATTCGTAATGTATATATATACACACCGTTTACAACACACATTACACTGAAAGTTATTCGTGTACATGTCGTATAAAAACCTTTAATAAAATGTTGTAAGACAAGTTGTATTAGAGAACCATCTTATTTTTGACCCTCCGAGTCAAAAGATATACCCTCCCCCTGTTTCCAGACCATTAATAGGCCTACCTGTATAATACATGTATATACCTATTATTGTAATGACGAGGACCAACTAAGGGGGTGGGTGGGTGGATGTGCAAGGGGGAACCTTTTGCATCAAACTTTCGTTAAAAAGAATCACCCCTTTTCGACTTTGACAGTAAAATAAACACAGACCCCCTTTATCTTGGTAAAAATAAATTCAACCACCCCCACACATTTTCCACCCCACCAAGGTATTTATGAACATTAACTTACCTTTGTGATCTGCAAAGTCATCCAAGATCATTTCTTCATCGGAATGATGATCAGTTTGCTGCCATGGGCTCTCCGACATATCGGTATCGGAAGCTGTAGCGTCTTCCTCTACGTATGATGATGGCTGCTCAGTCATAACACTACCAACGTCATCTAATTTCTGTCGCTTATTAAAAAGGGACGATATGTCCTGCCATCCTTTCTCTTTAGGGGCTTTGCCTGGGTGTTTTGAATCAGTATGGCTCCTCAAACGGTCCCTTCGGAACTGTTTACTGCAATACCCACACTTTGCCATGTCTTTCTGAGACGACATTGTGGATTGTACGTTAACTGCATCAAAAGTTAACACAGCCAATGTAAATTTAGACTCAGATCTATGACTATGAGTGCAATGTTAAATGCCTTTCTTTGAACGAAACCTGACCGCTGTCATTCATACATGTGGACGTGGTATTGTGGTTACTTACACTGCATACAATGTACATAACGTATGATGAGATCAATTTGGCGGCCAGTTTGAAGTACATGTACGAGCCTTCCACGATGGAAAGAAGTTATCCTTCACAGACTCAGGCTTGGAGTATGCAGAAACTTAAATAGTTTCCTCCATAAGATGGGGAAACATCCAGATGGTTTATGTGATACTTGCAACTCTTATGATAATGTTAAACATCTTCTAATTAACTGCAAAAAACACCAACAAAACAGGGACACATTACAAAAAAATCTAGGATACTCAAACGCCCAAATGACCTTAAAAAAATTATTGGGAGAAAAACAAAATGCTTGTGAAATAATAAATTTCATCAAAAAAAGTAACATCAATATATAACCGACATCGCCCTCTATACCCTTGTATTACATTATTTTTCTTTTCCTTTTTTATTCTTCATAAACATTACCTATTAATTTCATAAAGTGTGATCTCTGCGATTGTTTAAGATTAATGCCTATCTGTTTGGGAGAAAGCTGACGATTGACTGGGCATTGCAACTTCTCTCCCCCCTGGAGGTGTTGCGGATCTGCAAAACAGCTGGCGGTGCCCGGGCACTTAAATTGCCGGTACACGATCCGGCCTCGCAGGGCTCATCACAACTTTAGTTGCATTGTGCTTAGTGGATCAGTCAGCCGCCTCCCTTTTGTATACCTTTCTTCTATAATATTTTCGCTTCACTTTTCTTCAGGCTCAGTTTTAATTTCTATTTTTGATGGCACAAAGGGCACATAGTTTGCCAAAGTGCCAACAAAACCAACAACAACAACAACAACAACAACATGTACGTTCTTCCTGGAAGTTGTGAGGTAATGCAATGCTATACTGTATATTCAACAGTGTCAACAGACAAAACAATTTAATTTCACGGCAACTTAATTTAGCGAATTGGCATTTCTTCACTTTTTGGAGGCAATTTAATTTCACTAATTTACATCCTCTTGCTATATAAAACCATAAAAAATATTATATTTGGCAGCAATTTAATTTAGCGAATTGGGCCTCCTAGCGAAATTAACTTGTTTTACAGTATTTGATAAAGTGATTTCCGGGACAAAAACCGGGTATAAAAACTTCAGATCTAACTTCCCTTCCTCAATCCTCCCTCTCCCGTCTCCCTTTATCAATTATTCACTCCATTTACCATTCCCTAAATCATCCTTTCCTCCCTCCCTAAATCTGCCTGCCTCTGCATCCTTCGTCCCAGGTCCGTCCTTCCCGCCCGCCCTTTCCGGTCCCTTACCCTCTCCAGCTCCCTCGGCTCCCTTCCTTCCCTTACCCCTGCCCTACCGCCGTTTCCACCCGCCCTAACCTTGCCTGCCTTAAGTTAGGCTGCCTTGGTACTCGTCCCAACGGTCCTATCCATCCTTTCTTCCATTACCAAGGCCCACATTCCTTCTCTCCTCCCCCTCCCTCCCTCCTCCGTCCTCCCTCATTTCGTCAATAATCCCTACTCTTCTAATTTCTTTCTTTACCTCTTTCGTTTTTTCTCCCTCGGAGTCCCTCCCTCAATTTTCCCTCCTTTTCTCTCTTCCTTTCCTTTTCTCTTTTCTTTATTTTTACCGTCCCGATTTTACTTCTATTTTTTTTCCGAGGGGGCAGTCTGCCCCACCTGCCCCCCCGCTGGCTACGCTACTGGTTGAAACAGTCGGAAGAATCCCCCCGAGTGGATCGTCAACAAATTGGAGGGAGTCATCGACGAGATGTTGACGACAGGATCGGCCACGAGTTGGGCCTATGGGCTAAGACGAGATTTTGCGAGGGCTGGAGGTTCAAGACCTACCAAGAACTTTTTTTAATGTTATAATTTTTAATGAGAAATGAGAACGATCAGAGCTTACTGATCGAAACGTCGAGTTGTACCCCAGTTCTTTTCAGAACTAATTACTACGCAATTGAGATTCCACATGGTGTCACCGCAATTAGTCTTACTTATCATTCTCACCATGCAAAGCTACAAGTTTTACCTAATTTTTTAATGTTTTAACTGTTTTAATGTTTTATTATGTTTCTTTGATAGGGGTCATTCTAAGGTTTACAATTAAACTCAAAGGAAACTAATTAAGAAGAGCGAGTGGCCTACTGGATGGGCTCCAGACTACTAAGAACATTTTTTTTTAAATAGGTTACTTTGACAGGGTCCATTCTAAAGTTTATAATTAAAATCAAACGCGATTTCATTGAGAGCAATTCAAGTGACCTAGTGGAAGGGCTCCAGATTCTTGGGTTCTCCACATTGAATTGGAGAATTTAATTAGGTGTTTGGGTTGGTGCCCAAACACCTCTTGATATTGTTCGTTTTTTTTTCTTTTTCTTCTTCTTCTTCTTCTTCTTCTTCTTCTGAATAAGACTTATCCAGAGACAAAAACATAGTTGCAGAGTTCACAGAACCTTAAAACTTCACACATAGTTAGACCTTAACATGTAGTTTTATGTCAAATTGTGACGTCATAGTGAGATCATCAGATATCGAATTACACTAAATCAAAATTTAATATTTTCAAAAAATCATATCTCATGAACCACAAACGATATTTTCACAGTCTTTGCACCATGTTATAGATCTTTAATTATGTGATTTTTCGTACACAGACGTGACCCCAATCCGACCTCTCCTTCCGGTCGAAACCGGAAGTTGTAAATTTCTAAAGATTTCAAAAAATCATATCTCATGAACCACAGAAAATATTTTCACAATCTTTGCATCATCTTATAGACCTTGAACTATGTCACATTTCTTACACAGACATGACCCCAATTTGACCTCTCCTTCCGGACGGAAACAGAAGTTTAAACGAACAACTATTCAGAAGCACAGCCATACTGACGTTCTCTTACACACAGACATATCGGCCTATAGTGTGTGTATATGCATTATCTAATTAGAATAGAATAGTTTGAGTTTACGAAGACCGCGCAGGTCATGACCTGCCATGCATGCACGCGCACAGTACCATGCAGCAGCAAAAACAATGGCTTCCCTGAGTGTCGGGCCCGTCTGCAGAAAATGCGTCGCAGAAAATGTACTATTAATAATAATTTGTCTAGCATGGAATCAAATTTTTTATCATTTTTGGAAATGAGTTGGACAAAGTTTCTTTCATGTGCAAGTGGATGGAAGCAATAGACGGTATGGTTGAGTGTGATATTGCCAATGTCCATGTCTAACCATCGAGCAAGGAATGGTCTACGTTAGGGCTGTTGGAGCTAACGTACATAACATACGTCGCTGGTAATGAACGATCACAGAATCTCTGTTACAGCTAACGTTACAGGTAATGTAGGAATTAATTTTAAAAGAATTTTAAAAATATCTGGACCTAATCAGACTATATATTTTTTGTAAAATAGTTGGACTTAGGCCTATATGAAAAATATCCTTGACAATTTAACTTATGTCGTCAGACTTTTAATATCTCATTGTGGTCTGTCCCTCAGTATCGTGTCTGTTGTTGTTGACATTATTATCATACTTTTTTAGTGACAATTTAAAAAAAAGATCATTCCTGGTGATTATTTTCAATAGTTACCATGTTAATACCTTGACCAACAAAATAACCTTGACCAACAAAATAAACTATAACCCTAACCACCCCAAATCCATCAAAATCCTGAAAGGGGCACTTTTTTGGGAAAACATCAGCACTGTTGAAAAATGGGATCTTTATAATGGAGTTTTATCAGATACTTAAAAGTAATACTAGTTGCACAAACATAACTTTGTACATGAGCTAAGAATATTCAACTCTTGGCGGTGTGAATATTTATGGAAATGAATTTTAAGCTGAATTAAAGTTTTGGGTTATTTTTTCATAGTGTATATAATGAAGATGGATGCTGACTTAATTATTTATTATCTGACATGTATGGATGAATAGCCGACATTCCTAAAATTAATTACCATTTGATTAACAGATTTATGGGTACCACTCTGAGTGGTACAAATGCTTCCATGCCATTTGCAGGGCTGAGAGGAAGAAATAAGAAGAAACAGAAACATCAAGGTAGGCAAATATTGAAAAATTCGGGTAGAATGTCGTATCCGACCGCCACTTTTTCTCATTCAATATAACCAATAAAGTAATCTTACCTACCTTGTAAGGTGGAGAACATATGGATGATGATGGACATATACTTCAAATTATTCCAGAATATTTATTTCATGAAAAATCAGCCATTTTGGTATACGATGAATTCCTCAGTCATGTCAGTCTGATGTCGTAAACTCCACAATTAGTGACCAACACAGTCATTGTACATGTGCAGTGGCAACTATAATAGGATCCTTCTATTTTCTGAAGGGGAGGATTTTTTAGAAGGGAAATAAAGTCCGAAAACCATCATAAAAGTGAATTTTAAAGATAGTTTTTGCTTTCTGTACCACCAAAATCGATAGAATATTTTAACTGGTTAGTGGTTGCAAAAAATCCCAAAACCCTTAAAAGTGGCGGTCGGATACGACATTCTTTCTAAAAATTCAGTCAAGTTTCAAGTATGCAGTAAGTTTGGCGATAACGATTTTTTTAATCCACGATATATCGGCAAACATATATTGCAGTTTTCAATAATATCGCAGTTCGTTTTTGCATTCATTCATGATTGCTTTAGAGCCAATAACCACAGGTATGTACCCTCTACAATTGCAAATTTATTTGCAGAGTGTGTATGTACTTCTGACGTAGTTTGTATTTGTTTCTGATTTCTAAAAGCTCAAAAGACTAATGATTTTATTTCCATGGAATATCTGACTTGACTCACAATGTCGATTTATATTTTATCATGATATATTTGTATTCGTAATTCGCCAATATGCCGATAAGTTAAATAGGTTCTCGATATTGTAATCGAATAAAAAAAGTTATCGCAATATTCGATATCGTGTTTATCGCCCAAGCTTAGTATACAGTAACATTGTTTATCGTTATATGTTGCTTTTTCGTTTCTTTCTATCTGTTTACCTTGTCTTGTGTGTTTACTTTTGTTAATTTTCACTCTCTTTTTTTGTCTACAATGCCCATTCCCCTTACTCACTTATTCCTCTATTTCTATTAAATATTTATCATTCTTTCTTCATACATATTCAGGTCAATATGAGCTCGAGCGGTAAGAATGCAGCACTGAACCCCAGAGAAGAAAATCGTGGTCTTCATCAGACTTACTCCCTGACAAACCGAGAAAAATTGAGGGAAAAAAATGATAAATATTCACAGTGCCAAACCTTGATTGCATGCCAACTGTTTGAAGCAGCCCAACGGAAAGATGAGAGGTTACTTTTGCAAATCGAAGATAAAAATCTTGTGGGTTTAGAAGTTTGCTATCATTGTCTTTGCTATAATGAGTATGTACCCAATTCTTGACAAGGCCAGATCCATCAGATGAAATACCTATTTGGTACAATGATGCATAAATAAAATTATGTGAAGTCATCCAGAAGAAAATAATAAAAACAATGAAATTCTTTTCACAAAGTCATTACATCGTAAGTTCATCAAGTGCGTACAAGAAGTGGAGGGAGTTGACTGCAGTAAGTACAGGTCCCACAATCTGAAAACACGTCTGAAAAGTACATTTCCTACGCTGGTAATTCATAGATCCTTACTAAGAATACAATTAACTTGGTGTACAGCCAATCTCTAGCTGCAAAAGAACTGGTAGAGACTGCAGTTGGCTCAGATGCATTATGTACTGATACTGATATACACTCACTGGCCAAAAGTATTGCAACACACACCAAAGTTCAGTTTGGAGAACTGTGTTACAATAATTTATTTTATTTTATTTACACTACTTAAGACTTCTTGAAAGTGCCTGTGTTTTGAAGTCAATGTTCTTTTTTACTGTTCTTGCTCGGAAATTGTGTAATACACGATCGATGAAATCAGATTAAATGATCATCTCACCTGTTACTGTAAAGTGCTATTTTGAGCATGTTGCAATATTTTTGGCCAGTGAGTGTAGACAGCAGTAAAGGTGCTGGAGAAGCAGAGATTTTCACATGAAAGTGCCTATCTTCACACACTTTTCAATGCATCAGCTGTACTATATAATACACTTATAATGAACAAAATCACATGGCATTACAGCTACCCTGGCCATCAACTTCAGATGACTTATCCTTGCAGACTGCTTAACAAATGAGCCAGTAATTTTCAATCACCCGCTTTGTTCATCTTACACTAGGACACTGATTCCATGACCCGTTGAAAGTCTACTCTGATTAAGATAATGTTGCTCCTTTAACCATTAACTTTAATTAAAACATTCTGTTGACTTTCTTTTCATGCACCAGTAAAAGTTTTTTTTAAGTGCCAAAGATTTAACAATACTAGCCAAATCCAATTAATGTTAGGGACTACAGGTTCACTTATTTTGTATTTTGTACTTCAGAATTTTTTATTTATTTTCATTGCAAATTAGACCTAGAAGTTTGGATAACCTTTATCCTGTGTGAAATGGATTATTATTGATGGGTGCAAAAATGGATGGAAAAGGAGTATCATGACCATGACAAAATAAAGCAGAAGTGTCATTCAAAAGATAATGTTGTTTCGCATTTCCTTTATTTAAATATCTTATTAATTTTATGTATTAACGAAGAATGTGTTTAATCAATTTAAATATTTACACCAAACGTTGACAATTAATAACAATAATTTACTTTTTAAAGATGAGAAAAGATTCACAAATTGGTCTCTGATGTAGGTAGGGTTAGATCCAGGGTTGCCTAAAGAGGGTGGAGCTCAAGGTAAGGAGATGGGGGATGGGAAATGAAACCCCAAAATATTGAAATGTATGGACAATTTAGAAGTTTTTGACATGATCAATTAAATTGGAATACTACACCACGACACCATAGATCCTACCCTGGGAGTAATGGGTAGAGGGCGGGGGGGGGGAGATCAGACGTTCAGGGAGCAGTCGGGTTCAGACCTTTTATTCAAGGCAAGATTTTTTTAAACTGGTTCATTTCTTTACAATGACATCAAATATTTCCCAAATATGGAATCCCCTTTCCAAACTCTTCCCTACCTCACTGGACCGATTTGACAGATTAGGGTAGGGGAGACATAAAAAACATAGCCCATGTGAACTATTCAATTATACAAAAATCCCCATTAAAATGTACAGTCTTTTAAGAATGACCGAAAGAGGGCGCTATTTTCATGTCATAGTTCAAATGCAAATATCTGCCAAACTGGCAAGTTTTGTGAGTGTGGATTTATATATTAGAATTTACATGTAATTATCTATTAAACTGTTTCTACGCTCATGCTTGATATGCGTCACGAAACTCAATTTCTGAATGCATTTTCATTGCACGCTCCATGGTCTAGTAGTCTGAAGTCAAGTCACATGCTGAACTTAACTCCATAGCCGTAGTCTCTTGTCAAGTCGCACTTGGCACCACGGATGCAAGTTTTATCATGAAACTTTTCTGAAGAGGAAACCATATTTACCAAGTTCAGACTTAATTAATGTACTTTTAAACAACTTTAGGTGATGACGTCATAACATGATGAACAACCAAACACCTTGAGAACGAGCATTCTACTCACTAGACTAACATGCTCGTGCAAGTTTAGTGGTGAATTAACTATTGAAGAACCTTTCAACCTTTGTAACATTAGATTTTTATGGGAATTTGTAAGTGAATGAGGAATTGTACTGCAGAAAAAATAGCTGCCTGGCTTGGTTCGTTCCTGCAATATCTCCCCATTTTAGCTGTAATAATGGGCGTTCTATTAAGGATTAGATTTCTTAAATGTTGTTTATCATAACTGGGAGAAAGACAATAATCTGATAATAAAAAGCTCTTTAATTCATAGTACACTTAAAATATGCTCTTTATTTCTGTTAAATACAAACTTATACAATGTTAACATTTTGGATTTATTTTGCATTTTTAAACAACTTTAGGTGATGACACCATAACATGAACCCCCAAACACCTTGAGTTTGTTTTTTACAAACTCTATACCTCTAGTTTTATTTCATTTGGTAAAGAGGTCCTGTCTATAGATTTGATCCTCTCTGGGAATTTGGACATAGGGCCAGCGCTTCTCTAATTCTCGGACGGCAACAAGCTAACCTATTTGAGGCCTCCACAACCAGTGACTTGAACGTGGTGGATGCTCGATGCTTGGGTGATGAGGTCTTGAATCTTGGAGAAATCTAGATCTTGGGGCTGGTAGCAATTTTTAGAGTCGGAGGTTGGATGTATGTTGATCTAGGTGTCCTAGTTAGGCTCAATGCGGTGGCAATATGTTAAAGTTATATACAGACACACAAGAACATACGTTGAGCACAACACATAGACGTATAATTTTGGTGACTGCATACGAGATGTGTATGTTCTTGTTATACAATTCTGATACGATCATTGGCGGGTCCAGGGGGGCTAAGGGGGCTGTAGCCCCCCTAAAATCGTTTAAAAAAAAATTAAAAACGAGAGAAAAAGAGAGAGAGAGAGGGGGAGGGGAGAGGAGAACATTCCCACAGTGTGCTTTGTTTTTCTCTCCCTTTGATTATTTCATTGTAATTTTTGTAGTACTGAAAAATAATTGTTTTTGATTCTCAGCCCCCCCTAAAAAATGTTCTGGATCCGCCCATGACGATCCCTTTAAAATTTTGTAACTTTCTTTCTTTTAGTAACATGAACACAAGGTTTATTTTTGAACAAAACATTCCTACAGATAACTCTTTCATAACAAAATTGAATTGTATTCATTTATTTATTAACTCTATCATTACATGTACATTAAAGTACAGCGCGCTATATTATTTGTTTCCACAATAGCATTCGTTTAACTTTACGAAATGTGAATACATTTTGAATGTAGCACATGTATATATACAATTAACTCAGTAAACCATGACTGAATGTGTTAAATCCAGAGACCACTCAAGTTCTGGTGTTAGCAGCAGAATGTGGGTTCGAATCCCGGCCGTGACACTTGTGTCCTTGAGCAAGACACTTAACCACAATTGCTTCTCTCCACCCAGGGGTTAAATGGGTACCTGTGAGGGCAGAGCTGGTTGATTAGCCCTATATGCGCTGTAATGGCAGCAATTGAGCTGTATACTCCCCAGGGAGCTGAGATGGTTTCAGGAATGATTTATGAGCCTTATGAGCAGGGGTAATAATATGCACCTTGAGCACCACTCAGTTGGTGGATACATGCGCTATATAAGTCCACACATTATTATTATTATTATTATAATTACGACCAACAATTTTGGTAGCATTTCTTCTAGACTTTCTTTTTTTGCACCATTGCCTCATTGATGCTTTTTCATTGAAAATGTTCGCACTCTGATTCCATGCCCTGTTGATCGTGACGATATTGTCCCTTTAAATATTGTTTTGGGTTCATCATAGCTTCAACAACCCATTGTTCTGAAGAAGAATAATGGGTTGTTGTTGTTGCTATGGTAGACTCAATTCAATTACAATTACAGCAGAGGGGCTCTAAGGTCAAATTTAGTTTTGTGATTTTCCAATAACTAGAGTCCTTATTAAAGTGTAAACAAATTACCAAAAAAATTGTCTCTAACCTCACGTTAAAGTGATGTAAAATGTCATTTTATATGATAACCTTCCTGTGTGAAATTTGTTAACATCCAAAGACAACGGTGACGTCACATTTCAAATAAATGGATCTCTACATTTTTGTACGGTGAATTTGCAGTTTATTCCTGAATCTCCACAATATTTGATCAAATCGGCGTTGAAATTGACTTTTTGACAAACAAAAAATTCCTGTATGGAATGTTACAGACTCATTTACCGTAAGAAAATAGTGACGTCTATTCACGTCATGTTTCAAATATCGCTCTGAAAAGGGTATCAAATAAAATGATATGTTACACCACTTTAAAGTGAAGTTAGAGACTTGTAATTTTTTTTTACACTTTACTAAGGACTCTATTTATTGGAAAATGAGTGCATCACAAAACTGAATTTGACCTTAGAGTGCCTCTTTAAAAATGCCCCATAACTCATCTCTGGGAATTAGATTGAACTATGCCACTCATGGGTAGTCAATATTCCTATAATTTATTAACTCTCCTACTACTGCAAGGGTCAAAATCAGTCAAAATGTTGATATACTTGCCAAGGTATATCCAGTGCACTTAAAAGTCGAACGCTGTCAAACCTTACGTATAGTAAGTACATTTACAGGTCAAAATGAGTCAACTGTTTTTAACTGGTAAAAGCATTGTCTGGTATTGTTCAAGGTGGTCAAAATGACCAGTCAAAAATGCCCCTGTGTGCACATTTGAGTCAACAGTCAAAACGGGCAGTTGACTGGTTTTGACCACTATAGCAACTTGCCACTAAAGTGCAGCTATAAGGGTTAATAACAGGATCAAAATCATGTCAATGCACTGAACACAAATGCATATTAAGAAAATTACCAACATTATAATTATACCATTCTAATAAAGCAGTGAATGTTGTGCATACAAGGACTCTACGTTGTTTTGTTAAGATTATTACATCAGCTGCTATGATCACAACACATGCATTTACTTAAATATTCAGGCATGGAATTATCATGGTTACAAATTCTTGTTCTTATTTCTTTAAGAGGACTACATTTTTAAATAAGGAACTGTTTTTGCTCATCTTTATGACTCCATGGTGTCGATCACACTATTCCAATTACAAATCAGTTCAGCAATTTTGTAACTTTAGTTCATAGACTGGCATGGTCCCTTCTCTTTATCCTATCAAGGCTTTGGGCGTACCATTTAAGGGATTTCATTGGATACGCTGTGCTGATCACCACGCTTTGACATGGAGGCTCACGCACTAGGTACCAGCCAAGGTCAAAGTTGAATATCCGGGGAACAAACATGGCAGCTGTGTGCATGATGCAGCCGGTATCTGACGATTTTCAGATTTTCAGACTACTCAGTTGTTCATCATTCATGTGATCATTCCAACTGAACTTGGACTGATATTGATGGTCAGTTTCTATACTGCAACCTCATTCCCATAGTCCCACTATTTCCAGCCTTAGACCCTGGTCGACAAAGTGATTTCTGCAATGGTAATTGTGATTAGTCTAGTGCCCTGACCTCCACTTCATGCAGCACACACTATCCAGCGGAAACGGCATAGCAACAGAGTATAATGCCGACTGCACACAACATGTCGCCTGCAATGCATCCAGTAATAATATCCAACAGGGCATGAAATCAAAGTGCTAGTTTTAGATTAACTCGGTGATTGAAAATAATACCTCACACGATTAGGTCATATTACTGTTGCTGCTGCATAAATGAGACAGTAATATTCAGTCACTGTCCTCATCTTAAACTAGGACACTGATTCCATGCCCTGTTGTGAAAGTCTGCTCTGATCGTGACAACAGCGTCCCTTAACATTTTGGACAATTCCAGGGTGTGAGACAACCATGCATATTTGCCCCTCACCATGACAACAAGGTCGGTTTTCAAGATGGCAGATTCTTGTGACGTGAAGGGTGCACTCACTCGTAGACAAAATGATGGTGACTCACTGGTTCATGTATTCGCCATACGTGCACTGGCATACATTAACCAATGAGTGACCATATTTTGCCTCAAGGGTTCTCTTAATTGTGTGATGTCATGCATAAGGAATACTAAACAGAGACTTAGCTGTTGCAAACTGCTTACCAACCTGTAGGCCCTGTAGTATAAATGCAAAATAATGGTTATTGGCCTAACGTTTTGAACCTAGCAGGTTCTTTCTCAAAGGCAACATGGGACGGAATACAAACAACATGTACACACATAAGTAAGACTAATTGTGGTGAAGGAGAGTGAAGACGATCAGAGCATACTGATCGAAACGTCGAGTTGTACCTCCAGTTCTTTTCAGAACTAATTACTACTCAATAGAGAATTTCACATGGTGTCACCGCAATTAGTCTTACTTATCCTCTTCACCATGCAAAGCTACAAGTGTTACCTAACATACATACATGAACACAAGAGTGAGCAGAAGTTTGTTAGGTGTGAGGTACTGGTCCTGGGACCAGGCAAAAGAGGGATTACACGTGAACAGATAGGGGTACATGGAGAACTCTTGCTTTTGATATCTCTTTCTTTTGTGTTCATTTCACACCTGACGTTAGTCAGCTCACTCTTGTGTTCATGTATGTTTGTTGTTTGTATTCCGTCCCATTTTACCTTTGAGAAATTAGAACCTGCTAGGTTCAAAACGTAAGGCCATTAACCATTATTTTGCATTTATACTACAGGGCCTACAGGTTGGTAAGCAGTTTACAACAGCTATTTCTCTGTTTAGTATTCCTTATGCATGACATCACACAATTAAGAGGCAAAATATGGTCACTCATTGGTTAATGTATGCCAGTGCGCGTATGGCGAATACATGAACCAGTAAGTAACCTTAATTTTATCTACGAGTGAGTGCGCCCTTCAGTTTATGACGTCACAAGAATCTGTCATCTTGAAAACCGACCTTGTTGTCATGGTCCCATTTTACCTTTGAGAAAGAACCTGCTAGGTTTGAAACGTAAGGCCAATAACCATTATTTTGCATCAGGAATACTGTTAATTTGTCTTAATAAGGTCTAAAGAACTGTTTACTTTTTATCACATTGAGGAATGATTGTTTTTACAGGCAGAAGGCTAAAGCATTAACACTGACAAATTTAATCTAAAACATTTTCTTCTTTAAAAAAGAAGAAGAAATAATCCATATTTTGACAAGTTGTCCATGTGTAAATCTGCAATTAACAGAGCTGCCAACTCTTCCGGATTCTGCGGAAGACTTCACGTATTTGATGGTAATTTACTTACTTAAAGTATATGCAAGGAGGTCTCTCCTTTTGGTGCCAAAAGGAGAGGCCTCATTGCATATATTTTAACCAGTTCGCACCGGGAATAAAAAAAAATTTCCGAACCCCCGTGGCGGGTTTATTTTTACCGCACAAACACGAACAGCGGTGCTCACCAGAGCGTGACCGGGGAGACGGCGTCTTCCACCGTATGCTTATGGCTCGTTGCCACGTCGACCGGGAATCTATACAAATATTCCCAAGAATCATGTGGCGTGTTTAGACGCTCTCCGATCCGCTGTCCAAAAAAAAATGTGCGTGTATACACGGCTTCCGACGCGAACTGGTTAAGTAAGTAAATTACCGTCAAATACGCGAAGTCTTCCGCAGAATCCGGAAGAGTTGGCAGCTCTGAAATAAGTACATGTTTTATTGTTTCAGACTTTCCGTTCACAAATTTTGAACTTGGAAACACATGCCGTGTCTAGACTACATAACATAGCCACTGCCATTTTGATTCCAACTGTTTCGAGAATTAAGGCTTCAAACATTACAATAGACATTTGAATATTTTTCAAATTCGGTGTTTTTATACAAATAACTGATACTTTTATAAAACATAATATTCATATTTCTAAATATATAAATATTTAACTGTATATGTACAATTTTATGACTGATTTGTGGACAATGGCAAATTTTGCATGTCAAAAGAAATTTTACACCAAATAAAATTATATCGAAGATCAAGTCACCCCCAAACAAAAAATTGAAAAAGTTGAAAATTTCCAGAAATTATTCAAACCCAAAATATTTTAGAAAGAGTTGGACTTTCCCACAAACTGGGTGACATAATCATGGATGATGACTTTTCTATTTATAAGGCCAAAAAACACAAAGTCTCCGGTTTCTAGTCTCTGCTCGTATCGCCTCAGACCCACGCATTGGCATTTTTAATTTTCTTTTTACTTGCTATGACAGAATGTCTAATTCCAGCCGAAATCGCTGGATCGATTGGAATTCTGCCGTACTGTGTTTTAACCAGTTCGCGTCGGGAATAAAAAAGTTTTTCTGGGCCCCTGTACGTTTTTTTCCCACACACACGTCAATGGAAGCTTCCTCAGCGGGTGGCCGGCACTTCCGAGCATGTCACCGTACACGCGTTGCTCCACCGAGCGTGCATACAAATATATCGGAGTTTCCCATGGCATGTTTAGACGCTCTCCGATCCATGGTGCAACAAAAAATTGCGTGTATACACGGCCGCCGACGCGAACTGGTTAATCGACTTTTTCACATAGGGGTATGAACGTTTGCCTGATTTGTGAGGCCTCTCTTAGCCACCACCAACATATGTGAGAAAATTTGTACATGTATCAAGGATTTCCCTGCGGCAAAAAAAAAAATATAAAATAAAAAAAACACGTCACCGCACCGATTTTGAAGCCGACCTATGACCAGAAACTGGATACTTTTTTTTGTTGGCTTAAGGGAATATTAATTTCTTACAGGAAAAGGGGATATGGCAAGCTGGAAATTTCATTTTGAAAGATTTCCTTCATAGCCGTTTATCACGACACGGCCATCCCTGTATGAGATTCATTGCGTGAATATGATCAAAACAATGAGCTCAATACATTAAAGGTACAATATCGTCACAATCAACAGGGCATGGAATCGGAATGCTAGTTTTAGATTACCTCAGTGACTGAAAATAATATTACCGTTGCTTCTGCATAAAATGAGCCAGTAATTTTCAGTCACTTTGTTTATCTTAAACTAGGTCACCGATTCTATGCCCTGTTGAAAGTCTGCTCTGATCATGACGATAGTGTCCCTTTAACCCTACCACCCCCTTTATTCATGTATTTCACAGGCACCCCTTGCTCGAATGCAACACAATGCAACAACGGAAAAGTGTGCAGCATGTTTAACGCAACAAGATCAATCAACAAGAACAATGGTTCTTTTGTTCTCTGCCGAGGTAAACAAAACAAAACAACTTTTTTACATTTGAAGGTGCCACATCGTCACGATCAGAGCAGGCTTGCGGCTTGACACTGAATCCCGAACTGATAGGTAGGTAGGTTCATTTATTTTCCACAGTATCAAAACAGTAATGACAATATCAATGAAGAAAAGTCAAGTACAAGAAAACAATATTACTGAAAAAATTTAAATAATAGATACAAAGCAAAAGCGATACTGCAGAGGGATCCATTTATAAAGCAAAGTTTTAGATGAACTCAGATGAACCCAGTGACTGAAAATAATACCCCCACAAGCACGCCTAGATAACAGGGTCACACCAGATCCCATTACCATGACTGCTGCATAAGTAATGTATATGTATTATGTACATGTACTGTGTATAATATCATAACTACAGGTTCATGGGCTCATTATGCAAATAAATGGCCTTTGACTTGACTTGACTTAAAAAGAAAATAATATCCCACATGATAAGGTCATATTACCGTTGCTGCTGCATAAATGAGCCAGTAACACAGCAGCTCGTGTTGTAACTTTGTCCAGAATGTCATGCCATATCACGCAATCTTGAAAGAACTGCACTGGCTTCCTGTTTCACAGAGAATTGTTTTAAAACTTTTTTTTAAAACTTATGCTAATTGTTCACAAATCTTTTAATGGTATTGCTCCAATTTATATTTCTGAACTGCTTAAAGTCTACACTCCATCACGCAATTTGCGCTCCAGCAACATGTCACTCCTAAAGGAACCAACTTCAAAACGGAACTTGGGTGATAGGTGTTTTTCTGTCGCAGCTCCGAGACTCTGGAATCATCTTCCAACTAAACTCAAATCTTGTCATAGTATAACTAGATTTAAGTCAATGCTTAAAACTCATCTTATGTCACAATTCTTCAAAGATGATGTATATTTGTAATTGCATTGTAGGTACAAGTATCTCAGTACATAATTTTTTTTCTCCTATGCTATGATTGTATATTGTTTGTATTCATGTTTTTTCTTTGTTTCCGCGCCTTGAGCGCCCAGCAGGGTTGATATGTACACGCTACAAATCTTTATTATTATTAGTAGTAGTAATTAACAGTCACTGTGTTCATCTTAAACTAGGACATCAATTCCATGCCCTGTTGAAAGTCTGCTCTGATCCAGTGACGATACTGTCCCTTTAATTAATAGACTTCTGAATCCAACATCCCATGTGTACTGATTGTATTTGGCCAAAATTAACATGAAATTTATTTGTTTTAATATTCAGAAGATATACAGCAAGCCGCCAGTGTCCCTCCATGGCCAGTTTCTGTGGAGAGAGTTCTATTACACCGCAGCAGCAGGAACACCAAACTTCCATCAAATGTAGGACAACTCAGATTGCTTATACAGGTGCCATATAGGATGGGATGCAAGCTTAGAAAGAGGTTTGTCTATCCCCTTCAAAACCCCCATCACACAAAAACAAAAACACACAAATAAAGAATTTGTTGGAAAAGTTGTTGATAATAAAAATGACCCACCTCATGAATTTTCCAACTGCAATACCTTGTAGCTGATTTGAGCAGCATTCTCTAAAAATCTCAAAAAGGTCTGCATTTGAGAATAAGGCCCATTGATTCTTCAGATGTTTTTCCTTGTCATTTCTGCTTATCTGAGGCACATGGACAATTTATAATTTCATAATCAATGATTAGAGATGAATGTGGTATCTGTTCATTGAAGTTGGTAAAGTGGGGTAAAGTGGTAAAGTGGGGTAAAGTGGGGTAAAGTGGTAAAGTGGGGTAAAGTGGTAAAGTGGGGTAAAGTGGTAAAGTGGGGTAAAGTGGTAAAGTGGGGTAAAGTGGTAAAGTGGTAAAGGGGTAAAGTGGGGTAAAGTGGTAAAGGGGTAAAGTGGGGGTAAAGTGGTAAAGTGGGGTAAAGTGGTAAAGTGGGGTAAAGTGGCAAAGTGGGGTAAAGTGGCAAAGTGGGGTAAAGTGGCAAAGTGGCATAAAGTGGGGTAAAGTGGCAAAGTAGGGTAAAGTGGGGTAAAGTGGCAAAGTGGGGTAAAGTGGTAAAGTGGGGGTAAAGTGGTAAAGTGGTAAAGGGGTAAAGTGGTAAAGTGGTAAAGTGGGGTAAAGTGGCAAAGTGGGGTAAATTGGTAAAGTGGCAAAGTGTGGTAAAGTGGCAAAGTGGGCTAAAGTGTGGTAAAGTGGCAAAGTGGGGTAAAGTGGCAAAGTGGGGTAAAGTGGGGGTAACGTGGCAAAGTGGGGTAAAGTGGGGTAACGTGGCAAAGTGGGGTAAAGTGGGATAAAGTGGGGTAAAGTGGCGTAACGTGGGGTAAAGTGGCAAAGTGGGTTAAAGTGGTAAAGTGGGATAAAGTGTGGCAAAAAGTGGCAAAAAGTGTGGTAAAAAGTGTGGTAAAAAGTGGCAAAAAGTGTGGTAAAAAGTGTGGTAAAAAACGGCAAAAAGTGTGGTAAAAAGTGGCAAAAAGTGTGGTAAAAAGTGGCAAAAAGTGTGGTAAAAAGTGGCAAAAAGTGTGGTAAAAAGTGTGGTAAAAAACGGCAAAAAGTGTGGTAAAAAGTGGCAAAAAGTGTGGTAAAAAGTGGCAAAAAGTGTGGTAAAAAGTGGCAAAAAGTGTGGCAAAAAGTGGCAAAAAATGGCAAAAAGTGTGGTAAAAAGTGGGATAAAGTGTGGCAAAAAGTGGCAAAAAGTGTGGTAAAAAGTGTGGTAAAAAACGGCAAAAAGTGTGGTAAAAAGTGGCAAAAAGTGTGGTAAAAAGTGGCAAAAAGTGTGGCAAAAAGTGTGGCAAAAAGTGGCAAAAAGTGTGGCAAAAAGTGGCAAAAAGTGTGGTAAAAATTAATGGTAAAAGTGGCAAAAGTGTGGTAAAAGTGGCAAAAAGTGTGGTAAAAAGTGTGGTAAAAAGTGGCAAAAAGTGTGGTAAAAAGTGGCAAAAAGTGTGGTAAAAAGTGTGGTAAAAAGTGGCAAAAAGTGTGGTAAAAAGTGTGGTAAAAAGTGGCAAAAAGTGTGGTAAAAAGTGGCAAAAAGTGTGGCAAAAAGTGGCAAAAAGTGTGGTAAAAAGTGTGGTAAAAAGTGGCAAAAAGTGTGGTAAAAAGTGGCAAAAAGTGTGGTAAAAAGTGTGGTAAAGTGTGGTAAAGTGTGGTAAAAAGTGTGGTAAAAAGTCTGGTAAAGTGTGGTAAAAAGTGTGGTAAAAAGTGTGGTAAAAAGTGGTAAACAGTGGTAAAAAGTGTGGTAAAGTGTGGTAAAAAGTGTGGCAAAAAGTGTGGTAAAAAGTGGTAAAAAGTGTGGTAAAAAGTCTGGTAAAAAGTCTGGTAAAAAGTGTGGTAAAAAGTCTGGTAAAAAGTCTGGTAAAAAGTCTGGTAAAGTGTGGTAAAAAGTGTGGTAAAAAGTGGTAAAAAGTGTGGTAAAAAGTGTGGTAAAAAGTGGTAAAAAGTGGCAAAAAGTGTGGTAAAAAGTGGCAAAAAGTGTGTTAAAAAGTGTGGTAAAAAGTGGCAAAAAGTGTGGTAAAAAGTGTGGTAAAAAGTGGCAAAAAGTGTGGTAAAAAGTGGCAAAAAGTGTGGTAAAAAGTGTGGTAAAAAGTGGCAAAAAGTGTGGTAAAAAGTGGCAAAAAGTGTGGTAAAAAGTGGCAAAAAGTGTGGTAAAAAGTGTGGTAAAGTGTGGTAAAGTGTGGTAAAAAGTGTGGTAAAAAGTCTGGTAAAAAGTCTGGTAAAGTGTGGTAAAAAGTGTGGTAAAAAGTGGTAAAAAGTGTGGTAAAAAGTGTGGTAAAAAGTGGTAAACAGTGGTAAAAAGTGTGGTAAAGTGTGGTAAAAAGTGTGGTAAAAAGTGTGGTAAAAAGTGGTAAAAAGTGTGGTAAAGTGTGGTAAAAAGTCTGGTAAAGTCTGGTAAAGTGTGGTAAAAAGTGTGGTAAAAAGTGGTAAAAAGTGTGGTAAAAAGTGGTAAAAAGTGTGGTAAAAAGTGTGGTAAAGTGTGGTAAAAAGTGTGGTAAGTAAAGTGTGGTAAAAAGTGTGGTAAAAAGTGTGGTAAAGTGTGGTAAAAAGTGTGGTAAAAAGTGTGGTAAAGTGTGGTAAAAAGTGTGGTAAAAAGTGTGGTAAAGTGTGGTAAAAAGTGTGGTAAAGTGTGGTAAAGTGTGGTAAAAAGTGTGGTAAAAAGTGGTAAAAAGTGTGGTAAAAAGTGTGGTAAAAAGTGTGGTAAAAAGTGGTAAAAAGTGGTAAAAAGTGTGGTAAAGTGTGGTAAAAAGTGTGGTAAAAAGTGTGGTAAAAAGTGGTAAAAAGTGTGGTAAAAAGTGTGGTAAAAAGTGGTAAAAAGTGTGGTAAAAAGTGGTAAAAAGTGTGGTAAAAAGTGGTAAAAAGTGTGGTAAAAAGTGGTAAAAAGTCTGGTAAAGTGTGGTAAAAAGTGTGGTAAGGTGTGGTAAAAAGTCTGGTAAAAAGTGGTAAAAAGTGTGGTAAAGTGTGGTAAAAAGTGGTAAAAAGTGTGGTAAAAAGTGGTAAAAAGTGTGGTAAAGTGTGGTAAAAAGTGTGGTAAAGTGTGGTAAAAAGTGTGGTAAAAAGTGTGGTAAAGTGTGGTAAAAAGTGTGGTAAAGTGTGGTAAAAAGTGTGGTAAAAAGTGGTAAAAAGTGTGGTAAAAAGTGGTAAAGTGTGGTAAAAAGTGTGGTAAAGTGTGGTAAAAAGTGTGGTAAAGTGTGGTAAAAAGTGTGGTAAAGTGTGGTAAAAAGTGTGGTAAAGTGTGGTAAAAAGTGGTAAAAAGTGTGGTAAAAAGTGTGGTAAAAAGTGTGGTAAAAAGTCTGGTAAAGTGTGGTAAAAAGTGGTAAAAAGTGTGGTAAAGTGTGGTAAAAAGTGTGGTAAAAAGTGGTGAAAAGTCTGGTAAAGTGTGGTAAAAAGTGGTAAAGTGTGGTAAAAAGTGTTTTAAAAAGTGGCAAAAAGTGTGGCAAAAGTGTGGTAAAGTGTGGTAAAAAGTGTGGCAAAAAGTGGCAAAAAGTGTGGTAAAAAGTGCCAAAAAGTCTGGTAAAAAGTGGCAAAAAGTGTGGTAAAAAGTGGTAAAAAGTGGCAAAAAGTGTGGTAAAAAGTGGTAAAAAGTCTGGTAAAGTGTGGTAAAAAGTGGTAAAGTGTGGTAAAAAGTGTGGTAAAAAGTGTGATAAAGTCTGGTAAAAAGTGTGGTAAAAAGTGTGGTAAAAAGTGTGGTAAAGTGTGGTAAAAAGTGTTGTAAAAAGTGGCAAAAAGTGTGGTAAAGTGTGGTAAAAAGTGTGGCAAAAAGTGGCAAAAAGTGTGGTAAAAAGTGTGGTAAAAAGTGGTAAAAAGTGTGGTAAAAAGTGGCAAAAAGTCTGGTAAAAAGTGGCAAAAAGTGTGGTAAAAAGTGGTAAAAAGTGTATTAAAAAGTGTGGTAAAAAGTGGCAAAAAGTGTGGTAAAAAGTGTGGTAAAAAGTGGTAAAAAGTCTGGTAAAGTGTGGTAAAAAGTGGTAAAGTGTGGTAAAAAGTGTGGTAAAAAGTGTGGTAAAAGTCTGGTAAAAAGTGGTAAAAAGTGTGGTAAAAAGTGTGGTAAAGTCTGGTAAAGTGTGGTAAAAAGTGTGGTAAAGTGTGGTAAAAAGTGGTAAAGTGTGGTAAAAAGTGTGGTAAAAAGTGGTAAAAAGTGTGGTAAAGTGTGGTAAAAAGTGTGGTAAAAAGTGGTAAAAAGTGTGGTAAAAAGTGTGGTAAAGTGTGGTAAAAAGTGTGGTAAAAAGTGTGGTAAAAAGTGTGGTAAAAAGTGGTAAAAAGTGTGGTAAAAAGTGGTAAAAAGTGGTAAAAAGTGTGGTAAAAAGTGGTAAAAAGTGTGGTAAAAAGTGGTAAAAAGTGTGGTAAAAAGTGTGGTAAAAAGTGGTAAAAAGGTGGTAAAAAGTGTGGTAAAGTGTGGTAAAAAGTGTAATAAAGTGTGGTAAAAAGTGTGGTAAAAAGTGTGGTAAAAAGTGGTAAAAAGTGTGGTAAAAAGTGTGGCAAAAAGTGGTAAAAAGTGTGGTAAAAAGTGTGGTAAAGTGTGGTAAAAAGTGTGGTAAAAAGTGTGGTAAAAAGTGTGGTAAAAAGTGGTAAAAAGTGTGGTAAAAAGTGGTAAAAAGTGTGGTAAAAAGTGTGGTAAAGTGTGGTAAAAAGTGGTAAAAAGTGTGGTAAAAAGTGTGGTAAAAAGTGGTAAAAAGTGTGGTAAAGTCTGGTAAAGTGTGGTAAAAAGTGTGGTAAAGTGTGGTAAAAAGTGTGGTAAAAAGTGTGGTAAAGTGTGGTAAAAAGTGTGGTAAGGTGTGGTAAAAAGTCTGGTAAAGTGTGGTAAAAAGTGTGGTAAAAAGTGGTAAAAAGTGGTAAAGTGTGGTAAAAAGTGTGGTAAAGTGTGGTAAAAAGTCTGGTAAAGTGTGGTAAAAAGTCTGGTAAAGTGTGGTAAAAAGTGTGGTAAAGTGTGGTAAAAAGTGGTAAAAAGTGTGGTAAAAAGTGTGGTAAAGTGTGGTAAAAAGTCTGGTAAAGTGTGGTAAAAAGTGTGGTAAAAAGTGGTAAAAAGTGTGGTAAAAAGTGTGGTAAAAAGTGTGGTAAAAAGTGGTAAAAAGTGGTAAAAAGTGTGGTAAAGTGTGGTAAAAAGTGGTAAAAAGTGTGGTAAAAAGTGTGGTAAAAAGTGTGGTAAAGTCTGGTAAAGTGTGGTAAAAAGTGTGGTAAAGTGTGGTAAAGTGTGGTAAAAAGTGTGGTAAAAAGTGGTAAAGTGTGGTAAAAAGTGTGGTAAAGTGTGGTAAAAAGTGTGGTAAAGTGTGGTAAAGTGTGGTAAAAAGTGTGGTAAAAAGTGTGGTAAAAAGTGTGGTAAGGTGTGGTAAAAAGTCTGGTAAAGTGTGGTAAAAAGTGTGGTAAAAAGTGGTAAAAAGTGTGGTAAAAAGTGGTAAACAGTGGTAAAAAGTGTGGTAAAGTGTGGTAAAAAGTGTGGCAAAAAGTGTGGTAAAAAGTGGTAAAAAGTGTGGTAAAAAGTGGTAAAAAGTCTGGTAAAGTGTGGTAAAAAGTGTGGTAAAGTGTGGTAAAAAGTGTGGTAAAAAGTGTGGTAAAGTGTGGTAAAAAGTGGTAAAAAGTGTGGTAAAAAGTGGTAAAAAGTGTGGTAAAAAGTGTGGTAAAAAGTGTGGCAAAAAGTGGTGAAGTGTGGTAAAAAGTGTGGTAAAGTGTGGTAAAAAGTGTGGTAAAAAGTGGTAAAAAGTCTGGTAAAAAGTGTGGTAAAAAGTGTGGTAAAAAGTGGTAAAAAGTGATAAAAAGTGTGATAAAGTGTGGTAAAAAGTGATAAAAAGTGTGGTAAAAAGTGTGGTAAAAAGTGGTAAAAAGTGTGGTAAAGTGTGGTAAAAAGTGTGGTAAAAAGTGTGGTAAAAAGTGTGGTAAAGTGTGGTAAAAAGTGTGGTAAAAAGTGTGGTAAAGTGTGGTAAAAAGTGTGGTAAAAAGTGTGGTAAAAAGTGTGGTAAAAAGTGTGGTAAAGTGTGGTAAAGTGTGGTAAAAAGTGTGGTAAAAAGTGTGGTAAAAAGTGGTAAAAAGTCTGGTAAAGTGTGGTAAAAAGTGTGGTAAAAAGTGTGGTAAAAAGTGTGGTAAAAAGTGGTAAAAAGTGTGGTAAAGTGTGGTAAAAAGTGTGGTAAAGTGTGGTAAAAAGTGTGGTAAAAAGTGTGGTAAAGTGTGGTAAAAAGTGTGGTAAAAAGTGTGGTAAAAAGTGGTAAAGTGTGGTAAAAAGTATGGTAAAAAGTGGTAAAGTGTGGTAAAAAGTGTGGTAAAAAGTGTGGTAAAAAGTGTGGTAAAGTGTGGTAAAAAGTGGTAAAAAGTGTAGCAAAAAGTCTGGTAAAAAGTGTGCTAAAAAGTGTGGCAAAAAGTGGTGAAGTGTGGTAAAAAGTTTGGTAAAGTGTGGTAAAAAGTGGTAAAAAGTCTGGTAAAAAGTGTGGTAAAAAGTGTGGTAAAGTGTGGTAAAAAGTCTGGTAAAAAGTGTGGTAAAGTGTGGTAAAAAGTGGTAAAAAGTGTGGCAAAAAGTGTGGTAAAAAGTGGCAAAAAGTGTGGCAAAAAGTGGTAAAAAGTGTGGCAAAAAGTGGCAAAAAGTGTGGTAAAAAGTGTGGTAAAGTGTGGTAAAAAGTGTGGTAAAAAGTGGTAAAAAGTGTGGTAAAAAGTGGTAAAAAGTGTGGTAAAGTGTGGTAAAAAGTCTGGTAAAGTGTAGTAAAAAGTGGTAAAAAGTGTGGTAAAAAGTGTGGTAAAGTCTGGTAAAAAGTGTGGTAAAAAGTGGTGAAAAGTCTGGTAAAGTGTGGTAAAAAGTGGTAAAGTGTGGTAAAAAGTGTTTTAAAAAGTGGCAAAAAGTGTGGTAAAGTGTGGTAAAAAGTGTGGCAAAAAGTGGCAAAAAGTGTGGTAAAAAGTGGCAAAAAGAATGGTAAAAAGTGGCAAAAAGTGTGGTAAAAAGTGGTAAAAAGTGGCAAAAAGTGTGGTAAAAAGTGGTAAAAAGTGTGGTAAAAAGTGGTAAAGTGTGGTAAAAAGTGTGGTAAAAAGTGTGGTAAAAAGTGTGGTAAAAAGTGTGGTAAAAAGTGGTAAAAAGTGTGGTAAAAAGTGTGGTAAAAAGTGGTAAAAAGTGTGGTAAAAAGTGTGGTAAAGTGTGGTAAAAAGTGTGGTAAAAAGTGTGGTAAAAAGTGGTAAAAAGTGTGGTAAAAAGTGGTAAAAAGTGTGGTAAAAAGTGGTAAAAAGTGTGGTAAAGTGTGGTAAAGTGTGGTAAAAAGTGTGGTAAAAAGTGTGGTAAAAAGTGGTAAAAAGTGTGGTAAAAAGTGTGGTAAAGTGTGGTAAAAAGTGTGGTAAAAAGTGTGGTAAAGTGTGGTAAAAAGTGTGGTAAAAAGTGGTAAAAAGTGTGGTAAAAAGTGGTAAAGTGTGGTAAAAAGTGTGGTAAAGTGTGGTAAAAAGTGTGGTAAAGTGTGGTAAAAAGTCTGGTAAAGTCTGGTAAAGTGTGGTAAAAAGTGGTAAAAAGTGGTAAAAGGTGGTAAAAAGTGTGGTAAAAAGTGTGGTAAAAAGTGGTAAAAAGTGTGGTAAAGTGTGGTAAAAAGTGTGGTAAAAAGTGGTAAAAAGTGTGGTAAAGTGTGGTAAAAAGTGGTAAAAAGTGTGGTAAAAAGTGTGGTAAAAAGTGTGGTAAAGTGTGGTAAAGTGTGGTAAAAAGTGGTAAAAAGTGTGGTAAAAAGTGGTAAAAAGTGTGGTAAAAAGTGTGGTAAAAAGTGGTAAAAAGTGTGGTAAAAAGTGGTAAAAAGTGTGGTAAAAAGTGGTAAAAAGTGTGGTAAAGTGTGGTAAAAAGTGGTAAAAAGTGTGGTAAAAAGTGTGGTAAAAAGTGGCAAAAAGTGTGGTAAAAAGTGGCAAAAAGTGGCAAAAAGTGTGGCAAAAAGTGGCAAAAAGTGTGGTAAAAAGTGGCAAAAAGTGTGGTAAAAAGTGGCAAAAAGTGTGGCAGAAAAGTGTGGTAAAAAGGGGCAAAAAGTGTGGTAAAAAGTGTAAAGTCTAAGTGTAAAAGAGTAAGTGTAAAGTGTAAAAGAGTGATGGTGCAATCCCATTCAGTGACACTCCATCTTTGTTGACTTGTATTTGTTTTTCAATATGCATTTGTCATACAAAATTGAAATACAGTAGATCCATATCTGACTATTACCAAAATTTGTCCATTTGACAATAAATATGTGGTGGGAATAGTAGGCCTTTGGTTTGAAGGTACCAATAATAACCGATGGGTCAGAATTGGGAGATGTGTCGAAGAGACAGGATATTTTTATATCCTTTAGTAGCAATAGCTAAGCTTTCATGCCTTACTCGGCAATCATCAGTTGCAAGTAGTGGTTCCGAAGAACCGGGTTGTCTCCTGTCTTGTAAGACATAGGAATGATGTTTTTATCAAACAGTTGGAATGTCTCCGTTTTATTTGAGTGACAGAGTTCGTTGTTTTTATGTGATTTGTTCCTCTAATAAGGAAAGCAAAACATTGAGGCCTTTCTGAATGCAACAAAGGGTTGTTTCGGAAGTGTGGTTGATGTCAAGATTTTCGAACGTGTAGTTGACGTAAACATTTTCGAACGTGTAGTTGATGTCGAAAACGTTCGTAAACGACATCAAAAACCTGTTAACATGAAATACACGTTAAAAATTAAAAACCTGTTAACATCAACTACACCTTAAAAATTTAAAAAAAATTAACATGAAATACACCTTAAAAATTAAAAACCCTTAACAAAATCTCGACATCAACTACAAGTTCGAAAAATCTTGACATCAACTACACGTTCGAAAATCTTGACATCAACTACTCGTTCGAAACAAGGACATGGCCTAGGTAAAGCCTAGGCCTGGGCAAGGCCTCGGCTTCGGTAAGTAAAAGTATTTTGTGCTCCGATGGGGCCTAGACCAGGCCTAACCTAGACCAGGCCTGGACCAGGCTTTGGACAAAGCCTAGGTAAAACCTGGGCAAGCCCTGAGCAAGGCTTTAGTCAGGCCTAGGCAAAGCCTGGGCCAGGCCTGGGCAAGGCAAAGGCTTACCGTAGGCAAATACTGGGCCTGGCCTAGACCAGGCCTGAACCAGGCTTTGGACAAGGCCTAGGTCAAACCTGGGAAGGCCGCGGCCTGGGTTAGTAAAAGTCTTTTGTGCTCCAGGCCTAGGCAAAGCCGGTTGGCCGCTGTTGCTCTTGGTCCCACACTCAAAGAATGGCTTGAGCAAGGCTTGGGCAAGGCCTGGGCAAGACCGGAAGGCCTGGGACTGGGGAAGGCATGGGCAAGGATTGGGCCTGGGTTCGTAAAAAGTCTTTTGTGCTCCGATAAGGGAACGCCGAGGCAAAGCCTGGGACAGCCCTGAGCAAGGCTTTGGCGAGGCCTGGGCAAAGCCTGGGCCTAACTTAGACTAGGCCTGGCCGAGACCAGGCCTGACGCAGGCTTAGGACAAGGCCTAGGTAAAACCTTGGCCAGGCCTCGGCAAGGCCCAAGGCCCAGACCTGGCCCAGGCTTTACCAAGGCCTTGTCCAACGCCTTGGTCAGGCCTAGTTTAGGCCAGATCTAGGCTTTGCCTGAATCTGGCCAAGGCCTGGCCTAGACCAGGCTTGGCCCAAGCTTTGGACAAGGCCTTGGTAAAACCTGGGCAAGGCCTCGGCCTGGCTTAGTAAAGTCTTTTGTGCTCCAGGCCTAGGCAAAGCCTGTTGTTCGCTGTTGCTGTTGGTCCCACCCTCAAAGAAAGGCTTGAGCAAGTCCTGGAAAAGACCCCAAGGCCTGCGCTTGGGCTCCGATGGGGGCCTAGACCAGGCCTAACCTAGGCAAGGCCTGGCCTAGACCAGGTCGACATGTTCGACATGATCTACACGTTCGGAAAATAAAGACGTCAACTACACGTTCGAAAAGATCGACGTCAACTACTCGTTCGCAACAAAATGATGTCGACGTTTTCCAACAAGTAGTTGATGTCGACGTTTTCAAACGAGTACTTGACGTACTAGACCAGGCCTGGCGCAGGCTTAGGACAAGGCCTGGGCAAGGCCCAAGGCCCAGACCTGGCCCAGGCTTTACCAAGGCCTTGTCCAACGCCTGGGCCAGGCCTAGTCTAGGCCTGGCCCAGGCTTTGCCTAGATCTAGCCTAGGCCTGACCTAGACCAGGACTGGACCAGGCTTTGGACAAGGCCTAGGTAAAACCTGGGCAAGGCCTCGGCCTGGGTTAGTAAAAGTATGTTGTGCTTCAGGCCTAGGCAAAGCCTGTTGGTCGCTGTTGCTGTTGGTCCCACCCTCAAAGAAAGGCTTGAGCAAGGCTTGGGCAAGACCGCAAGGCCTGGGACTGGGGAAGGCGTGGGCAAGGCCTGGGCCTGGGTTTGTAAAAAGTCTTTGGTGCTCCGATAGGGGAACGCCGAGGGAAAGCCTGGGCCAGCCCTGAGGAAGGCTTTTGCGAGGCCTGGGCAAAGCCTGGGCCAGGCCTGAGCAAGGCCTAGGCTAGACCTAGGCGAAGACTGGGTCAGGCCTAGACCAGGCCTGGCCTAGACCAGGGCTAGCCAAGACCAGTCCTGGCCTAGACCAGGGCTAGCCTAGACCAGGCCTTGACCAGGCTTTGTACAAGGCCTAGGTAAAACCTGGGGCTTGGCCTGGGCCAGGGCAAGGCCTCGGCTTGGGTTAGTAAAAGTATTTTGTGCTCTGATGGTGCCTAGGCCAGGCCTAACCTAGACCAGGCCTGGCCTAGAGCACGCCTTGCCTAGACTAGGCCTGTTCTAGACCAGGCCTGGCGAAGGCTTTGGACAAGGCACAGGTAAAACCTGGGCCAGCCCTGAGCAAGGCTTTGGCCAGGCCTAGGCAAAGCCTGGGCCAGGCCTTGGCAAGGCATAGGCTAGAACTAGGCAAATACTGGGCCAGGCCTAGACCAGGCCTGGTCAAGGCTTTGGACAAGGCCTAGGTAAAGCCTGGGCCTGGGTTAGTAAAGGTATTTTGTGCTCTGATGGTGCCTAGACCAGGCCTAAAATGGACCAGGCCTGGTCTAGGCCAGGCCTGGCGCAGTCTTAGGACATACACGTTAAAAATTAAAACCTGTTAACATCAAATACACCTTAAAAATAAAATTAAAAACATGAAATAAACGTTAAAAATTAAAAACCCTTAACATAATTTCGTCGTTTACGAACGTTTTAGACATCAACTGCACGTTCGAAACATCTCGACATCAACTATACTTTCGAAAATATCGACATCAACTACACGTTCGAAAATATCGACATCAACTACTCGTTCGAAACAAAATGGTGTCGAGATTTTCGAACGTGTAGTTGATGTCAAGATTTTCGAACGTGTAGTTGACGTAAACATTTTCGAACGTGTAGTTGATGTCGAAAACGTTCTTAAACGACATCAAAAACCTGTTAACATGAAATACACGTTAACAATTAAAAACCTGTTAACATCAACTACACCTTAAAAATTAAACTAAAATTAACATGAAATACACGTTAAAAATTAAAAACCCTTAACAAAATCTAGACATCAATTACAAGTTCGAAAAATCTTGACAACTACACTTTCGAAAATCTTGACATCAACTACTCGTTCGAAACAAGGACAAGGCCTAGGTAAAGCCTGGGCCTGGGCAAGGCCTCGGCTTCGGTAAGTAAAAGTATGTTGTGCTCCGATGGGGCCTAGACCAGGCCTAACCTAGACCAGGCCTGGACCAGGCTTTGGACAAGGCCTAGGTAAAACCTGGGCCAGCCCTGAGCAAGGCTTTAGCCAGGCCTTGGCAAAGGCTAGCCCTAGGCAAATACTGGGCCTGCCCTAGACCAGGCCTGAACCAGGCTTTGGACAAGGCCTAGGCCTGGGTTAGTAAAAGTATGTTGTGCTCCAGGCCTAGGCAAAGCCTGTTGGTCGCTGTTGCCGTTGGTCCCACCCTCAAAGAAAGGCTTGAGCAAGGCTTGGGCAAGACCGCAAGGCCTGGGACTGGGGAAGGCGTGGGCAAGGCCTGGGCCTGGGTTCGTCAAAAGTCTTTTGTGCTCCGATTGGGGAACGCCGAGGGAAAGCCTGGGCCAGCCCTGAGGAAGGCTTTTGCGAGGCCTGGGCAAGGCCTAGGCTAGACCTAGGCGAAGACTGGGTCAGGCCTAGACCAGGCCTGGCCTAGACCAGGGCTAGCCAAGTCCAGTCCTGGCCTAGACCAGTCCTGGCCTAGACCAGGGCTAGCCTAGACCAGGCCTTGACCAGGCTTTGTACAAGGCCTAGGTAAAACCTGGGGCTTGGCCTGGGCCTGGGCAAGGCCTCGGCTTGGGTTAGTAAAAGTATTTTGTGCTCTGATGGTGCCTAGACCAGGCCTAAAGTGGACCAGGCCTGTTCTAGGCCAGGCCTGGCGCTGTCTTAGGACATACACGTTAAAAATTAAAAACATGTTAACATCAAATACACCTTAAAAATAAAACCCTTAACATAATATTTCGTCGTTTACTAACGTTTTAGACATCAACTGCACGTTCGAAAAATCTCGACATCAACTACAAGTTCGAAAATATCGACATCAACTACACGTTCGAAAATCTCGACATCAACTACACGTTCGAAAATCTTGACATCAACTACTCGTTCGAAACAAGGACAAGGCCTAGGTAAAGCCTGCGCCTGGGCAAGTCCTCGGCTTGGGTAAGTAAAAGTATTTTGTGCTCCGATGGGGCCTAGACCAGGCCTGAACCAGGCTTTGGACAAGGCCTAGGTAAAACCTGGACAAGGCCTAGGCCTGGGTTAGTAAAAGTCTTTTGTGCTCCTGGCCTAGGCAAAGCCTGTTGGTCGCTGTTGCTGTTCGTCCACCCCTCAAAGAAAGGCCTGGGCAAAGCCTGGGCCTAACTTAGACTAGCCCTGGCCGAGACCAGGCCTGATGCAGGCTTAGGACAAGGCCTAGGTAAAACCTTGGCCAGGCCTCGGCCTGGCTTAGTAAAAGTCTTTTGTGCTCCAGGCCTAGGCAAAGCCTGTTGTTCGCTGTTGCTGTTGGTCCCACCCTCAAAGAAAGGCTTGAGCAAGGCTTTGAAACGTCCTGGGCAAGACCCCAAGGCCTGGGCCTGGGAAAGGCCTGGGCAAGGCCTGGGCTTGGGCTCCGATGGGGGCCTAGACCAGGCCTAACCTAGGCAAGGACTGGCCTAGACCAGAACGACATGTTCGACATGATCTACACGTTCGGAAAATAAAGACGTCAACTACTCGTTCGCAACAAAATGATCTCGACGTTTTCCAACAAGTAGTTGATGTCGACGTTTTCAAACGAGTAGTTGATGTCGACGTTTTCGAACGAGTAGTTGATGTCGACGTTTTCAAACGAGTAGTTGATGTCGACGTTTTCGAACGAGTAGTTGATGTCGACGTTTTCAAACGAGTACTTGACGTACTAGACCAGGCCTGGCACAGGCTTAGGACAAGGCCTAGGTAAAACCTTGGACAGGCCTGGGCAAGGCCCAAGGTCCAGACCTGGGCCAGGCTTTACCAAGGTCTTGTCCAACGCCTGGGCCAGGCCTAGTCTAGGTCTGGCCCAGACTTTGCCTAGATCTAGCTTAGGCCGGACCTAGACCAGGCCTGGACCAGGCTTTGGACAAGGCCTAGGTAAAACTTGGGCAAGGCCTCGGCCTGGGTTAGTAAAAGTATGTTGTGCTCCCGGCCTAGGCAAAGCCTGTTGGTCGCTGTTGCTGTTGGTCCCACCCTCAAAGAAAGGCTTGAGCAAGGCCTGGGCAAGACCGCAAGGCCTGGGGACTGGGGAAGGCGTGGGCAAAGCCTGAACCTGGGTTCGTGAAAAGTCTTTTGTGCTCCGATAGTGGAACGCCGAGGGAAAGCCTGGGCCAGCCCTGAGGAAGGCTTTTGCGAGGCCTGGGCAAAGCCTGGGCCAGGCCTGGGCAAGGACTAGGCTAGACCTAGGCAAAGACTGGATCAGGCCTAGACCAGGCCTGACCTAGACCAGGGCTAGCCAAGACCAGTCCTGGCCTAGACCAGGGCTAGCATAGACCAGGCCTGGCCTAGAACAGGCCTTGACCAGGCTTTGTACAAGGCCTAGGTAAAACCTGGGCAAGGCTTCGGCCTGGGTTAGTAAAAGTATTTTGTGCTCCAGGCATAGGCAAAGCCTGTTAGTCGCTGTTGCTGTTGGTCCCACCCTCAAAGAAAGGCTTGAGCAAGGCTTGAGCAAGGCTTGGGCAAGGCCTGGGCAAGACCGCAAGGCCTGGGGACTGGGGAAGGCGTGGGCAAGGCCTGAACCTGGGTTCGTAAAAAGTCTTTTGTGCTCCTATAGTGGAACGCCGAGGGAAAGCCTGGGCCAGCCCTGAGGAAGGCTTTTGCGAGCCTGGCCTAAGCTTCAGCCAGGCCTAGGCCTCGGCAAGGCCCAAGGCCCAGGCTTTACCAAGGCCTTGTCCAACGCCTTGGCCTAGTCTTGGTCTGCACTAGGCCTGGCCTGGACCAGGCTTTGGACAAGTCCTAGGTAAAACCTGGGCAAGGCCTAGGCCTGGGTTAGTAAAAGTCTTTTGTGCTCCAGGCCTAGGCAAAGCCTGTTGTTCGCCTTGCCATGGCCTGGCCCAGGGTTTGCCTAGGCCTGGCCAAAGCCTTGCTCAGGGTTGGCCCAGGTTTTACCCATGCCTTATCCAAAGCCTGCTCCAGGCTTAGCCTAGACCTGGCCTAACCTAGACAAGGCTTGGCCTAGACCAGGCCTGGTGCAGGCATGAGCCTTGCTTAGGCTTGGCCTAGGCCTGTCCTAGCCTTGGACATCACCTACTCGTTCGAAAATGTCGCCTTCAACTATTCGTTTGAAAATGTCGACATCAACTATTCGTTCGAAAATGTCGACGTCAACTACTCGTTCGAAAATGTCGACGTCAACTACTCGTTCGCAACAAAATGATGTCGACGTTTTCCAACAAGTAGTTGATGTCGACGTTTTCGAACGAGTAGTTGATGTCGACGTTTTCGAACGAGTAGTTGATGTCGCCGTTTTCGAACGAGTATTTGACGTACTAGACCAGGCCTGGGCAAGGCCCAAGGCCCAGACCTGGCCCAGGCTTTACCAAGGCCTTGTCCAACGCCTGGGCCAGGCCTAGTCTAGGCCTGGCTCAGGCTTTGCCTAGATCTGGCCTAGGCCTGACCTAGACCAGGCCTGGACCAGGCTTTGTTTTATTTACAGACAATACTTATTAATATTTTGTTCAATTTTGTTCGGGGGAGGGGGGATTGGACATAATTATTTCGGGGGAACATGAATGCTCCCCCCCCAAACGACAAAATTAATGTTTTTTTTGCTGGGTTGGGAATACCATACAACATGTGACAACACCCGCTTTCTGTTTAAGTACCTGGATATGTTGTAGCCAATTGTTGTACTGAAAGGGGTGGTCATACAAGGACATAATGAGAAAGATATTCTACATGTATTTTATAAATGTGTATGCATAATTAATTTAATTTAATACTGAATGACGGAGCGGATCCAGGATCTCGAAAATGGGGAACACGGCAAAAAAAGTATGGTAAATTTACTTTACTTTTTAAAATATTTTACTTTATTTTTAAAAATACATGTTCAGATGATACTCCGGGCAGTGGGGCCATTTATTCTGGGGGAAATTAAATGGAATCACAGTCAAAGAAAGGTGTTCAGACTTCATTATTATTATTTTGTGGGGGTGGTATTCCCTTGTAGTTATGTCGCTGTTCCGATGATGCAGAGACAACATATCTACTTGATTGGGTTACTGGGATCCTCACTTTGCGTCCTGCGGAGAAAATTAAAATTAAAATTAATTAAGTAATTAAAATTGAAATTGAGCTCGTTAAAATGTATACATGTTTCTTCTCTTATATTTAAAATGTTGAACGAACATTTTCAAAAATTCAGTAATACATTAAATCTAATTTGTGATGGGCTTCGGCAACCTGGTAATGTTGCCATGACAGTTCTGCTAGAAGCTGCTTCGTGTAGTCCCTCGGAATTCCTGAACACGTGGCCAGCAACTACAGCTCGCCTATCAACATGAGTATCATCTTATTTAGTCGTATTTCATCGTTGTCATCATTTGACCGTCGCCAATCACTTTGTCATCGATCACACGGTTTGTTTCCCGGCGCATTGTTCAGTTAGATGGATATTATTACCCAATTACAATTCCAAATAATTTTAGTGCAGCGTCTACACACACGAAATTATTGGACATGGATGATAAAATTAGTATGGACTAATTACAGGCAGGATCAGACGGCTTTGTAACAGACTAAAGTACATGTACAAATGTATTGCGATTTTTAGCGCATAAAACAGCGCCCTAGAGGCGTTTTGTACAGACAAAAATTATGCTCATTGACAAATGCGCCTGTGTCGGCGTGAACAAGCGCCACAGCTTGCCAGGTCCCCGCACATCTACATGCGAGCAGCATTTCACACGCACGAAGCCTATGTTAACGTTAACATTGTGTGAGTGACATGATCCAAATCGCGTAACGAATATTTGTATGACAATGTATGTGTTCTCGTTCGACCAATAAGAACAGTTTTTACGCGCTATAGGCATTGCATATACCGCGTAACGAATATTTCTATTGGTTGTATGATGACGTACAGTTGGTCGTTCGACCAATAGAAAAAATTGTTACGCGCTATGCATAGGGCATTGTACGCACGTGTTAACTAGACTGCAGTGAGCTTGTCTGAGTGCCTTCCAATGACTGCATCAAATATATATATAACAGCAAAAGAAACGTCACCCCTAAAAATATTTATTTTCATTTTATAATTAATATAATTTGTTTAATGAAGAATATTATGAGTATGGAGTGTAACACGAACACAATGTGGCAAATCTGGTTGACCTGGCAGCCAACCATCCCACAACATTGTATATTTATTATGTTTAATAATATAATTACTTAACAAAATTTAGGGGGTGACGTTTCTTTTGCTGTTATATACATATATACATATATAATTATTCCAAGTAAATTATTTTATTTGTCATATATAAAGACAAATCTACAACTTTCTTGTTATGGAATTAAAATTAATAATAATAATGGTTACGAAAAAACATTAAAACTGCATTATAATGTCAGTCACCGAACCAACATGTGGCATAAAATGTACATTTTATTCCTCGAATGTGTGGACTAATGTGAACGCATTTAAACAATCGGATACATATATACGTTTTTTAGCAACTCACGACTACATGTACCATTTCTTGAGACAGACGGTCGCCAACTCGAATAAAATCCAACCCCCGCGTGTTCTGCGTGGTGTACTTTGTGGCAATTCAAACGGGGGTACACGTAAGCCCTCGTTCGAACACGTTCGTACTCGTTGTAACTCGTTCGAACTCGCAAGCCCCCGCAAGCCCCCGTCACGCAAAAATTGTTGTTGCGAGTGCACGTTTTTTCCACTCGCAATTTTACGTGGGCCCCCGTTGAAAGCGCTCGCAATACACGGCACGTTCCCCGTTCCCCCCGCGTGTTTTTGAAGCAACTTGTGGGCTGTACTGTACATGCAAGGCCTACTCATTCGTCATATTGGGCCATTATTTATATAAAATATCAACAAATCCAATAAAATACTGCTGGTTGTGGAGAGTTCACATTTAAAGTCCACTGGAAATAAATAAAATGTTTGGTCTATCCATGCTACTTAGGCAATGCGAACCAATTTGGGAGTACTTTTGATTTAATACCAGTCAGTGTCTTCCTTTTGGCCAGTTATAATTTCCATGATATTTCCTACTAAAGGACGCTGCTCTGATAAACGTGCAAGGCAGCGGAATGGAAACAAAATAGCATTCATGTAGTAAAAAGTGAACTCACAAGCATTGCCCAGGAAAGCAGTTTTACTAAATTAAGAATTACTGTCTTTTTGCTAAATATGGACCTACTCTGTAGTTAACAAGAAAATAATACAATAAATAGACCTGACGTCAGAAAAAGACTAACCAATCAAGCAACTTTTTTGCACAAATTAATTATGATGCAGTAGATTTTGCCTTGCATGACATCACTGATTATCATGAGTTATCATCAAAAACCAAAATGTGCCCCAAGCACAACACCTAAAAATTGGCATTACAAATGGGAAAGTGATGGCAGAATACAAATGGCAAAATACGAAAAAGTTTTTAGATTTTTTTAAAATCCTATTTCCAGGTGCCTTTGAAAAAAAGTTTAGAAGAAGAATAGCTACTTTGATGATCCCATAAGTAATGTGTGAAAATTGCAATAACACTCTTGCATATTTGATTTTTAGGATAAACAGAAGATATCTTTCGTCTGATTCGGAGGAAGAAGACATGATCACTGAAGTACATGTAGCAGCACCAGCGTCTCCAATGCTACCATCTCTTCCCAAGACTCCACCACCCGTGCTAAATGTGACATCTAAGGAGCCATCAACATCAAAAGCAACCCACCAAGCCCAGACATCAACACTTCCTCAGACATTGACAGTGACTCCTCCAGCCAGAAGACCAGCATCACCCTCTGTCAGACAGCACACTCCAGCTAGGGCATTGACAGTGACTCGTCACGTCAATACACCTGCCAGACCAGCATCACCTTCTGTCAGACAGCACACTCCAGCTAGGGCATTGACAGTGACTCCTCGCGTCAATACACCTGCCAGACCAGCATCACCCTCTCTTAGCCAGGAGAATGGTATGCAGTACCTATTTAACTCTGATAAGATATGTACTCTGGGACGATGTGAAACCCAATATGAGGCTTGTTATTATTGTTGTTGAAGTCACTCTGTATACATGTATGTGCCCACATACTTCTACATTATTATTTATTCAGCTAAAACTGAGAGAAAAAGCATGAAAAACAATGACAACACAACCTACATAAGCAAATGTTCCCATCATCTTGGTGTAATTTAGAACAAATATAAGTAGAGACATATATGCATTTGTATTGAATCACAAACGTGCGATATTCGACTATTATGAATGTCACAAAGTCACTTTGAAAACAGGGTCTGGGTGGGCAGATTGAAAATACATGTAGCAACAACCCATACAAAATGAATAGATGTCCTGCTGTTGGCGCAACACCTACATGAAATAATGGAAACCCCCCAAAAAGTACATTCATTTGCTCAATATTTTATACCAAAAACCAATGGGTGTCCAAAAAAAAGAGTAGCATAAGTTTTGATCAATAAACATCTGTTACTGTTTTAAAATACAGTCTCATAAGTCCACGGTCAGCATGGAAGTTTATGTTGTACATCAGACCTGTAGGCAGCTTTGGAAGAATATGGTGGTTGTTTTAGGGGGAAGTGGACTCTTGGATAAAATAGTTTTTTTCAAAATCGCCAAAATAGTGACCTTCAACAATACTTCATTCAAAAGTAATTTGAGAAAATGCATGGGGCTTGTACTAAGCACAGGGGACCGACCTTCTCTTTCAACAAATATTGATGTACCTTGGAAAATACGAACCTGTACATGGACTATAAATCTTACCATGTTATGCTATACAAATTTATATTTAAATATTTGTTAAAGGCTGCTTCAGTCAATCGCTGAAGATTAATTAATCCCAAGAGGTCCCTACCTTTGACAAAAATGTCATTCATTTTATTATAGGTTTTCCCGGCCAATTTCAACAAAAAATCATTCAATTTCATCAACACGCTTTCAAATTCACGCGATTTTGATAATTCAATCCAATTAGGGTTTCTCTTTCGATATTATTGCATTCAATTTCGTTTTCGTGCACACATGATTTCTTTCTTTTCATTCTATTTCGTTTATAGGCATTCAAAACTACAAGATCACCATTCTTATGTTGAATATCTACCACATTTTCGCAATAGGTGCAATCAAATTTAGAGTCATCGAAGCGCACAGGATTTTGTAGCTGTTGTTTCTTTTCTTTTTCGTTTATGGGCAATGAATTTCAACATTTGAGCATTCAAATTCAACATGAGTATGATACGGCTTATTTGAGTTTAAAGTTAGCAATGTGTTATGCGTTTCCATGTTTTGAGTTTCATTTAATTCTTGTTGTTTATCTTAATTGCAATAATTGTTCCTTTTGTGTTTGTTACCCCATGACTAAACTTTAAATATTGTTTCTAAAAGGCAGTTAAATAAAGTTAAACCACTTATGGCCCATAAGTATGAAATTAATACACAATTATTTGCTCTTGCCTTGTTACTGCTTACATTGGTCTTTACTTATTTGTTGGTCGTCTTCTTTATTCGTTTATGTTCAGACCATGTCAAATTACAAATTAACAAATGATTTTTTTTATAAACAAAAGCTTATAATTATAAGGGGGCATCGTTATAAAAATTAAATATTGTCGTTGTTTCCCTGTGGATTTTTTTCACAGGTCCTTTTCTTTTTCTGTATATTTCGTCTATAATTCTACGTTTATCTGAAACTGGTTTCTTAAACCTTCAATGTTTTGACGTGCTAGGCATCTGGGCATGTAAGTGTGGCTGTTGTTGTACCATCTCACGCACTTTTCATGAGTTATTTGTCCCACATTCTGTTGAGCCACTTCTTGAATGAGATCACCCCTCCACTGTTGAAGATTCACTCCTGCTTCATGTGCTGCGTCCCTGTCCCCTACTCGTAGCAGGGCCAAATCTCTTTTGACACCAGCTTTGAATAACGAATGGGCCATTTCTGTCATGTTCAGGAATGGTGAGTAGGGTGGTAGACGCTTCATAATCAACTGGATCTGCTGGTTGATTCCTGCTGGGAGCTGGGCGCGTACATGGGGTCTGGCATTGTCGTACACAAGAAAGACTGACTCATCTGCAGGGCCAGGGAACATATTTTCGCACTCACGAGCTGTGTCAGCCAGAAACTCTTCAAATCTTTCTCTCGTAACAGTCTCAAAGGCTATTCGGTGGTGTACAGGGCCAATCTCCCAAGAAACAGCAAATGTTGCGTTGCAGTTGCGTCCGCGTTGTGCGTGTACCACGCCTCTCGCTGGGATACCGCGAGGGGCTCTTCCAAAAGAGCGTCTCGTCCATATGTTGTAGCCAGTTTCGTCGATGAACACGCAGTGGCCGACAACTCTGTACTGCATGAACCACTGCGCGTAGTCTACACGCATATCGAGTACTCTGGGCGAGTTGTGGGCATCAGGCACGTCCTCTGCGAGTTTAAGGGTCATGAGCATGCCGTCCAGGGTTCTGGCAATAGTGCTGGGAGACACGGTTGGTTTGTCTGGTAGAGAGTGTTGGAGTTCATCTTTCATCTGAATTAGTGTTAGTATAGGGTTGTCGTCCAGCAATCGCTCCAGCTCATCTCTCATCTCCTGATCTATCTCGGTGTTGTGTGCCCCTCCCGTAGGCAACTTCTCGTGACGACCGGTACGCAAGAATGTAGCCACGATGGACCTTGCAGTAGATTTCTTGATGCCGAGAGTATCTGCCAAGTCTAAGTAGTCAGCCTGATTGTTCTCGAATTCTTCAACCAGCCTCCCCGTCTACATTATTCACTCTTCTGTAATGACCACGGGCAGCCATCTTTGCTTCAGAAATGGTCTATTTACTGAGAGGTGTATAACTCGGAACTAGTGTAGAAATGATTTCTCTTCAGAATATCCTGCCTTTATTTATAGGCAAATACGAACCAGAAAGCACATATCACAGAAACGAATTTGAATGCACACATTTGGAAAATGGTTGCTCATTGATGAAATTGAACAGTCGACCAGCCTGTTGCTGCTGGCTTTGACGAAATTGAATGAACTTAGCGACCATTTGAAATTGAATGATCTTATTTGTCGAGTGAATGTTCAAGTGTTGAAATTGAATGATCTTATTTGTCGAGTGAATGCTCAGGTGTTGAAATTGAATGACTCTTTTTAACTGTTGAATGCTGATGTAGCTGAGCATTTATTTTCAAACGAAATTGAATGAGCCGGGTATCAAATTGAATGAATTTTTTTTCCGAAATTGGCCGGGAAAACCTATATTAATTTTATGATTTATCAGATAACTGAACTATTAAGGTTTTTTATTCATTTATTATTACATGTAAATTAATATTAACCTGTTTTTACATTTCAGCTACTCAGCGCTTAATCCTCAAGCTTCTGACTGAGCTGAAAAATGAGATGCGAGGTCTCAAAAAGCAAATGGACCAGTTATCTCACCAAATCGAAGCCCGACAATTATTGGTCGATGATGAGTTTGTTATGCCTGATGACTTGGCATTTCCACTGGAAACGATTGATGACCTGAATGCTCTGGAACATTTATTGGAGACCAACAAGGAGCTAGAGAAGCATCTGGTATGGGTATAATATATTAAGCTATATGTCGGTGTATACATCTCTTGTCTGTATTGGAGCTGATTTAACCTTGCTTTAATTGTTTATGAATGCGTACATGTCTTCACAGAAGAGGTCTGCCCTTTTTTGTATACAATAATAATAATTGAAGATCTCTGCCCCAAAAGCCCACTCTTTTCAGGCTATTCAGTTACCATGTCAAATCACCCACCAAAATGCACAACAGCATAAACCAGTGCTTCCATGGGTCACTGTTAACGATTTGCCAACATTAATTTGATGGTGTTCTGTTTGATTCATCAAGTAAAAACATGCACTACAATGTAGGTCCGCAAGTGTCTGTCACATTCAGGTTTCTAACTACGGTCCATACTTGCCACTCTGCTAGCCCGAGGCTAGACAATTTTTAGGTTCTGAATTTATCACTAGCAATTAAAGGTTTCTAGCATTTTGAAGGGCACCAGAAACTTAGGAAAAGAAGAAAGTATTTAATATTTGATCAATTCTTTATTGTTTGTAGGTCGTATCATGGGCAGCATGTGGTGGTAGCACAATCTACAATATTATCACTCGTATTTTCGAGAAAACGATGACGAACGAAGTCGGCCGACTCATCAACTGGACCGGGCAAGGTGGGAAAAGGTCATTTAAGAAGTTGCACATGAGAGCTGTTTTCGAAAGTGAGTACTTTTTAAATGAATCTATTGTAAAAAACAAAAAATATATTGAAGAGAATAAAGACTACTTTCCAACAAAAATGTGGTTACTACACTGAAATGATTACCCTTTGCTCATGTTTTCCTGTCATTGATCATACAGAATCCATCAGAAAGAACCCGCCAAGCACAAATGCGACAGGTGCAGCTGTACAAAGAGCGGTTGCGCACTATACCTCAAGGGCTCAGCAGACAGGGGTGGAGGTCGGAAGGCTCGGATGGAGCGTGCCAACAACGGTGATGGCGATGTGCCTGGCAAAGTAGAAGTTCATTTTTAAGGAGATTTGGCCTTATAACCCAAACACCTTCTGTTTTTGTCAAGATAGTTCTTTTTAATATTAACCCTATCTGGACCGGGCTTTTTTTCGTCCTAGGGGGACGGGGATGGGGGGGGGGGGGGGGCACATAGTGCCCCCCTCTGTATTTTCTAAAGTTTTTGGCCGATTTTCATAAAACTTCCCAAGATTGCTCCCTGAGCCATAATCTACCCAAAAGAAGAAGAAGAAAAAGAAAAAAAAAGCCACTACAGAGCGTTTTTGGTGATTTTTCCCCATTTTTGGTAACAAATTTACATTTTCCCATAAAACTCAAATTTGTTGTCCAAATGATTTTAAAATCTGCAAACATAGATTTTTCGACACAGTCAATAGCATAACAACATTTTAACTTTCGGAGGACACCGTTGGGTGCGCCATTTTGTTTTATTCAAATATATTGAGTTCGCTATAACTTCAAAACACGGTAATGGTAAAAATAAACGGTTGCCATGGTAACAGTAGACCCCCTCCTGATTTATTTTTAGGATTATGACCCTAGATAATATTTAGGAAAAGTCACAAAATTTGGTGGTGATCGGCCTCACCATTAAAAAGTTATGAGCAAAAATATCGGAGGGGGGCACATTCTGCCCCCCCCCCCCGGTCCTGATAGGGTTAATATTTTTTCGGCCAATTGCATAGGTTTTGTACACAAATTTTGCTATCAGATAACTTAACTTTGTCAGCACTACAAGTAATTACGTGGGTCTTTCCTCACTAAAGGGGTACAACTTTACGTTCATAACAAAAAACATATTGTTGTTGCTCTGACTGACGTGATATTACATAGAATGTATTTACCAAAATATAATTTCATTTACATTCCTTGACCCTTGAGGGTTGTTTAAAAAGAAAAAGCAAGCTAATGTTCCTGGTGCAAGTCTTACATAAATTAGCAATTACGTACATAACATGGACAGGTCTTTGTTATGAATGTTAACTCTAATTTACAAACAAATAATTGCCAATGTACTTGTTGGATCTTGCCATGTTCGATTTTGCTGCGTTCTACTGTAATGTTTTTTTTTAAAACAAATTATAACAGTTGGGTGAAGATCACACATAAAAATGTATTATGGTCTGTTTTAAGGGGGAAAATGTTGCAGGTATCCGTGCTCAAGCTCTTAATAATTGCCCTGAAAATGTTTCTAATTGTATTACGCACTGCATGATTTTATTATTCATTTTATTACTATGCAATTATGTATTCTTTTATAAAGTGGTTTTGTCAGTGTTACACCCATTGAGAAAAAAATACTTCATCTGTCAGTGCAATAATGTTATATCTCCTAAAATAACATTCAAATTACGCTTAAAACAGCCGGGATGTGCACATCATAAAAATACTAAGCGCTGAGAGACAACGTCGTTGCAAAATCGCAGTACGACGTTTTCTCACTGAGGACAACTTACTTAGGGGCGTATTCAATAAAAGTACAAAAATGTACACATCCATGTATTTTGCAACATCTGAACATGGAGGAAGCAAACTTAACACTTGTGACTGGTTTATGTAATGTGGTGCTGATGTAAGCGTCATATAAAAGTGGTGCTTTAGAAACATGATTACAGTTGTGGGTAATTTCATTGCAGCCTAATGTTTAAGGTAACATTATGTTCTTTACTTTGATTTAGTAATTTCGTAATGTTTAAGTCATTTTTTCGTTTTGTTGCCTCATTAAATAAATGCTGTCCCAGTCATTCACAGTGAACAAATCAGTGGTGTGTCCTCAGTTTAATAAGTAAATAGATTTATTTATATTATTTTAACACATGCAAGTCAATATGGCGCACCGTCGGCCCCCATCAGACTGCTAACCTAGGGTTGGTCCTTATGCACCCGTCCGTCTGCGACTTTTATGGCCTTCCTTCATCAGCCCAGCATGGTTAACTCAGCTCAAGCATGGAGGCAAGAACGTCAGGCAGCCATTCTATATACTGCATGTTGCTCGCCACCTCTTGATCGCCGGCAAAACGGCTGCCTGCTCGTTGTTGGCCCACCATCGGTCCACCGTCGATAAAAAAATAAAAAATAAATAAATCGAGTTCGGCTTTCTGTTAGGCCGATGGTAGGCCAACGGCGGACCGTCAAAAGGTTCCTACCAGCGGACCGAAAACTTAAAAGTTCGCCCGCTCGCCAGTGAACCACCATCGGCAGCCGACAGAGGGACGATGGTAGGCCAACAACGGACCGTCATAAGGCTTCCCTAGCGGACCGCTAGCAAAAACGTTGCCCGCTCGCTGGTGGTCCGCCACCGCAGCCGAGGAGGGCCGATGATGGAACGGCGGACCGTTGTCGAAATGTGACATTGTTTCGACAATGGTCCGCCATTGGTCCAACAGCGGATCTCTGTCGGCTGCCTCCAGTGGGCCACCGGCGAGCGGGCGGACGTTTGTGTCGGCGGTCCGCCGGCTGCAGCCAACGCGGCCCGCTGGCGGTGCCACCGGTGGGCCGCTGACGGACCGATCGCGGGTTGCAGGCTGGGTTGATGTCAACATTTTTCGAACGTGTAGTTGATGTCGAGATTTTGTTAAGAGTTTTAAATTTTTAACGTGTATTTCATGTAATTTTTTTTAATTTTTAAGGTGTATTTGATGTTAACAGGTTTTTAATTTTTAACGTGTATTTCATTTTTAACAGGTTTTTGATGTCGTTTACGAATGTTTTCGACATCAACAACACGTTCGAAAATGTTTACGTCAACTACACGTTCGAAAATCTCGACATCATTTTGTTTCGAACGAGTAGTTGATGTCGATATTTTCGAACGTGTAGTTGATGTCGATATTTTCGAACGTGTAAGTGATGTCGAGATTTTTCGAACGTGCAGTTGATGTCGACATTTTCGACATTGATGTCTAAAACGTTCGTAAACGACGAAAATATGTTAAGGGTTTTTAATTTGTAACGTTTATTTCATGTTTTTATTTTATTTTTAAGGTGTATTTGATGTTAACAGGTTTTTAATTTTTAACGTGTATGTCCTAAACCTGCGCCAGGCCTGGCCTAGACCAGGCCTGGTCCATTTTAGGCCTGGTCTAGGCACCATCAGAGCACAAAATACTTTTACTAACCCAAGCCGAGGCCTTGCCCAGGCCCAGGCTTTACCTAGGCCTTGTCCAAAGCCTTACTCAGGGCTGGCCCAGGTTTTACCTGTGCCTGGTCCAAAGCCTTCGCCAGGCCTGGTCTAGAACAGGCCTAGTCTAGGCAAGGCCTGCTCTAGGCCAGGCCTGGTCTAGGTTAGGCCTGGCCTAGGCACCATCAGAGCACAAAATACTTTTACTAACCCAAGCCGAGGCCTTGCCCTGGCCCAGGCACAGGCCAAGCCCCAGGTTTTACCTAGGCCTTGTACAAAGCCTGGTCAAGGCCTGGTCTAGGCCAGGCCTGGTCTAGGCAAGCCCTGGTCTAGGCCAGGACTGGTCTTGGCTAGCCCTGGTCTAGGCCTGACCCAGTCTTTGCCTAGGTCTAGCCTAGGCCTTCCCCAGGCCTGGCCCAGGCTTTGCCCAGGCTCGCAAAAGCCTTCCTCAGGGCTGGCCCAGGCTTTCCCTCGGCGTTCCACTATAGGAGCACAAAAGACTTTTTACGAAGCCAGGTTCAGGCCTTGCCCACGCCTTCCCCAGTCCCCAGGCCTTGCGGTCTTGCCCAGGCCTTTCCCAAGCCTTGCTCAAGCCTTGCTCAAGCCTTTCTTTGAGGGTGGGACCAACAGCAACAGCGACTAACAGGCTTTGCCTAGGCCTGGAGCACAAAATACTTTTACTAACCCAGGCCGAAGCCTTGCCCAGGTTTTACCTAGGCCTTGTACAAAGCCTGGTCAAGGCCTGTTCTAGGCCAGGCCTGGTCTATGCTAGCCCTGGTCTAGGCCAGGACTGGTCTTGGCTAGCCCTGGTCTAGGTCAGGCCTGGTCTAGGCCTGATCCAGTCTTTGCCTAGGTCTAGCCTAGTCCTTGCCCAGGCCTGGCCCAGGCTTTGTCCAGGCCTCGCAAAAGCCTTCCTCAGGGCTGGCCCAGGCTTTCCCTCGGCGTTCCACTATCGGAGCACAAAAGACTTTTCACGAACCCAGGTTCAGGCTTTGCCCACGCCTTCCCCAGTCCCCAGGCCTTGCGGTCTTGCCCAGGCCTGCTCAGGCCTTTCTTTGAGGGTGGGACCAACAGCAACAGCGACCAACAGGCTTTGCCTAGGCCGGGAGCACAACATACTTTTACTAACCCAGGCCGAGGCCTTGCCCAAGTTTTACCTAGGCCTTGTCCAAAGCCTGGTCCAGGCCTGGTCTAGGTCAGGCCTAAGCTAGATCTAGGCAAAGCCTGGGCCAGGCCTAGACTAGGCCTGGCCCAGGCGTTGGACAAGACCTTGGTAAAGCCTGGCCCAGGTCTGGACCTTGGGCCTTGCCCAGGCCTGTCCAAGGTTTTACCTAGGCCTTGTGCTAAGCCTGTGCCAGGCCTGGTCTAGTACGTCAAGTACTCGTTTGAAAACGTCGACATCAACTACTCGTTCGAAAACGTCGACATCAACTACTCGTTTGAAAACGTCGACATCAACTACTCGTTCGAAAACGTCGACATCAACTACTCGTTTGAAAACGTCGACATCAACTACTTGTTGGAAAACGTCGAGATCATTTTGTTGCGAACGAGTAGTTGACGTCGATGTTTTCGAACGTGTAGTTGACGTCTTTATTTTCCGAACGTGTAGATCATGTCGAACATGTCGTTCTGGTCTAGGCCAGTCCTTGCCTAGGTTAGGCCTGGTCTAGGCCCCCATCGGAGCCCAAGCCCAGGCCTTGCCCAGGCCTTTCCCAGGCACAGGCCTTGGGGTCTTGCCCAGGACTTGCTCAAGCCTTTCTTTGAGGGTGGGACCAACAGCAACAGCGAACAACAGGCTTTGCCTAGGCCTGGAGCACAAAAGACTTTTACTAAGCCAGGCCGAGGCCTTGCCCAGGTTTTACCAAGGCCTTGTCCAAAGCTTGGGCCAGGCCTGGTCTAGGCCAGGCCTTGGCCAGATTCAGGCAAAGCCTAGATCTGGCCTAAACTAGGCCTGACCAAGGCGTTGGACAAGGCCTTGGTAAAGCCTGGGCCAGGTCTGGGCCTTGGGCCTTGCCGAGGCCTGGCCAAGGTTTTACCTAGGCCTTGTCCTAAGCCTGCGTCAGGCCTGGTCTCGGCCAGGGCTAGTCTAAGTTAGGCCCACGCTTTGCCCAGGCATCGCCAAAGCCTTGCTCAGGGCTGGCCCAGGCTTTGCCTCGGCGTTCCCTTATCGGAGCACAAAAGACTTTTTACGAACCCAGGCCCAGGCCTTGCCCACGCCTTCCCCAGTCCCAGGCCTTCCGGTCTTGCCCAGGCCTTGCCCAAGCCTTGCTCAAGCCATTCTTTGAGTGTGGGACCAACAGCAACAGCGGCCAACCGGCTTTGCCTAGGCCTGGAGCGCAAAAGACTTTTACTAACCCAGGCCGCGGCCTTCCCAGGTTTTACCTAGGCCTTATCCAAAGCCTGGTTCAGGCCTGGTCTAGGCCAGGCCCAGTATTTGCCTAGGGCTAGCCTTTGCCTTGCCTAGGCCTGGCTAAAGCCTTGCTCAGGGCTGGCCCAGGTTTTACCTAGGCTTTGTCCAAAGCCTGGTCCAGGCCTGGTCTAGGTTAGGCCTGGTCTAGGCCCCATCGGAGCACAAAATACTTTTACTTACCGAAGCCGAGGCCTTGCCCAGGCTTTACCTAGGCCTTGTCCTTGTTTCGAACGAGTAGTTGATGTCAAGATTTTCGAACGTGTAGTTGATGTCAAGATTTTGTTAAGGGTTTTTAATTTTTAACGTGTATTTCATGTAAATTTTTGTTTAATTTTTAAGGTGTAGTTGATGTTAACAGGTTTTTAATTGTTAACGTGTATTTCATGTTAACAGGTTTTGAAGTCGTTTACGAACGTTTTCGACATCAACTACACGTTCTAAAAGGTTTACGTCAACTACACCTTCGAAAATTTGATTAATCAGCACGTTCGAAAATCTCGACATCATTTTGTTTCGAACGAGTAGTTGATGTCGATATTTTCGAACGTGTAGTTGATGTCGATATTTTCGAACGTGCAGTTGATGTCGACATTTTCGAACGTGTAGTTGATGTCGAAAACGTTCGTAAACGACGAAATTATGTTAAGGGTTTTTAATTTTTAACGTTTATTTCATGTTTTTTATTTTATTTTTAAGGTGTATTTGATGTTAACAGGTTTTTAATTTTTAACGTGTATGTCCTAAGACTGCGCCAGGCCTGGCCTAGACCAGGTCTGGTCTAGGCACCATCAGAGCACAAAATACTTTTACTAACCCAAGCCGAAGCCTTGGCCAGGCCCAGGCTTTACCTAGGCCTTGTCCAAAGCCTTGACCAGGCCTGGTCTAGGCCTGGCCCAGTATTTGCCTAGTTCTAGCCTATGCCTTGCCAAGGCCTGGACCAGGCTTTGCCTAGGCCTGGCCAAAGCCTTCGCCAGGCCTGGTCTAGAACAGGTCTAGTCTAGGCAAGGCCTGCTCTAGGCCAGGCCTGGTCTAGGTTAGGCCTGGCCTAGGCACGATCAGAGCACAAAATACTTTTACTAACCCAGTCCCAGGCCTTGCGGTCTTGCCCAAGCCTTGCTCAAGCCTTTCTTTGAGGGTGGGACCAACAGCAACAGCGACCAACAGGCTTTGCCTAGGCCTGAAGCACAACATACTTTTACTAACCCAGGCCGAGGCCTTGCCCAGGTTTTACCAAGGCCTTGTTCAAAGCTTGGGCCAGGCCTGGTCTAGGCCAGGCCTTGGCCAGATTCAGGCAAAGCCTAGATCTGGCCTAAACTAGGCCTGACCAAGGCGTTGGACAAGGCTTGGTAAAGCCTGCGCCAGGTCTGGGCCTTGGGCCGTGCCGAGGCCTGGCCAAGGTTTTACCTACGCCTTGTCCTAAGCCTGCGTCAGGCCTGGTCTCGGCCAGGGCTAGTCTAAGTTAGGCCCAGGCTTTGCCCAGGCCTCGCCAAAGCCTTGCTCAGGGCTGGCACAGGCTTTGCCTCGGCGTTCCCTTATCGGAGCACAAAAGTTCTTTTTACGAACCCAGGCCCAGGCCTTGCCCACGCCTTCCCCAGTCCCAGGCTTTCCCGTCTTGCCCGGGCCTTGCCCAAGCCTTGCTCAAGCCATTCTTTGTGTGTGGGACCAACAGCAACAGCGGCCAACCGGCTTTGGCTAGGCCTGGAGCACAAAAGACTTTTACTAACCCAGGCCGCGGCCTTCCCAGGTTTTACCTAGGCCTTGTCCAAAGCCTGGTCCAGGCCTGGTCTAGGCCAGGCCCAGTATTTGCCTAGGGCTAGCCTTTGCCTTGCCCAGGCCTGGCCGAGGCTTTGCCTAGGCCTGGCTAAAGCCTTGCTCAGGGCTGGCCCAGGTTTTACCTAGGCCTTGTCCAAAGCCTGGTCTAGGTTAGGCCTGGTCTAGGCCCCATCGGAGCACAAAATACTTTTACTTACCGAAGCCGAGGCCTTGCCCAGGCCCAGGCTTTACCTAGGCCTTGTCCTTGTTTCGAACGAGTAGTTGATGTCAAGATTTTCGAACGTGTAGTTGATGTCAAGATTTTGTTAAGGGTTTTTAATTTTTAACGTGTATTTCATGTAAATTTTTGTTTAATTTTTAAGGTGTAGTTGATGTTAACAGGTTTTTAATTGTTAACGTGTATTTCATGTTAACAGGTTTTGAAGTCGTTTACGAACGTTTTCGACATCAACTACACGTTCTAAAATGTTTACGTCAACTACACCTTCGAAAATCTTGACATCAACTACACGTTCGAAAATCTCGACATCATTTTGTTTCGAACGAGTAGTTGATGTCGATATTTTCGAACGTGTAGTTGATGTCGATATTTTCGAACGTGCAGTTGATGTCGACATTTTCGAACGTGTAGTTGATGTCGATATTTCATGTTTTTAATTTTATTTTTAAGGTGTATTTGATGTTAACACGTTTTTAATTTTTAACGTGTATGTCCTAAGACTGCTCCAGGCCTGGCCTAGACCAGGTCTGGTCTAGGCAACATCAGAGTACAAAATACTTTTACTAACCCAAGCCGAGGCCTTGCCCAGGCCCAGGCTTTACCTAGGCCTTGTCCAAAGCCTTGACCAGGCCTGGTCTAGGCCTGGCCCAGTATTTGCCTAGTTCTAGCCTATGCCTTGCCAAGGCCTGGACCAGGCTTTGCCTAGGCCTGGCCAAAGCCTTCGCCAGGCCTGGTCTAGAACAGGTCTAGTCTAGGCAAGGCCTGCTCTAGGCCAGGCCTGGTCTAGGTTAGGCCTGGCCTAGGCACGATCAGAGCACAAAATACTTTTTCTAACCCAGTCCCAGGCCTTGCGGTCTTGCCCAAGCCTTGCTCAAGCCTTTCTTTGAGGGTGGGACCAACAGCAACAGCGACCAACAGGCTTTGCCTAGGCCTGAAGCACAACATACTTTTACTAACCCAGGCCGAGGCCTTGCCCAGGTTTTACCAAGGCCTTGTTCAAAGCTTGGGCCAGGCCTGGTCTAGGCCAGGCCTTGGCCAGATTCAGGCAAAGCCTAGATCTGGCCTAAACTAGGCCTGACCAAGGCGTTGGACAAGGCCTTGGTAAAGCCTGGGCCAGGTCTGGGCCTTGGGCCGTGCCGAGGCCTGGCCAAGGTTTTACCTAGGCCTTGTCCTAAGCCTGCGTCAGGCCTGGTCTAGTCTAAGTTAGGCCCAGGCTTTGCCCAGGCCTCGCCAAAGCCTTGCTCAGGGCTGGCACAGGCTTTGCCTCGGCGTTCCCTTATCGGAGCACAAAAGACTTTATACGAACCCAGGCCCAGGCCTTGCCCACGCCTTCCCCAGTCCCAGGCCTTCCCGTCTTGCCCGGGCCTTGCCCTAGCATTGCTCAAGCCATTCTTTGAGTGTGGGACCAACAGCAACAGCGGCCAACCGGCTTTGCCTAGGCCTGGAGCACAAAAGACTTTTACTAACCCAGGCCGCGGCTTTCCCAGGTTTTACCTAGGCCTTGTCCAAAGCCTGGTCCAGGCCTGGTCTAGGCCAGGCCCAGTATTTGCCTAGGGCTAGCCTTTGCCTTGCCCAGGCCTGGCCCAGGCTTTGCCTAGGCCTGGCTAAAGCCTTGCTCAGGGCTGGCCCAGGTTTTACCTAGGCCTTGTCCAAAGCCTGGTCTAGGTTAGGCCTGGTCTAGGCCCCCATCGGAGCACAAAATACATTTACTTACCGAAGCCGAGGCCTTGCCCAGGCCCAGGCTTTACCTAGGCCTTGTCCTTGTTTCGAACGAGTAGTTGATGTCAAGATTTTCGAACGTGTAGTTGATGTCAAGATTTTGTTAAGGGTTTTTAATTTTTAACGTGTATTTCATGTAAATTTTTGTTTAATTTTTAAGGTGTAGTTGATGTTAACAGGTTTTTAATTGTTAACGTGTATTTCATGTTAACAGGTTTTGAAGTCGTTTACGAACGTTTTCGACATCAACTACACGTTCTAAAATGTTTACGTCAACTACACCTTCGAAAATCTTGACATCAACTACACGTTCGAAAATCTCGACATCATTTTGTTTCGAACGAGTAGTTGATGTCGATATTTTCGAACGTGTAGTTGATGTCGATATTTTCGAACGTGCAGTTGATGTCGACATTTTCGAACGTGTAGTTGATGTCGAAAACGTTCGTAAACGACGAAATTATGTTAAGGGTTTTAAATTTTTAACGTTTATTTCAGGTTTTTAATTTTATTTTTAAGGTGTATTTGATGTTAACAGGTTTTTAATTGTTAACGTGTATGTCCTAAGACTGCGCCAGGCCTGGCCTAGACCAGGTCTGGTCTAGGCACCATCAGAGCACAAAATACTTTTACTGACCCAAGCCGAGGCCTTGCCCAGGCCTAGGCTTTACCTAGGCCTTGTCCAAAGCCTTGACCGGGCCTGGTCTAGGCCTGGCCCAGTATTTGCCTAGTTCTAGCCTATGCCTTGCCAAGGCCTGGACCAGGCTTTGCCTAGGCCTGGCCAAAGCCTTCGCAAGGCCTGGTCTAGAACAGGTCTAGTCTAGGCAAGGCCTGCTCTAGGCCAGGCCTGGTCTAGGTTAGGCCTGGCCTAGGCACGATCAGAGCACAAAATACTTTTACTAACCCAGTCCGAGGCCTTGCGGTCTTGCCCATGCCTTGCTCAAGCCTTTCTTTGAGGGTGGGACCAACAGCAACAGCGACCAACAGGCTTTGCCTAGGCCTGAAGCACAACATACTTTTACTAACCCAGGCCGAGGCCTTGCCCAGGTTTTACCAAGGCCTTGTTCAAAGCTTGGGCCAGGCCTGGTCTCGGCCAGGGCTAGTCTAAGTTAGGCCCAGGCTTTGCCCAGGCCTCGCCAAAGCCTTGCTCAGGGCTGGCACAGGCTTTGCCTCGGCGTTCCCTTATCGGAGCACAACAGACTTTTTACGAACCCAGGCCCAGGCCTTGCCCACGCCTTCCCCAGTCCCAGGCTTTCCCGTCTTGCCCGGGCCTTGCCCAAGCCTTGCTCAAGCCATTCTTTGAGTGTGAGACCAACAGCAACAGCGGCCAACCGGCTTTGCCTAGGCCTGGAGCACAAAAGACTTTTACTAACCTAGGCCGCGGCCTTCCCAGGTTTTACCTAGGCCTTGTCCAAAGCCTGGTCCAGGCCTGGTCTAGGCCAGGCCCAGTATTTGCCTAGGGCTAGCCTTTGCCTTGCCCAGGCCTGGCCCAAGCTTTGCCTAGGCCTGGCTAAAGCCTTGCTCAGGGCTGGCCCAGGTTTTACCTAGGCCTTGTCCAAAGCCTGGTCTAGGTTAGGCCTGGTCTAGGCCCCATCGGAGCACAAAATACTTTTACTTACCGAAGCCGAGGCCTTGCCCAGGCCCAGGCTTTACCTAGGCCTTGTCCTTGTTTCGAACGAGTAGTTGATGTCAAGATTTTCGAACGTGTAGTTGATGTCAAGATTTTGTTAAGGGTTTTTATTTTTTTACGTGTATTTCATGTAAATTTTTGTTTAATTTTTAAGGTGTAGTTGATGTTAACAGGTTTTTAAACAGTCGTTTACGAACGTTTTCGACATCAACTACAACACGTTCTGTCACGATCATTAACCACACCTTCGAATCTTGATTAATTCACGTTCGAAAATCTCGACATCATTTTGTTTCGACCGTGTTGTTTATGTCTATATTTTCGAACGTGTAGTTGATGTCGATATTTTCGAACGTGCAGTTGATGTCGACATTTTCGAACGTGTAGTTGATGTCGAAAACGTTCGTAAACGACGAAATTATGTTAAGGGTTTTTAATTTTTAACGTTTATTTCAGGTTTTTTATTTTATTTTTAAGGTGTATTTGATGTTAACAGGTTTTTAATTTTTAACGTGTATGTCCTAAGACTGCGCCAGGCCTGGCCTAGACCAGGTCTGGTCTAGGCACCATCAGAGCACAAAATACTTTTACTAACCCAAGCCGAGGCCTTGCCCAGGCCCAGGCTTTACCTAGGCCTTGTCCAAAGCCTTGACCAGGCCTGGTCTAGGCATGGCCCAGTATTTGCCTAGTTCTAGCCTATGCCTTGCCAAGGCCTGGACCAGGCTTTGCCTAGGCCTGGCCAAAGCCTTCGCCAGGCCTGGTCTAGAACAGGTCTAGTCTAGGCAAGGCCTGCTCTAGGCCAGGCCTGGTCTAGGTTAGGCCTGGCCTAGGCACGATCAGAGCACAAAATACTTTTACTAACCCAGTCCCAGGCCTTGCGGTCTTGCCCAAGCCTTGCTCAAGCCTTTCTTTGAGGGTGGGACCAACAGCAACAGCGACCAACAGGCTTTGCCTAGGCCTGAAGCACAACATACTTTTACTAACCCAGGCCGAGGCCTTGCCCAGGTTTTACCAAGGCCTTGTTCAAAGCTTGGGCCAGGCCTGGTCTAGGCCAGGCCTTGGCCAGATTCAGGCAAAGCCTAGATCTGGCCTAAACTAGGCCTGACCAAGGCGTTGGACAAGGCCTTGGTAAAGCCTGGGCCAGGTCTGGGCCTTGGGCCGTGCCGAGGCCTGGCCAAGGTTTTACCTAGGCCTTGTCCTAAGCCTGCGTCAGGCCTGGTCTCGGCCAGGACTAGTCTAAGTTAGGCCCAGGCTTTGCCCAGGCCTCGCCAATGCCTTGCTCAGGGCTGGCACAGGCTTTGCCTCGGCGTTCCCTTATCGGAGCACAAAAGACTTTTTACGAACCCAGGCCCAGGCCTTGCCCACGCCTTCCCCAGTCCCAGGCCTTCCCGTCTTGCCCGGGCCTTGCCCTAGCCTTGCTCAAGCCATTCTTGAGTGTGGGACCAACAGCAACAGCGGCCAACCGGCTTTGCCTAGGCCTGGAGCACAAAAGACTTTTACTAACCCAGGCCGCGGCCTTCCCAGGTTTTACCTAGGCCTTGTCCAAAGCCTGGTCCAGGCCTGGTCTAGGCCAGGCCCAGTATTTGCCTAGGGCTAGTCTTTGCCTTGCCCAGGCCTGGCCCAGGCTTTGCCTAGGCCTGACTAACGCCTTGCTCAGGGCTGGCCCAGGTTTTACCTAGGCCTTGTCCAAAGCCTGGTCTAGGTTAGGCCTGGTCTAGGCCCCATCGGAGCACAAAATACTTTTACTTACCGAAGCCGAGGCCTTGCCCAGGCCCAGGCTTTACCTAGGCCTTGTCCTTGTTTCGAACGAATAGTTGATGTCAAGATTTTCGAACGTGTAGTTGATGTCAAGATTTTGTTAAGGGTTTTTAATTTTTAACGTGTATTTCATGTAAATTTTTGTTTAATTTTTAAGGTGTAGTTGATGTTAACAGGTTTTTAATTGTTAACGTGTATTTCATGTTAACAGGTTTTGAAGTCGTTTACGAACGTTTTCGACATCAACTACACGTTCTAAAATGTTTACGTCAACTACACCTTCGAAAATCTTGACATCAACTACACGTTCGAAAATATCGACATCATTTTGTTTCGAACGAGTAGTTGATGTCGATATTTTCGAACGTGTAGTTGATGTGGATATTTTCGAACGTGCAGTTGATGTCGACATTTTCGAACGTGTAGTTGATGTCGAAAACGTTCGTAAACGACGAAATTATGTTAAGGGTTTTTAATTTTTAACGTTTATTTCATGTTTTTTATTTTATTTTTAAGGTGTATTTGATGTTAACAAGTTTTTAATTTTTAACGTGTATGTCCTAAGACTGCGCCAGGCCTGGCCTAGACCAGGTCTGGTCTAGGCAACATCAGAGCACAAAATACTTTTACTAACCCAAGCCGAGGCCTTGCGGTCTTGCCCAAGCCTTGCTCAAGCCTTTCTTTGAGGGTGGGACCAACAGCAACAGCGACCAACAGGCTTTGCCTAGGCCTGAAGCACAACATACTTTTACTAACCCAGGCCGAGGCCTTGCCCAGGTTTTACCAAGGCCTTGTTCAAAGCTTGGGCCAGGCCTGGTCTAGGCCAGGCCTTGGCCAGATTCAGGCAAAGCCTAGATCTGGCCTAAACTAGGCCTGACCAAGGCGTTGGACAAGGCCTTGGTAAAGCCTGGGCCAGGTCTGGGCCTTGGGCCGTGCCGAGGCCTGGCCAAGGTTTTACCTAGGCCTTGTCCTAAGCCTGCGTCAGGCCTGGTCTCGGCCAGGACTAGTCTAAGTTAGGCCCAGGCTTTGCCCAGGCCTCGCCAATGCCTTGCTCAGGGCTGGCACAGGCTTTGCCTCGGCGTTCCCTTTATCGAGCACAAAAGACTTTTTACGAACCCAGGCCCAGGCCTTGCCCACGCCTTCCCCAGTCCCAGGCCTTCCCGTCTTGCCCGGGCCTTGCCCTAGCCTTGCTCAAGCCATTCTTTGAGTGTGGGACCAACAGCAACAGCGGCCAACCGGCTTTGCCTAGGCCTGGAGCACAAAAGACTTTTACTAACCCAGGCCGCGGCCTTCCCAGGTTTTACCTAGGCCTTGTCCAAAGCCTGGTCCAGGCCTGGTCTAGGCCAGGCCCAGTATTTGCCTAGGGCTAGTCTTTGCCTTGCCCAGGCCTGGCCCAGGCTTTGCCTAGGCCTGACTAACGCCTTGCTCAGGGCTGGCCCAGGTTTTACCTAGGCCTTGTCCAAAGCCTGGTCTAGGTTAGGCCTGGTCTAGGCCCCATCGGAGCACAAAATACTTTTACTTACCGAAGCCGAGGCCTTGCCCAGGCCCAGGCTTTACCTAGGCCTTGTCCTTGTTTCGAACGAATAGTTGATGTCAAGATTTTCGAACGTGTAGTTGATGTCAAGATTTTGTTAAGGGTTTTTAATTTTTAACGTGTATTTCATGTAAATTTTTGTTTAATTTTTAAGGTGTAGTTGATGTTAACAGGTTTTTAATTGTTAACGTGTATTTCATGTTAACAGAAGTCGTTTACGAACGTTTCGACATCAACTACACGTTCTAAATGTTTACGTCAACTACACCTTCGATTTGACATCAACACGTTCGAAAATATCGACATCATTTTGTTTCGAACGAGTAGTTGATGTCGATATTTTCGAACGTGTAGTTGATGTGGATATTTTCGAACGTGCAGTTGATGTCGACATTTTCGAACGTGTAGTTGATGTCGAAAACGTTCGTAAACGACGAAATTATGTTAAGGGTTTTTAATTTTTAACGTTTATTTCATGTTTTTTATTTTATTTTTAAGGTGTATTTGATGTTAACAAGTTTTTAATTTTTAACGTGTATGTCCTAAGACTGCGCCAGGCCTGGCCTAGACCAGGTCTGGTCTAGGCAACATCAGAGCACAAAATACTTTTACTAACCCAAGCCGAGGCCTTGCGGTCTTGCCCAAGCCTTGCTCAAGCCTTTCTTTGAGGGTGGGACCAACAGCAACAGCGACCAACAGGCTTTGCCTAGGCCTGAAGCACAACATACTTTTACTAACCCAGGCCGAGGCCTTGCCCAGGTTTTACCAAGGCCTTGTTCAAAGCTTGGGCCAGGCCTGGTCTAGGCCAGGCCTTGGCCAGATTCAGGCAAAGCCTAGATCTGGCCTAAACCAGGCTCTGACCAAGGCGTTGGACAAGGCCTTGGTAAAGCCTGGGCCAGGTCTGGGCCTTGGGCCGTGCCGAGGCCTGGCCAAGGTTTTACCTAGGCCTTGTCCTAAGCCTGCGTCAGGCCTGGTCTCGGCCAGGACTAGTCTAAGTTAGGCCCAGGCTTTGCCCAGGCCTCGCCAATGCCTTGCTCAGGGCTGGCACAGGCTTTGCCTCGGCGTTCCCTTATCGGAGCACAAAAGACTTTTTACGAACCCAGGCCCAGGCCTTGCCCACGCCTTCCCCAGTCCCAGGCCTTCCCGTCTTGCCCGGGCCTTGCCCTAGCCTTGCTCAAGCCATTCTTTGAGTGTGGGACCAACAGCAACAGCGGCCAACCGGCTTTGCCTAGGCCTGGAGCACAAAAGACTTTTACTAACCCAGGCCGCGGCCTTCCCAGGTTTTACCTAGGCCTTGTCCAAAGCCTGGTCCAGGCCTGGTCTAGGCCAGGCCCAGTATTTGCCTAGGGCTAGTCTTTGCCTTGCCCAGGCCTGGCCCAGGCTTTGCCTAGGCCTGACTAACGCCTTGCTCAGGGCTGGCCCAGGTTTTACCTAGGCCTTGTCCAAAGCCTGGTCTAGGTTAGGCCTGGTCTAGGCCCCATCGGAGCACAAAATACTTTTACTTACCGAAGCCGAGGCCTTGCCCAGGCCCAGGCTTTACCTAGGCCTTGTCCTTGTTTCGAACGAATAGTTGATGTCAAGATTTTCGAACGTGTAGTTGATGTCAAGATTTTGTTAAGGGTTTTTAATTTTTAACGTGTATTTCATGTAAATTTTTGTTTAATTTTTAAGGTGTAGTTGATGTTAACAGGGTTTTAATTGTTAACGTGTATTTCATGTTAACAGGTTTTGAAGTCGTTTACGAACGTTTTCGACATCAACTACACGTTTTAAAATGTTTACGTCAACTACACGTTCGAAAATCTTGACATCAACTACACGTTCGAAAATCTCGACATCATTTTGTTTCGAACGAGTAGTTGATGTCGATATTTTCGAACGTGTAGTTGATGTCGATATTTTCGAACTTGCAGTTGATGTCGACATTTTCGAACGTGTAGTTGATGTCGAAAACGTTCGTAAACGACGAAATTATGTTAAGGGTTTTTAATTTTTAACGTTTATTTCATGTTTTTTATTTTATTTTTAAGGTGTATTTGATGTTAAGTGCCACTCCGATTCCATGCCCTGTCGATTGTGACGACAGTGTCCCTTTAAGCGCCACTCCAATTCCATGCCCTGTCGATTGTGTCGATTTTGATCTTCGAAATATTAAACTTTAAATTAATGTTAATTGGTACCTAAAAGTTACGGAAGCGTTAAAGGGACATAGTAAAAAGAAATACTGGGTTTAAATCATAATTATGACTTAATTAAGTCACAACTGTGACTTAATATCCAATAATTATTACTTATTATGTCGTAATTATGACTTAGCATAATTATGACTTTTTATATCATAATTTTTACTTAATATTTGATAATTATGACTGAAATAAGTCATAATTATGATTGATTTTTTTTCATAATTATGACTTATTATCTTACCAATCAATTTAACTGATCACGTACGACACCATGTTTACAGATAAATGAAAGCCGTGCACTTGTTTGCATTAAACCTATACAGTCGGACAGAAATGTACGGAAGCCGGATAGTGCCAAGGGAAATATTTTTCATGAGTGCGTGAATATTTTTTTTGTACCATTTATCTGGCGGCCGCCACTTATTATCTGGCGGCCGCCACTTAATTATCTGGCGGCCGCCACATATTATCTGGCGGCCGCCACATAATTATCTTAAATTTATACAAATCAAGGATTACAAAGGAGATACAAAGGAGATTAAAAGTCAACCTTACCTGATAAAGTAGAGAAAGCTGAAAGTGCACGGAGGCCATCAATAGACAAGAAACACCACACGCGCGCGTGCACTCTAAACCCGCGAAATAAATAAAGAACGTGTAGTACAGATAATTATGTGGCGCCGCCAGATACCATGTGGCGGCCGCCAGATATTGGCGGCGGCGCCGCCAGATACCAAGTGGCGGCGGCCGCCAGATAACAAGTTGCGCCGCCAGATAATTAGGTGGCGGCCGCCAGATAATTATGTAGCGCCGCCAGATAATTATGTGTGGCGCCACCAGATACCATGTGGCCCGCCAGATAATTAAATGGCGGCCGCCAGATACTGGCGGCCGCCAGATAAATGGTACCAAAAATATTCACGCACTCATGAGAAAATATATTCCCTTTGGCACTATCCGCTTCCGTGAGAAATGAGCTCATTGAGTTCTATCTTGATATTGGAAAGCAACATAAAGAAATATTGGGGGCGCGAAGCACGACTAAACTAAGTCAAATGGACAAATTTTCCAACCACTAAATGTGCATAGCGCCCTCTATAGTTTGTATTTTTCGAGCCCTGAGCTGATCGAGGCCCGGGAATATTTTTTCAATTTAACTTCCGGTTTCCCCCGGAAGACAAGGTCAAATTGGGGTCATGTCTGTGTTACTTTTGCTCGGTTTTTCAAGACCTATCCGATGATGTGTGGATTGAAAAATTCCGTTGTGTAGTTTAGGAGTTCACATAGTGAACACGGAGAAACAACCTTTTAGCACATTATTTTTAGGATATGAAACTTCGCACGACCCAAATTATTGTGTCCTGTATTAATCTCTGTCATGATCAAAATTTAATCTGTCAAATATAATCTTCCCACACCTTAATTTTGTTTTGTTTTCCATTTTATTTCACAGACATCTTGTGACATTCAATGCAGTCAAGCAAAACCAACAGTCACATAAAAAGGTATGCAGACAATTGAAACATCCAGTTACATGATAGGTAACTACTTGCCGAACCAATCAGTCACATGACAGACATTTCAAGGTATGTTAAAAATGTTCAATTGATGCAATGTTTTGTTAAATAGTTTCAGACAAACTTTAAAATTAAAAAATATTGAATGATCCAATTTTCCTTTAATTTCTTCTGATGACCTTGCTATTTTCTTCTTTGACAACTTGCCAAAATTTGGAAGACAAAATTTCAAGACTTATCTAAACCCTTGTGATTTTGTTCATATAATTTGCCAAATGTGTCATGACAAAAATTTGGCAAGACTTACCCCTTGTGATTTTTATTCATATAATTAGCCCATTTAAAAATAAATTGAGAATTTTTATAATTTGTAAAAAGTCTTGTACTCTTATTTCAAGATTTTGGCAAATTATATGAATAAAATGTTTTTAAAAAATCACTAAGGGCAAGTCTTGCAATGTTTTCCCCTTGAAATTGACATATTACAAAAAAAGAAATTCACAAAAGCAAATTTAAAGATTTCCAAGACTTCATATGAGAGTAAGACTTACCCCTTGTAATGTTTTCATTTGTTTCAAATTCACAGAGGAGTGGTAAGAGAAGGATAAGAAGCCATCATCTACTGATATCCACAAAATCATATACGAAACTGTTTTATTTAAAACTGTATTTGGACATAAATATGTGATACGACAAAATAAAATTGCAAGTGCTAGATACAATCATTTATCTTCATGTAAAAAACAATTTATTGAGTAATTATTTAAATGCAAAGCATCTACTAAATATATTTTAGTATTTAACAATCGACGAAAGTCTACCGTTCGAGGAAGCTGAACAACGTTGCCAGGAGCTATCCAAACCCGGCAGACTTGCCCATCTGGTGTCGGTGGCAGACGACGCGGAGGACAGTTTCGTACGCGAATACGTGGAGTCAGCAGGGATTGAAAACTCCTACTGGATAGGCGGACTTGTGAACACCGAGGACATTGTGGGCTACTTCTTGAATAAAGAAAAAGTTATCTGGGCTGACGAGATCACCGCTGCATCTTTATATCTGGTAATTAATCATTTTACATGCGTAAAAGCCAAGACTTCACGCAACTCATGGTTTAATTACTCTTGTAGTAATTCTCTGCCGTTTGTCTGTAAAATGTCAGTTGGAAGTTACTGCAACATTTATTAAAATAAAAGACCTTCAAGAGGCACTGCTTGTGTTTTTTAACTGGGAATTTTTATTTATTTCTTTTTAATTAATTAATTTATTATTTTTTTAATTTTTTTAATCGGAACATTACTATTTTACTTGAGAAACGGTAACAAATACCAACTAGAGCTTAAGTGTTTGTTAGAACAAACACACGGTGTTCGAGTCCACTTCCGGTTCAATCAAATTTTCAACGATGATGTAAATATTATATTGTGCAAGGGTTTGTCATCTTTTATAATAACTATCAATTTCATATTCAAAAGACATATCAATTTTGCGTTAGAATGTGTTGAATTTGAACTTACTGTTTGGACAGGAAGTAAAGGTCAGATTAGGTGGTTTGAAGGTCATATATGACCTCCTCATGATTATGAAAAAATAACAAATTTGTCAACTTATACATCAAATTAAAGCTATGAGATATGACCTTTTAAAATTTGTAAAATCGTTAGTGCCACTAATTGGACCATTGGCAAAGCATTTATGATAAGTCATTTCACAAGAATTACGAGCTATTAATGTAAGGAATTCAATTGTGTTTTTTGTTTTCTAATATGTCATTTAGTTCTTGAGATATTGGCTGTTGAACTTGAAAAAGTTGTGAGATTTAAGCAATAAATTAGAAATTAACAAGTGTGACTTGGAACACTGTTTTTTATTTTAAATATTGACACTAGCCCAACACATACTTTTCAAAACCATGCTAGATGATAAATCAACATTAAAAATCACTCATATGAAAATAGTTTGCCAGGGTTGTAGGCAGCCAGATCAACCTATTCAGCATTATTATGGGCATAAAGTCACAAAGTTTATTTAGCGTAGAAGGGGACTACATGTACAGTGTATAGTAACTGGATTAAAATTGGCTGGGGGTTGCTTGTATGGATATCAGCTAATTAGCCTTTCATTAGAAAACAAGCTTATAACTACTACATGATAAAGTTGGAAGAAAGCTTGCATCCGTGCTTTCCATCTTCCCCTGCCCCCCACAAAAAGTAAATAATTCCCAATTCAAACAAAATTAAATGTAATTATATCCACTGGATCAAATTTGATAATTGCTTGCCCTTTTCATTTTTTTATGGAAAACCTTTCAATTCTAGATTTAAATGAAGCCAACATTGGTATTAAGTCTTGTATAAAAATTTATTTAATTGATGGACTGCATGTTTTTATACTGAGAGTGATCTTTATTTATAATATACTTCACTTTCAGGTCAAGTTTATAAAAAAAAATATAATGATAAATTGACAATGATAGTGACACTGTAATCAAGCATCTCCTTATTGTGACATGCTTATAAATTGTCTTTGTTTTCACCTAATCTGCAAATAATTACAAAATAATTTATAAAATTTGAAAACAAATTCTACATTGATTTTTACATTTTCAAGGTTGTACACATGATTGGCAAAATGTCTGTCCATACTACAGATTTACAACAAAGATCAGATGCCATTTTGTACATAAATTGTTAGACACTGAAATAATCAGAGTTGTATGGGTGCTTGTAAATTGCTAATAAAACAATGAAATACATATTTATTTTAACTGTCTGTTTGGGTTTCATGACTTGACTTTTGTGGTTCCACATTTCCCTCCCCACAATCAATTGAAACCACTTTGTTGACCTGTTTAACCTACTTGTAACCAATCTAGAAATGAGTGTACATGGTCTTACACATGCAACAAGTGAAATGACTTCAGTGTAAATGAACCCAACCATGATCCTTTGTTGACAAGAAAACAGAAACAATCTGCATTTAAAAAAAAATGTACACTCTGTATGTACGATTTAGTGAGTTCAGAATGGGTGACATTCAGGGGTTGTCATTGGAATCGGTAATTTTGGAATAAAATGCCTTCCCCCTCCCCCCAAGTTCTTAGTGATGGCATGTACTGCCACTGGTGATCAACCAACACATCTGTTTTCTAAAATTCTTTGGTCTATCATTGCAGCACTATAGAATCCAAGAACTAGGGAAGGGGAGGGGCAAACAAGCAATACAAGTATAAGGGGGCCCTTATACTAGTGCTTTAATTGGGTGATCTGGCAAAAGGTATTCCAAGGCTGACACACCCATGCAATGAAGATTGGGGATTATGTTTTACTATGTTTATATGGCCCAACCGCCAGGGATTCACTGTCGGCAATATACATTTTACTAGATCACCAACAGATATTGCTTAATAACTACATTTTGTGAGGATGTTTGGGTCCAGTCAAAAATATAATAAGAATTCCTCAGTACTAATTTTGTTCTAACATGTTAAAGAAATTCCTAGAAAGACCTAGATATATGTCTTGAGGTCCTAAAAATCAATTCTCTTGAGGGTAAAGACTGCCACAGATAGGATAAGTCCATATAAAATAATTTGAATCATACATTAACTCCTTTGATGAATGGATAAACTTCAAATGCTGGCCATTGGATCACAAAGTTACACAGACTCTGACACACCTTGTAGCAGTAGCACAAATGGATACCGATGATCTGAAATATAAACTAATCATGTAAAAACAATATTAAATGTTTTCAAAGAGGGACGAAGAATAATGGGTCATGCTAACAAAACACACATAACTTAGAATGCCCTCATATGTTATTATCAGGATGATGGATTGATGTAACTTCAGAAAACTTATGCAACTTTAGACAAATGATCCCTTCAGAACAATGCCTTTAAGTTAGGTTTTACAATGGAATAGAAAGTTACATGTGACGTCTTCCTTCCTCCATGATGTGACTGTTTCATTATCTCAATAAATGTGCTGATATTTGTTTCTGGACTACTTTAGCGAGAAAATTAAGTGCTAGTATCAAGTAAACTGCAATGCATCCATCACCACACAAGACATAAGCACTACTAGTATTATGAGGAACTATAGACACTATAGTGTAGCTAAATTAACCGGATGTCAACCCGTACACATGCCAGTAAATATTCAGTAATAAATATTTGTACGGGTCGAGTTGACCAAAATGAGTATGAGTTGGTAATAGTACGAGTTGGCACGCATACGAGTTGACCTGTTTTCACTGGGAAAGAATACAACATTGTGGATAAAGTTTTAAAAGAATTGCTTTTTGAAAATAAAAATCACAATCTTCAATGTAGGTTGGTGGGGTCATGTGAGTGGATCATAGGGCAGTCAGGAGGAATGCAATCATCCACACACACACACACACATTTACAATAATTGTACCACAGATTTATTGGTTACCTTGGGGCTTGTGTTTTAGATGCTTTCTAGGCTGTTGAACTGATTCTCACTGATGCCAGCCATTGCATCTAATTCCAATTACTCGGCATACTGGAGAGCTAAAATACAAAATATAAATAAATGTTCAAATGATTCTGTGAAAAAATTAATTCTGAATGGGGAAAGGCCAACATGTATTACTCCAGTAAGAGAATGCTCTCTATAATTGGTGTACACATGTTGTCCACCAACACACCTGCATGTTTATTTTCCAATTAAAACTCATATTAACTCATCCCTCTGCAGCTTTTTCTTCATTTATTAGTTTTTTTTTATTTTATGCAGGCTCTTCATCTGTTTTATGTTATAATACCTGACCTTTCTTTAAAGCATAGAGGGACAGACTTTTTATGCTTAATAATAACAAAACAACAAATGTAACCTAGCTCAGAGAAACAGGTGCCCTATGACAATTTTGTGGCTACAACTAGCAGACTAATCAAGTAAAAGCATCTCTTTAGGTTGAGTTAGGGATATATTTCGCTGACACGAAGAACATGCAGAATTGCAGAAGAGACAACAACACACGAACATGTATATATTTACATGGATTTGCATACATGTATATGTACTGTACATTATATGTAGGCGAGTTACGATGTTTTTGACTTTGACTGCATGGCAGTTTTAAACTTTTTCGGGACAATAATCTATCCATGCTCAGTCATTATCCTTAGTTAAAATGCAAACTTAAAATCATGTAGGTACACTGCAAAACAGCGAAAGAGTAGACTCAGTATAGTTTTTACGAAATCATGAAATAGATGCAGTACAACAGTTTCGTCCGTCACGAACCTCCATTGATTGTGCATGCAATAATTATGTTTACGATAGGCCTACTTTACAAACGCACATTCTAGGCCAATAAACCTCTAAATAATGTCTACTTACCTCTTAATAATGCAATTATATTTTTCCTCTTTCTCGGTAACCCATTTTATTTTCTTGTATTTTGCTTTGGAGTTAATAAGAACGGCAAAATTCCTCAGTATTTTTTCATGTAAACGAGAATTAAATGGCCGCCGCTGAAAATGTTTTGCTTGTGATAAAATGTCACGTGATCACTGATACGCAATGTGATTGGAGATTGCTTCGACAGATTGCCTCAAAGTAGAAAGCCAGCTAGTCTACTCATTGCCACTGGATTGCATGAAATGCCACACAGGGCAATCTCCGAGCAATCTCATTGCCAGCAACTTTTATTGCCTGAAAATTGCCCGAAAATTGCCCCGTGTGACAAGGCCTTTACGTTGTAGGCCAATATTAAACTCCGTATATTGCTGTGTGTACGTATTCTGTGCACACGCGATATGTCTATTCGTACATACAGGGAATAGTAATTCAGCATATTGTTTCACTTAACCTTCCGGTTTCGACCGGAAGGAAAGTCACGTCCAAAAACGAAATGTGACATAGTTCAAGCTCTTTAAGATGATAAAAAGATTGTGAAAATATCTTATATGGTTCATGAGATATGACTTTTTTGAAATTTTGAAATTTTCAACTTCCGGTTTTGACTGGAAGGAAAGGTCAGATTGGGATCACGTCTAAAAACGAAAAATTACATAATTCAAGATCTTTCAGATGATACAAAGATTGTGAAAATATCTTTTGTGGTTCATGAGATATGATTTTTCGAAATATTAAACTTTGATTTAGCGTAATTCGACACCTGATGACGTAATCATGACGTCACAGAAAACGGTTTCGTCTGCTTGATATGTTCTGTTTATGTGTTAAGTTTGAAGGCTGTATATGCTTAGCGAGGATGCCTTTGTTACCGGACAGATCGCCACTGAGAAGAAGTAAAAAAAAAAATAAAACAGTACAAAAACAATAGGTGTTCGCGCTGTGCGCTCGAACACCTAAAAAGCCGGTATAGTACACTTTTCGTATGTCTGCAAATGCACCCATAAGCATTTGTAAGCATTGGTGATTCCAGGAAGAGGGGTCTTTAACCCTCTCATTGTGCCTGTAAAACCCTTGTTCCAAACCGCCATTATCAGGGAAAATGTAAATTTGATAACGTTTTTAACAACTCAGCTGCTCTCCAACTTGAATTCTGGATCCGCCCCCAGTGAGAATCGACAGATAAGTAGGCTTGAATATAAACCAATATGCGAAAGTTTCAACTAATGAAAATGCATTGCGATTGCTCATATTCATTCTTATGTGGCATTTTTGTCTCCTGAAGAGAAAGTTCTAATTGTAACTAGAGCTTAAGTGTTTGCTTGAACAAACACACGGTGTTCGAGTCAACTTCCGGTTCAATCAAATTATCAACGATGATGTCAATATCATATTTTGCAAAGGTGTATCATATTTTATTATTTCAATATCAATTTCATATTCAAAAAATATATCAATTTTGCATTAGAATGTGTTGACTTTGGTCTAATTGTTTGGACCGGAAGTAAAGGTCAGAACAGGTGATTTGAAGGTCATATAATTATATGACACAATGAAACTTCCTCATGATCATGAAAAAATAACGTTAGTACTTGCTTTGGTTCAATTTCTGAGATTGGAAAATAATCCCTTTAAAAAAAATGCCACTAGGGGGCGCTCTGAACTTTGATGATGTTATCAAACATTTTTTGAGAATATAAGATGTCACTATCACTTTATTCGCAGAAGTCATATTCAAATTTCCTATGACTTTTGAGATTATGTTGCCACAAAAGGGCAATGATATGTGATGACGTCATCAGTCATATTTTTTAAAAGGTCACATGTCAATAGTAATTTCGTCCACTGAAGGCATATACCATATCCAGTTTCGACCGGAAAGAGAAGTCTGATTGGATCATGTCTGTGTACGAAATGTCACATAATTCAAGATCTGTAAGATGATGCAAAGATTGTGTAAATATCTTTGTGGTTCATGAGATATGATTTTGGAAATATTAAAATTTTAGTGTATTTCGCTATCTGATGACGTCAACATGACATCACAACTTTACCTGAAACTATGTCATAAATTTATTGACAACTACATGTTATGGTATAAGTATGTGTTAAATTTGAAGGCTGTGTGAATTTTGGAACTATGTTTTTTGTTCAATAAGTCTCATCGAGAAGAGTAATGTGAAAATATCTTTGTGGTTCACGAGATATGATATTTTGAAATATTAAACTTTGATTTAGTGTAATTCGATATCTGATGCCTTAACCATGATGTCACAACCGAGGATACAACTACATGTTAAGGTCTTTTGTGTTAAGTTTTAAGGTTCTGTATCAGAATAATGCTTAAAAAACGTGTAGGCCTTAATCTTTTAATTTATTTATTTATTAATGATAATGAAACATATAATTTGGTTATTACATTAATTAAAATGAAACAAAATTCACTGACCATTTAGAAATTTGCTAACCGGCTAACCAAAACCAATATTTAAAAGTAAACACCCAACAATTTGGGAAAACAATACTTACCATTTTGTTGTTCTAGACTCTTTTTCTAGACTCTTTTTTGGTTATTAAACAATCATTGTGGGAAGTTCATTGATGCTTTTCGATTACAAATTTATACACATTATTCCATTTGCACAATCTGGATCTCTTGCCTCAAAATCAAAAGTAATTCATTTTGTATTTAAACTGCTGTGCTTGAAAACCTTTTTCACCCGATTTCAAATTCAAGCCACATTGAAAACAATTAAATTTACCAAAAAAATATGCTTGGGTGTCTCAGAATAATTTTTACCAAAGGTGCAATGCTGAGTGTTGACAATCTTAAAAACTTCTAATCTGGTCTGTGCTCTGACCATTTTGTTAAAAGTACGACTGTTCTTTCTGAATAATGGACACATCAGGGTATTTCACTGCAGTAGTAACTTCTAGTGTGTTGGGTTCCTCTATTCACCACATATCTTGTGAGTCATGTTGTACTTTGAGTGGTTTTCGTTTCTTCTTACGCTGGAAGATAATAAATAAATGATTTCAATTTCAAATGCTTGTTTACATCTACTCTTTCAATAAAAACACAGATCTACGTATTGCCAAAAGTAGAATTATGAGCCCATCAGTAACACTTATTCTGGAACTTCTGGCATACTTCTAACAATCAATTTGTGAAATGTTTGATTTTAAGGTGATTAACTTCCTCACTACAAGGGGAATACAAGTAGCCATGGAAGAAACAAATACATGGACCATACATCACCTACTTTATGTGACACTGTAAAAGTATAGGTAGGCCTATCAACTAATTTTAATCTTAAAATTATGTAGTAAGATGGATAAAATAAACAGCTTGATGAGACAGAAAATATGAGGTTTAACCTGCGCTTTTATATGGCATTTATATTGTTCTGACATCCAAGAAAAACCTAGTAGTAGTAAACACAATACATAAAATTATATTAGATACATGTGTGTACAATTCAATCCTAACCCATTATTAGCATAGGCATAATTCAATACATCATAACAGTAACTGTGTTACATGTACAGGAAAACATTTAATTTTAAATATTGCCATGGCCTGAAACCTACATGTTTTATGTCAATAAATCCTACTCATTTTACACTATTACTATATATGATCTACTCACCAGTCGATGACAATTTAACTTCAAAGGTTTGATGACAAAACTCCCAAAAGTTTACACTTAACGCTGTCTACCAGAAAATGTGGCAGTCTGACGTGGGAAAACTCCCGGCCGCTTCACTCCAAAACAAGTAAACAAAACCCATGCGCGGCACTAAATTATAGGTTAAATCTAATTCAAATATAAAATCTACACTGGCTTTGGCTTTAAATAATGTTACAATAATTAGTGTGAGGTAATAAACATCCTTCAATCGAAGTACTTAAAGAATATCATACCCGTTCAGAAATTTGTTTGGACTATTTGTTTCGTCATCACTCATATAATCAGCATCCGAGGACCGTAAATCATGAAATGCGCCCTCAATCGTCCCAAATTAAATGAAACTAACGCAATATAAAATAATACCCTTAAAAACCTAAATCACCATAATTATAAGAAAAGTTACCTTTTGTAGATGTACTGGAAAGTCTTATATTGTAGGCACAACATCTGCTGTGACAGTCTGAGCCTTGCAACTGCCGTTTGACCCGTTCATACACAACACACATACTCATGTTACACTGCGGGACATGTACCGTACAAATGCCGCATTGAATGAGAATGGTGTAAATTTCCATGCATTTTCCCAAAAAAAATCTTCAGGTTTGTTATATTGAGAGGTGATGACTTGAGGAAGGAACATTTGTGACCCAATATCATGTAAAAAAGGAGAAATTTTCCACACTCATTTCATTCCGTTACGTTGTAGGCCTATATTAAACTCCGTATATTGCTGTGTTTACGTATTCTGTGCACGCGCGATATGGGCTATAGATCGTACATACAGGGAATAGTAATTCAGCATATTGTTTCACTTAACCTTCCGGTTTCGACCGGAAGGAAAGATCAGATTGGGGTCACGTCCAAAAACGTAATGTGACATAGTTCAAGATCTTTAAGATGATAAAAAGATTGTGAAAATATCTTATATGGTTCATGAGATATGATTTTTTGAAATTTTGAAATTTTCAACTTCCAGTTTTGACCGGAAGGAAAGGTCAGATTGGAGTCACGTCTAAAAACGAAAAATTACATAATTCAAGATCTTTCAGACGATGCAAAGATTGTGAAAATATCTTTTGTGGTTCATGAGATATGATTTTTCGAAATATTAAACTTTGATTTAGCGTAATTCGACACCTGATGACGTAATCATGACGTCACAGAAAACGGTTTCGTCTGCTTGATATGTTCTGTTTATGTGTTAAGTTTGAAGGCTGTATATGCTTAGCAAGGATGCCTTTGTTACCGGACAGATCGCCACTGAGAAGAAGGAGAAGTAAAAAAAAAAACAGTACAAAAACAATAGGTGTTCGCGCTGTGCGCTCGAACACCTAATTAAACAAACAAACAAAATTGTATCAAAATGATAGCTTCTCGGATAAACATTTTTTCAAGGGATGTTGTTTTACACCATCAGCTTGACACAAATTGAAATGAAAAGATGTGATAATTTGTATTTATTTTTGCAAAATAATTGTTATTGGCCTTGCGTTTCGAACCTAGCTGGTTCTTTCTCAAAAGCCAATTTTGCCTTTGAGAAAGAACCTGCTAGGTTGGAAACGTAAGGCCAATAACCATTATTTTGCATTTATACTATAGGTCTTTTAGGTTGGTAATCAGCTTGCAACAGCCAATTCTCTATTTGTTTTTTATTTTTGTTTAATTTTTGTTTTCCCATGAGAACTGTTGCTCAAATGCTTTGCGATGTTCGTGGTAGTGCGAGTGGCTTGGAGGACAGTTCTCGGCGTTGCTTAGGATTGGTGGATCATAGGCCCATATCTTGATCCGTTTATTGCTGGATACTGCTGGAAAATTAATGATAAATGTGGACAATATAACTTTAATCTGAGCAGTATTTCCTCTATAGTTACACAAATTATAATATCGTCCTGTCAGAACAACAAGGTCGTATCTAGAAAATGCAACAAGTGCAATAGTGCATAAATTTGCATACATTAAAACAACTGAGTGCAACAATGTCGTATCTTCTTCCATAGGTCTTTGCGTGTTCATCCTGAAACTCTGTAAAAAGATACGACCTTGTTGCACAGAGCAAAATCCATGTCTGCAACAAGGTCGTAACTATGACACGACCTTGTTGCACAGAGCAAAATCCATGTCTACAACAAGGTCGTAACTATGATACGACCTTGTCGCACTGAGCAAAATCCATGTCTGCAACAAGGTCGTAACTATGATACGACCTTGTCGCACTGAGCAAAATCCATGTCTGCAACAAGGTCGTAACTATGATACGACCTTGTCGCACTGAGCAAAATCAATGTCTGCAACAAGGTCGTAAATATGATACGACCTTGTCGCACTGAGCAAAATCCATGTCTGCAACAAGGTCGTAACTATGATACGACCTTGTTGCACTGATGCGACGATTTTGTTAACATTGTTGAATGCTTTGTTAAATTAAACTTTTTTGCCCAAAACAAATGAAACAAATTAAATACAGACAGTTCTACACTTCTTTCCGTTTATTAAGGAAGGAATGACGGATCCCTGATTTGAGGGAAATTAATTTACGAACCATATTTCAAAGATTTCTTGATTAAAATCAAGAAAATAACATTAACAACCATCAAAGAAAACGAAGGCATAACAGTATGAAATAATAAGTACAAGAAAACAAAAATAATAAAATAAGTCAACTGAGTTGTGTTCATCATTGGAAGAAAAACAATGTTGTGATCCTCCAGATTTGAAAGATTTAAGCAATAAAGGAAAGCAAAGCAAATGCTCAGAACTACAGATTTCACCCCCAGCGCTGTTCACAACAGCGTCCCCAATACCCCAAGCAAAATATACGTGGATTTTTCAATCAAACTCCTGCTATGCATGCAACAAGGTTGTAACTATGATACGACCTTGTCGCACTGAGCAAAATCCATGTCTGCAACAAGGTCGTAACTATGATACGACCTTGTCGCACTGAGCAAAATCCATGTCTGCAACAAGGTCGTAACTATGATACGACCTTGTCGCACTGAGCAAAATCCATGTCTGCAACAAGGTCGTAACTATGATACGACCTTGTCGCACTGAGCAAAATCCATGTCTGCAACAAGGTCGTAACTATGATACGACCTTGTTGCACTGATGCGACGATATGGTTAACATTGTTGAATGCTTTGTTAAATTAAACTTTTTTGCCCAAAACAAATGAAACAAATTAAATATAGACAGTTCTACACTTCTTTCCATTTATTAAGGAAGGAATGACGGATCCCTGATTTGAGGGAAATTAATTTATGAACCATATTTCAAAGATTTCTTGATTAAAATCAAGAAAATAACATTAACAACCATCAAAGAAAACGAAGGCATAACAGTAATGAAATAATAAGTACAAGAAAACAAAAATAATAAAATAAGTCAACTGAGTTGTGTTCATCGTTGGAAGAAAAACATAAAAGAAAATACCATAATATCTGTTTATTTGCAATATATACAATAGGTGAATTGTCAAAAGATTGTCATTTTTATTGGTAGAATTAAGTTTTAAAATGATTATGATTATTTAAAGATATATACTCAGTGAAAATCCTTATTTGTTGGGGTTTAAGTCTTAAAATTTGTATTTTCAAAGTAGAAAGGAAGTAAATTACTTTCCAATAAATTACATAAAATAATTGACTATGGGGCTTGGGTAAAGAGAAATAATAATAATAATAATAATAATAATAATAATAATAATAATAATAATAATAATAATAATAATAATAATAATAATAATAATAATAATAATAATAATAGACACTTATATTGTCCCTGTATCCGCCAAGTTTGACGCTCATGGCGCATGAACATTATTACCCCTGTCATCGGGCCAGTTATATCATTCCTTAGAACCATCTCAACTCCCTGGGGAGTATGCAGCCCATGCTGCCAAATGTGTAGCGCAACGAGCTTAATCAAACACAATTACCGTCTCTGCCCTCAAAGGTCACCATTTATACTCCTGGGTGAAGAGTAAGCAATTATAGTTAAGTGTCTTGCTCAAGGACACAAGCACCACGTTCGCGGCCAGGATTCGAACCCACATTCTGACGACTCTGCCATCATAACACAAGTCCGATGCACTTAACCGCTCGGCCATGGCACCCTAGGTGAATAAATTATTTTATGGCGTAGCGTCTTCAATATGACACATAAGGTCTGTTTAACAATGTTTTTAAGTCAATTTAATCTGTGGAATATGTTATTTAAAATATCTCCTTTCTAAACTACTGAGAATATGCATCTTGTCATTTATTGTTGTATCGTGTATTCATATCGTTGAAAACTGTAGTAACCGTGGAAATGAGAAATAAAAATATCTGTGGTTTAAGTCAGTAAAATGTCTGTAAATGCGTCCATAATTTATAAGAATCAAGAGATATGTAGAAAGACCAACCTGTGAACGAGTCAGCTTATTTCATTGTGTCGTTAACGTGAAATTAGGGACAAGGGCCAAAGTCATGGTACAGCCAAGCCTTTGTGAAGCCCGGCCAGGCCCAGGCTTTCACCTGCCTACTGGCCTATATAATGAGCTCTGCTTGCCTGGGCTAGGCCCTCCAAGAAGCCCAGGTTATGTTGATTGGCAGGTACTGTATTGTTACAGGATTAGGACTCACAAAAGACAGATTAGGAGGCCAGGTAGCCTCGGCCTGGCCAGGCATCTCAAATGCTTGGCTGTACCAGGATTTTGGCCCTCCTCCCTTAGTGATAACGCATTCACATTGTTAAAATTTATTCCAACGCTGAATGAACATCTCCGGAGGATACACATTCATTTGCGTGAGGATTCGATTAATTACATTAAAATGATAGCACCTCAGACGGATATTATTTCAAGGGACGATTGATCATCATCTTTTACGCTAATGAAGTAAGATTCATGAACATCTGGTAATCTCAAAAATGTTTTGGTAATCTCGAAAAACATAAATCATTGCAGATGTAAAAATGAAACTTATTTGATGTCAAGTGGATACCATCGTCAGCTTTTTACGCCAAGTAAATTTCTCCTAAATCTGTGATGACTTCAATGTTTCGATGTTACCAAAACTGTATATGGGGGCTTTAAGTGAAATAATGTATTCATTATAATTACTGAAGAGTATACGGTATGCCTTATTGGAACTGTAGGAAGCATGCGGATTGACTTGAAAAACAATACATATCGCGGAACACGCTGCTATATGGGATTCTAGCCGGCCAATTGTCATCGGGCAAGCTCGGTGGTCGAGAGGTTTAGACATCTGCACGAGTAAGCAGGAGGTCGTGGGTTCGAATCCCGCCCGAGTCGCCTGTGAATTTTTTTCACAGACACTCGAAAAAGCACAGAGCATGCAGTGCTATACACACGTCGGTGTAGGGCAAAATTAAATCAATTGAAAAATAACCTCGCACTTTGGAAAAAATGTGTACCCTTGCGTTCGAGGATATGTAAAAAGTCAAAGGGGGGATTTGTTTGATGATAAGTTGTAAGTTTTTTTTTACACATTATGACAACATTACGGAGATTTTTTTCTTTGAAATTGGTTAGATATAATAATTAAAGCATTCTGTTTATGATCTTATCAATTTCAAAGAAAAATTCTCCGTAATGTTGTCATAATACGTAAAAACTTCACTTCCCACCCACTGACTTTTCACATATCCTCGTACGCAAGGGTACTCATAATTCCAGGATAGATTATTATTCAGATCTGGCCAACTTATAATGTACATACAAAATATTTATGCTTATTTGCAGACCGATTCATTTACATAAAAATATTTTACATGAGACATCAATGATGAAGATATTCCGATTGTAAATATTAGTTTTTTGTTGGTCAATTTAAAAAGAGGGGCAGACTTTCAACAGGGCATAGAATCGGTATCCTAGTTTAAAATGCACACAGCGACCAGAAATTACTGGCTCATTAATGCAGCAGCAACGATAACTGTGACCTTATCATGTGGGGTATTATTTTCAGTCATTGAGTTTATCTAAAACTAGCACTCTGATTCCCTTTTGATCGATATTGCCCCTTTAAACCTAAGTTTTTGAGCTGTTTGGTAGAACAGTGGTGCACGCGCGCCTCACTTTCTAATTTGATACGTATATATGATACGGTTCCATTTGTTTTGTTTTGATTACAATTTATTTTAAATTTCCCCTTTTTTCAGAAGCAAACCCTGGCCAGTGGCTGATCCAAGGGGGAGAGGCCACTTCCCCATGTTGAGCGATTTGTTTGGAGGTGTTCACGCTTTCCCCACCACCTGATGTTTTTTTTGACACGCCTACGTACCCCCTCCCTAATCAAAAGACATTTCAGCCCCCCTCTGTTTAATTTCTCCGGTTTCTGATTTCTGGTTTATGTATATACATGGGTACCAAGTCCTTACTCGAACTAATAGGTATTTTACCTCAAACAGAAATCATTTTCAGGGAAAATGGAAACTACCATCAGGTTTATGCCAAGTCAGTTTTAGCTCCTCCCCTGGATTAGAATTCTGCTGTGCTGTGTTTAAACGACTTTTTCATACAGGGGTATGAACGTTTGCCCAAACACAGAACACAGAACACAGAACACAGAACACAGAACACAAAACACAGAACACAGAACACAAAACACAAAACACAAAACACAAAACACAAAACACAAAACACAAAACACAAAACACAAAACACAAAACACAAAACACAAAACACAAAACACAAAACACAAAACACAAAACACAAAACACAAAACACAGAACACAGAACACAGAACACAAACATCAATGATGAACCGCTTCATCATTGATGTCTCATTAAAAATATTATAATTGTTTTCAGGATTGGTAAGCGATATTTATATATAAATGAATCGGTCTGCAAATAAGCATAAATATTTTGTATGTACATTATAAGTTGGCCAGATCTGAACAACAACAACGACGACGACGACGACGACGACGACGACGACGACGACGACGACGACGACGACGACGACGACGACGACGACGACGACGACGACGACGACGACGACGACGACGACGACGACGACGACAATAATAATAATAATAATAATAATAATGAACATTTATATAGCGTCCATCCATGAAACATGCTCCTGGGCGCTTAACAAAAAAGACCTAAAAGATTAAACGTTATTACATGTAAAATTACAGTTATAAACATCAATTCAGTAAGTTAATCAAATTAAAGTTAAACTTAAACCAAGTCAATAAATTAGATCAAAAATTTAATTAAATTACAGAACAAAACGGACCCCAAAAATGTAATATCAAATGTTGCTATATAAAAATTACAACACTATCGTGCAACAATAAGTATTTTTTGTGACTGGTAATCGACCGTGACATAACTATACATTCTATACGGAATGAACACAATAACCAAGGCCAGTGTACATACCAAGAAAATTAATATAGTACCCCGTCGTTTTTCGTGAACAATAGGTTACTATGGTGACTGAGTCTATAGGATGCGAGTCTGGTTCAAGTTATGGTTTAATAGTCTTTAATCAAGGCGCAGGTGGCATTATGGAATGCTGGAAAAGAGACCGATTTTCAAGACACGCTGTATTTAAGTCAAAATATTCACATTTTTAATTAATGAATCCTTTATATTCCATTGCTATGATTAAAGTTTCTCAAAATTGGTCGCTGCTCGCACTGTCTGGTCTTCTTTCGAGAATTTATACGCATTTCCCATGATGATGCCGAATGCGCCTTAAGTGAAGGCTAGTTCGATGTCTGGTTCGAAGTTTAGCCGGGAATCTGTTTTGATTGGATGCGGCACGCTATGCGCCATAATGTTGGTTTTACCCAATACATACATGTACAGTGATGATATTATTGGGTCGATAAGAAGACGGTGACAGTGAATGCCTGATTATTATTACAGGCCTACATGCTTTTGCAGCGCTGGAGTCATTTTTCCAGTGGGTCTTTACCACTTTGAAATTCGTTTGCGTCCATGGACAATTCAGGTTTCACTTGAACGGTTTTAAGCACATAAGTATTACCCTCAATTGGAGGCACACACCGGATCGATTACAACCATTCTACAGGCCAATATCTGAATTACGATATCAGCAGATCGATCTGCCGAACTAAGCTTGCCATTCTAGTTTTTGTGAAGGACAAGTCAGGCCACCGAATATTAGGCCTGAGCTTGAAAAGTACACCTTCATCCCATCTGCTGTTTTTGGTTCTCTACAGTTAAAAACTGAAAGTAGTTGACGTGCAACCGCCATCAGCATCAGTGGGAAACTCGACTGAACTCTAAGGATAAGACAGTTTCTTCCATTGATCTATTTGGATACGACTGATACCGCGCGCTGCGGGTTTGCTTTTTCACCGCTGCGGCTCTGTTGCATTTGAGTTGCCCATCGCCAACGGCATCAGTTCAGGAGGAACTTGAAACCACACGTTCTTTAT
>CM055828.1:11411963-11442003 GCA_029582265.1 Zoroaster sp. YZ-2022 | reverse complement strand
ACTACGACTACCACTGGGCCAAAAATGAGGAAAAATGCTAGTTATTAGGCTTGATAGACCATCGATCAACTATGGAGAAAGGCATAGACTGAACAAACCGGTGCTTAGCAGCATCTGCCTGAACATGGTGGATTCTGGGGGAGTATCTTAATCATGATCAATATTAATTTGCATTGCCATCGGTAGACATAACATGATGTACATGTGTACATAAATAATGAACACAATCATGACAATGTCCCCTGGCCCTGGCAATTATGTGAAACCCCTGATTACATACTCAACATATTTGACAGGAAAAATGGTGAAAGGGAAGCTTCAATTTTGGTTTAGATTCTCATATTATCAAACACTTTTATTTGGTTGGGACACATAAGCCTAATGACCAAATTAATTTGTCCGAAGTGCTTTTATCTTAGAGAGAAAAAAAAAAAAAAACAATTCTAAAAAATTATGTAAAAATTCAAGAAGTTACCAGACGTAACTTTATGATACACGAGGGGGAGCACCTATTTTTAATAAATTTTCACAGATTTTCACATAAGATTTTCAGGAGATCTAATGTTAACGTATTACAAGGTTGAAGTTAATGTTCATTATCAAATACCAATGATGAACATTTCATTTAGTTTTAATGGTTGTTTATTACAAAAAATTAAGGTTTAGTATAATTTGTTATTATTTTTACTATAGCAGTACTGGCATTTCAGTCTATTTAATCGTCAACAACATTCGTTTGACAATGCTGAAAATGATGACTTGTTCGCATAATCCTGCTACAGTCAAACGGACTAGGATCCAGTCGCTGAACAACGGCAGAAAGTACGGGATGGACGTGCTGCAACACAAAGGTTTGGTTTATATTATTGTTTACGCTGGTATACTCTGGTGCCGTTTACGGTCTGGGATTTATTCCAAAATTACCGATTCCAATGACAACCCCTGAATGCCACCCATTCTGAACTGTCACTAAATCGTACATACAGATCGAGCGTACATTTATTATAAATGCAGATTGATTCTGTTTTCTTGTCAACAAAGGATCATGGTTGGGTTCATTTACACTGAAGTCATTTCACTTGTTACATGTAAGACCATGCACACTCATTTCTAGATTGGTTACAAGTAGGTTAAACATGTCAACAAAGCGGTTTCAATTAATTGTGGGGGAGGGAAGTGTGTAACCACAAAAGTCAAGTCATGAAACCCAACAGAGAGTTAAAATAAATATGTATTTCATTGTTTTATTAGCAATTTACAAGCACCCATACAACTCTTTGATTATTTCAATGTCTAAAAATGTATGTAGAAAATGGCATCTGATCTTTAGGTTGTAATTCTGTAGTATGGATGCAGCTACAGACATTTTGCCAATCATGTGTACAACCTTGAAAATGTAAAAATCAATGTAGAATTTGTTTTAAAATGTTATAAATTATTTTTTAATTATTTGCAGTATAGGTGAAAACAAAGACAGTTTAGAAGCATGTCACAATAAGGAGATCCTTGATTACAGTATCACTATCATTGTCAATTTATCATATTTTTGTTATAAACTTGACCTGAAAGTGAAGTATATTATAAATAAAAATCACTCTCAGTATACAAACATGCAGTCCATCAGTTAAATTTATTTTTGTACAAGGCTTAATACCAAGAGATAAATACCAATGTTGGCTTCATTTAAATCTAACATTGAAAGGTTTTTCCATAAACAAAATGAAAAGGGCAAGCAATTATCATATTTGATCCAGTGGATATAATTACATTTAATTTTGTTTGAATTAGGTATTATTTACTTTTGACAACTCTTCTGCGGGAGGCAGGGGAAGAGGAAAGCACGGATGCAAGCTTTCTTCCAACTTTATCATGTAGTAGTTATAAGCTCGTTTTCTAATGAAAGGCTACTTAGCTGATATCCATACAAGCTTTGAAGACTGCAGACATCAGCTATTTGACATAAGCTGTATTGTTTGTTCTTCACCCAACTACTATACGGCTGTGCTTTGAGTAGACTCTGTGGTACCCGATACATGAACATGGATGAAATGCACAATTATTAGCTAACTTTCTATTATGTTCCATGTAGGGAAAAATTAATCACAACATGGAAGTGAAATTTCTTTTCGTTTTCGCACGACAGGTGCGAGTGTGTTTGGTACACAATGGGCGATTACGTAATCGCCCATTACGTGTTTTTGTCGTTCGCTATTTCGCTCACTCTCGGTCCAGCAGCCAACCTTGCAACACCTAAAGTTTTACCTCACAATGTCAGACGAAGACGGTTCCGTACAACAAGCCGGGGTACAACAGCAGCCTGGTTTCGGCAATCAAGACATTTTGAAGGCTATTCAAGCACTTACAAATTCGTTGGATTCACGGGTAGAGTCTGCCTGTAAAACAACGCTTGGCCGACGTTCCTACTTTCAAAAAGAAGGTAATCAGCAGCAGTTTACGCATTGCGAGAAGGTGCTATCACTCGTCGAGTCTGCAATTCAACGCATCGACGCCATTGACACCGACGGTGCCAGAATAACTTGAAGGACGCCGTGAAAATAATCAAAGACTCCATCAGAAACTCATCCGTTTAGCCGATAGATCTGAGCTTGGTTGGGGCGTGGTTAAAGAATACATTGCAGACGATTTGGCATCAGATTCCGGCGATGAAAAACGCATCAAGAAGGCTGAGAAAGCGGCAGCCGCCAAGAAACCCGGTTCAAGTTCCAAAAAGCGCCCAAGTTCAAGTAGTCGATCCGTCACCGCCACGTCGGCTTTTCCTGCCAAAGCTTCTTTTGTACCTTATCGGCAGCCATCTTTTCGTTCCTTTCGTTTCACCGACAACCGCATCTGTTACCAATGTGGTCTGCAAGGACATATTCGTTCCGCCTGCCCCGCCCTTAGAGCACTACAGCGACAGCAACCACAATCGGGACCAAGCGATAGGATTTAGAGACTGGGAGTATCAAAGTGATGTTAAGCCACCGCAAGGAGTGCAAGGTAGATTGAAAAATAGTATATCTTACTGGAGAAATGTTTTGAGAGCTAGTGATTTTGTCCTGGATATTATAGAGTCTGGTTATAAGATTCCATTTATATTTACTCCTTCGCCATTTTACGCAAAGAATAATAGGTCAAGTTTAGAGCATCCCGCATTTGTTCAATCGGCAATTGCTGAACTGCTGTTAAAGCGATGTATCGTGGAAGTTGACACCCCACCTTACTGTTGTAATCCTTTGACCGTAACTCAAGGTAAAAAGTTACGACTGGTATTAGACCTACGTCATCCCAACCAATTTGTTTTCAAAACTAAGTTTAAGTACGAAGATCTCAGGCATATTTCACAAGTGCTCGATTACAACCAATTTTATTTTAGTTTTGACTTGGAATCGGGTTATCATCACGTGGATATTTTTCCACCCCATCATAAATATTTCATCATATAATGCTTCTCTTGGCAATTTGATAACGGATCACAAAGATTTTTTATTTTTCGCGTTTTACCTTTCGGTCTCTCTAGCGCATGCTATTTATTTACCAAACTCACTAGGCCTCTCGTTTATCATTGGCGTGCGCAAAGAATTACGTCTTTTGTGTACATCGACGACGGATTAATTGTATCTCCGGATTTAGACGCTGCATTGCGTAATTCTGCCTTGGTAAACGACTGCATTATTAAAAGTGGCCTTGTCCTTAGCAAAACAAAGTGTTTGTGGCAGCCGCAGTCATCTATCAAATTTCTTGGTTTGTTAATCGATTCGTCCTTGATGACATTCACGGTTCCCGCAGCTAAAATTGCCAAGCTGCAGCAATCCATTAGTGTTATTTTGGCCGCTCACCGCTTTTCAAGACCAGTCGCAGTGCGGTCAATGCTGGCGTCACGGGTCAGTTAATTTCAATGTCCCTCGCTATCGGTCCCGTTACTCGCCTTATGAGACGCGCTTTGTATCGATCAATTGAGACAAGGTCTTCTTGGGCCAATGCTTTTGTTATTCCCGATTGTGTAATCTCTGAATTAACATTTTGGCTTTCCAATCTGGATGCGTACAATGGGTTTTCCATTAAACATCAACATACTCCCTCTCACACTGTCTATTCAGATGCTAGTGATACCGGATACGGTGGCGTTTTAGTAGGATCTCCTCCCTTAAATATCAACGGTAATTGGACTGAAACGGAACGCTTACGTAGCTCTACTTGGCGCGAGTTAGCAGCCGTTTTAAAGATTCTTTTAGAACTGTGCGATATTTTGGCACATAAGAAGATTAGATGGTATACAGATAATTATAATGTCCCGCGTATTCTAGCACACGGCAGTACGAAACCTGATTTGCATAATTTAGCTTTGTCCGTATTCGAGCTATCTCTCAAATATAATATAGTTATTTTACCGGAGTGGGTGCCTCGTAATATCAATAGTATTGCTGATAACATCAGTAGAATTTCCGATTTTGATGATTGGTCAGTTGATCAGATTTCTTTTGATCTTATTGAGGGGTTGTGGGGGCCCCATACGTTTGACAGATTCGCCTCCTCTAGTAATTGCAAAGTTCAGAAATTCAATTCTAGGTTTTTGGTGTAGGGGCACATCTGGAGTCGATGCTTTTTGTCAAGATTGATCGGGCGACAACAATTATTTGTGTCCACCAGTTTCCCTTATTGTTTACACACTGAAACAATTAATGAAATATAAAGGGCGCGGTACCCTTATCATTCCTAAATAGCCGTCGGCCTATTTTTGGCCATTCATCTGTCCAGACGGCCTGCACCTCGATCATTCGATTCATAACTGGCGTTTATTACGCATTTCATTTTCTCCCCCCTCCATTACCCCGAATTCAATCTTCAATTCTTCGCCAAATTTTCTATCCCTAGCACTGAGGATAGACCACACTTATTCTCCAAGACAAATCATTAAGGGCTTTTGTTGCTCCGACCTCGGTTATTGCCATGATTGCGTATGAATGTTTACGTGTATTTGATCACGTTAGATAAAACTTGCGAATTTGTTCGCCTTGATATTCATAATTATTTAAAATTGTATTATTATGATCGCCAATTTGAGGCATATCGATTACATTATGTGATAACGCCGATTTGCGGCTTTCTTTTGTGATGCATCTAACCGGTCATAATCTTAATACGATCAATACTGCTGTTTATTTGATAACAGCCGCGAATACGCCTATTTGTGTGCCTTTTCATTCCAGGCATTGTTTTGTTTACTTTCGACTTGTCCCTTTCTTTGACGTTCTCAACAGCAAGGTTCGCGCTCGCTAGGCCTGCCCAATGTTCACCAAAGGACATTTCTTGTCATCTTTGTTAATTATTTGTATTCACTTGAGGTAGAATTAGAAAAGAAATGCATTTTCTGACGTAAGAATGTAGGAAGAAAGTGAAATTTCTTTTCGTTTTCGCACGACAGGTGCGAGTGTGTTTGGTACACAATGGGCGATTACGTAATCGCCCATTACGTGTTTTTGTCGTTTGCTATTTCGCTCACTCTCGGTCCAGCAGCCAACCTTGCAACACCTAAATTTCCCTCCCATGACCCGCCCAAATTTTCAATTTAAGTTTTCTTTGTTTGGTACAGGGGGAGTGCACCCCCGTTGAGCGTCCGGGATGCACTCACGTTGCCCCCACTGGGGTTTTTCGTGACCACCGAGCCCCAGCGCCGAAACTTCGCTGGTCCGTCGCTCCGCACCGAACATCCGCGCATTCGTTTCCATTCGGAATATTTTCAATCAAGTCCTCTTTATCGCCAAAAACGCGTTCCATGTTCACCATTCTACTCCACCATTCGCGATGCAATTTCGTAGGCCCATATTGAAGTAAAGTTGTCGTTCCATATTGTGATGTTTGTTCACCAGTATTAATATACATGATAGCTTTATCATTATGCTTTTTGTGCATTGATTTCTTTACATCTAGTGTTGGTTTTTGACGACATTAACTATGGTTATACCTTTGTACAGTCCACTGTTGCCAGTTTATTTTTAAATTTTACAGCTTCGTAGAACGATTTATCTGCTTCGCTTCAAGACCCGGCTCTGCGCATGCTCGCCAACGTCAAACTTCCATCCCTCCTGTTGTCGGCAAAAGCTGCTTCAACTTCCAAAAAGTACTTAGCTGCGTGGAACAGATGGGAAAGCTGGTCATCAAAGACTGGAATTAAGAAATTTCCCGTCCAATCATTTCACTTTTCGCTTTATATTTCGCACCTCTCCATAGCATGTCCGAAGTCTGTTGCCGAATCCACGGCAGCAGCTGTGAAATGGTGCACAGTTTAGCTGGATTGTCATCTCGAACCGATAACGACATGGTAAAATATGCGCTGCAAGGCTTCAAACGTAAGTTCTCGTCGCCTCCTGTTAGGAAAGAGCCTGTCACTCCTGATATTGTATCAAAGATCCTGGTAGCTCACGGCCATCCTCATGCCACTTTGGCCGACCTCCGCGTGTTATTTGTATGTTTTATAAGTTATGCCGGTTTTTTACGCTTCGATGACATTAGCACCGTCACGAGGAAAGACTGTATAATTTCATCAGACCGTATGACCATTCATCTACGACGGTCAAAACGACCAATTTAGACAAGGAGCTGACATCGTTATCGCACGGACATTCAAGCCTACATGTCCAGTAGTTGTCGCAGAACGTTATTTTTCTGCTTTAGGCGACCCCTCGGGATCTTCTTTGCCTGTGCTTCGCAGATTAATCAACACCAAAAAAGGTCTTGTTCCGTCTGTCCATCCTCTCAGTTACACACGCGCGAGATTGTGCTGGATGCTCTGCGTCCTTTTGTTTCCGATGTTTCTATGTTCGGTCTTCACAGCCTGCGTGCCGGGGGCGCGTCCGCCGCATGTAACGCTCACGTCCCATCATGTTTGGTTTCTAAACAGCGACGATGGAGGACGGACAAGGCACGTAATGCATACTTGAAAGTTGATTCCAATGCTAGCCTATTGGCTTCCAAGTCACTGGGTATTTGAGTATCTCTTTGAAAGTAAATATAAAAGTATGCTGTGGCAGTAAAATGTTAATGTCTATCAATATGATTTGAGTATAATCGAGAATAAATGAATTTTGGACAGCAAGGTTCGCGCTCGCTAGGCCTGCCCAATGTTCTCCAAAGGAAATTTCTTGTTTCTTGTCATCTTTGTTTTAATAATTATTTTTATTCACTTGAGGTAGAATTAGAAAAGAAATGCATTTTCTGACGTAAGAATGTAGGAAGAAAATGGAAATCTCAGGAGTGTCAAGACTCTTCTCTCACAGGGTAACCTTTCCTTGGTAAAGTTGGAAAAACAAGGAAAGGGGAAATATTTATATACTCTTCCATGCTTCAGTGTCTTCAGTAACCCCAGCTCCCCCAAACAATTTAACCTACACTTCCTGCTCTTTGAATTTACAGCTAAGTTTAATCCAGTTACTATACATGTAGTCCCCTTCTATCCTCAATCAACTTTGTGACTTTATGCCCATAATAACAGTGAATAGGTTGATCTGGCTACCTACAACCCTGGCAAACTATTTTCATATGAGTGATTTTACATGTTGATTTATCATCTCGCATGGTTTTTGAAAAGCATGTGTTGGGCTAGTGTCAATATTTAAAATAAAAAGCATAGTGTTCCAAGTCACACTTGTTAATTTATTGCTTAAATCTCACAACTTTTCCAAGTTCAACAGCCAATATCTCAAGAACTAAATGACCTATTAGAAAACAAAAACAATTGAATTCCTTACATTAATAGCTTGTAATTCTTGTGAAATGAGTTACCATAAATGCTTTGATGGTCAAATTAGTAGCACACGAAGTAACGATTTTGCAAATTTTAAAAGGTCATATCTCATATCTCATAGCTTCAATTTGATGTTTAACTTGACAAATCTGGGGGGGGGATAAAAATAGGGTGTTAAAGCTAGTATATAATGTAATCTTACCTACTCAGTAAGGTGGAGAACATAATGGATGATGATACTTCAAATTATTCCAAGATATTTATTTCACGAAAATCAGGCCTCGTGTTGAGATTTGGAGGCAATGTAAATGGGAATTTTGACATGGTTCCTGTGTATGAAATATTCTTTGAAATATATACATATCAAAACTATGATCAATGACGTCATTACTACGTCACTACGGAAAATTAAAACAGGTCGAAAAAAATAATTTCTATCTCAAAAATATTATAGATCAGAATTTTGTCAAATTTAGAATATAAACAATCTATGTCAATATGAAGACAACTGGAAAGTTTCATCTTAATCACGTGACCAAAACTTTAAAAAAGTAGTTTACGATACAACTTTAAAGGTTAATAAACAGATTAGGCCATTAGTCGGACAGATACGATAAAAAGAGAGCGAGTCTGAATTATATAAGGGTGCGAGATTTACAATGGTTTTTATTCTCGCTATGACTAAGACTGATTTTTTGTTTTAAGTATAAGGGAGCGAGTCTCATTATAAGGGTGCGAGATTTACAATGGTTTCATTCTCGCTATAACGAAACTGATTTTTTTAAGTATAAGAGAGCGAGTCTGAATATAAGTGTGCGAGATTTACAATGGTTTTATTCTCGCTATAAGACAGATTTTAGTTTAAGTATAAGAGAGCGAGTCTGAATATAAGGGTGCACACGCAACCCAAAGGAGCTTAAGAAAGAGCATAGCCTATGTGGAAAAAGTTGCAGTCGATTCGTTTTGTTTGTTAATAAAAATGTTAAAATAAAATTGTTAGAATAGAAAAAGGAAAATGTTTCATCACTTTTGTGTTTTTGATATTAAAAATCGTGATTCCCGTGATTGCACGGTTTAGTTTTGTGATTTGTGAACCAGAGAATTTAAATTAATATACGTTATCAAATGCCAATGTTGTTCCTTCATTTAAGAGAAACTTAACCACTCCTTTGATAATTTGAAAATGAATATAAACCATAAAAATCATGCCTAACAAATAACACTGCATCATTAACGGCAATAAGTGCAAATCTTTTATTTTGGTTTGAACTTTTTTTAGTCGGATATATTGCTTGTCTCTGCCCCACATAAAAATACGAACTATTCTATGCCACTGACTGTTCTGGTTCTTCACTACACTGGTGGAGAGCCAATTATCCTTTCCTTAGCCAGCAGAGTTTTAATTGTCTTCACAACGGGGTCTACCAGCTTCTGGAGACCACTCATACATATTCATGATATCCTGGTATTGGTTTTTCAGTGTAGTCTGATTGGACAATGTGTGTTATCGCCTCAGTGCTTCATTCAGCACTGCTTCCATAGGCAGCGTATGGAAACTGTGCACAATACTTAATGACACTTTTTATCGAAGCCGTCCGACTAATGGATGCTGTTTCCTGTGCCAATAATTCAAACTAAAGAGGGCGCTATGCACATTTAGCGGTTGGACATAATTATTATGTCCAACCGCTAAATGTGCATAGCGCCCTCTTTTAAACTAGCAGATGAAACCATTGTTGTGACATTCATTTAGGCTTTTACAGATCTCTGATATTGTAATCAAATTAATTACTTATTACTTATTTTAAATTACTTATTTTAAATTGTGTAATTGCAATTTTGACAATCTCTGCTATTTGTTTCCTTTCTTCTCGAACCAGACCTCTCTTTCCGGTCGAAACCGGATATGGTATGCCTTCAGTGGACGAAATTACTATTGACATGTGACCTTTTTAAAAATGTGAAGGATGACGTCATCACCTGTCACAGTGCCCTCTTGTGACAGGTTTAGAAAAATAATAATCTCAAAAATCATAGGAAATTTGAATATGACTTCTGCGAATAAAGTGATAGTGACATCTTATTCTCAAAAAATATGTTTGATGACATCATCAAAGTTCAGAGCGCCCCCTAGTGGCATTTTTAAAAAGGGATTATTTTCCAATCTCAGAAATTGAACCAAAGCAAGTACGAACGTTATTTTTTCATGATCGTGAGGAAGTTTCATTGTGTCATATATATGACCTTCAAATCACCTGTTCTGACATTTACTTCCGGTCCAAACAGGAAGTCCAAAGTCAACACATTCTAATGCAAAATTGATATATTTTTGAATATGAAATTGATATTGTTATAATAAAAGATGATACACCTTTGCAAAATATGATACTGACATCATCGTTGATAATCTGATTGAACCGGAAGTGGACTCGAACACCGTGTGTTTGTTCCAACAAACACTTAAGCTCTAGTTTTACTTCTCCTTCTCAGTGGCGCTTGTCCGGCAACAAAGGCATCCTTGCTAAGCATATACAGCCTTCAAACTTAACACATAAACAGAACATATCAAGCAGACGAAACTGTTTGCTGTGACGTCATGATTACGTCATCAGGTGTCGAATTACGCTAAATCAAAGTTTAATATTTAAAAAAATTATATCTCATGAATCACAAAAGATATTTTCACAATCCTTGCATCATCTGAAAGATCTTTAAATTATGTGATTTTTCGTTTTCAGACGTGATCCCAATCTGACCTTTCCTTCCGGTCGAAACCGGAAGGTTAAGTGAAACAATATGCTGAATTACTATTCCCTGTATGTACGAATAGCCCATATCGCGCGTGCACAGAATACGTACACACAGCAATATACGGAATTTAATATAGGCCTACAACGTGAAGGCCTTGTCACACGGGGCAAGTTTCAGGCTATTTTCGGGCAATTTTCAGGCAATAAAAGTTGCTGGCAATGAGATTGCTCGGAGATTGCCCTGTGTGGCATTTCACGCAATCCAGTGGCAATGAGTAGACTGGCTTTCGACTTTGAGGCAATCTGTCGAGGCAATCTCCAATCACATTGCGTATCAGTGATCACGTGACATTTTATCACTAGCAAAACATTTTCGGCGGCGGCCATTTAATTCTCGGTTACATGAAAAAATACTGAGGAATTTTGCCGTTCTTTTTAACTCCAAAGCAAAATACAAGAAAATAAAATGGTTTACCGAGAAAGAGGAAAATATAATTGCATTATTAAGAGGTAAGTAGACATTATTTAGAGGTTTATTGGCCTAGAATGTGCGTTTGTAAAGTAGGCCTATCGTAGACATAATTATTGCATGCACAATCCAATGGAGGTTCGTGACGGACGAAACTGTTGTACTGCATCTATTTCCCTGTTTTTGCAGTGTACCTACATGAATTTAAGTTTGCATTTTAACTAAGGATAATGACTGAGCATGGATATATGCTATATTGTCCAGAAAAAAAAGTCAAAAGAGCATCCGTTGCAAAATGCTTCATTGTGTAACTCGCCTACATACATGTACAGTATATGTATGCAAATCCATGTAAATATATACATGTTCGTGTGTTGTTGTCCCTTCTGCAACTCTGCATGTTCTTCGTGTCAGCGAAATATATCCCTAACTCAACCTAAAGAGATGCTTTTACTTGATTAGTCTGCTCGTAGTAGCCACAAAATTGTCATAGGGGCATCCTGTTTTTTCTGAGCTACAATCCCGGCCAAAATAGTTGGGACACGTGACAATAAACATACCCTCCCCTGTCCCCCGCTCCCCGGCTCCCCCCACCAATGTTGTTATCTCCAGCCGGAGCACAGTCCTTAGAATGAGAGCCAACATTGTCAGGGGGCCGGGGGGGGGGGGGGCCCAGCGAGATTTGACCGGGATTGTAGGTTAACCTCAATCTGCCAACATTTGTTGTTTTGTTATTAAGCATAAAAAATATGTCCCTCCATAGGTATGCTTTAAAGAAAGGTGAGGTCTTATAACATAAAAAAGATGAAGAGCCTGCATAAAAAAAGAAAACTAATAAATGAAGAAAAAGCTGCAGAGGGATGAGTTAATATGAGTTTTAATTGGAAAATAAACGTGCAGGTGTGTTGGTGGACAACATGTGTACACCAAAATTCAGGATGGAAAATGCAAATGGGGTGGGGGTGATGAAGGTTGTTTTTGCAATTATAGAGGGCATTCTCTTACTGGAGTAATACATGTTGGCCTTTCCCCATTCAGAATTTATTTGTTCAGAGAATCATTTGAACATTTCTTTATATTTTGTATTTTAGCTCTCCAGTATGCTGAGTAATTGGAACTAGATGCAATGGCTGGCATCAGTGAGAATCAGTTCAAACAGCCTAGAAAGCATCTAAAACACAAGCCCCAAGGTAACCAATAAATCTGTGGTACAGTTATTGTAAATGTATGTGTGTGTGTGTGTGTGTGTGTGTGGATGATTGCATTCCTCCTGACTGCCCTGTGATCCACTCACATGACCCCACCAACCTACATTGAAGATTGTGATTTTTATTTTCAAAAAGCAATTCTTTTTAAACTTTATCCACAATGTTGTATTCTTTCCAGTGAAAACAGGTCAACTCGTATGCGTGCCAACTCGTACTTTTACCAACTCATACTCATTTTGGTCAACTCGACCCGTAAAATATTTATTACTGAATATTTACTGGCATGTGTACGGGTTGACATCCGGTGGAGTACGAGTTGGTAGAAGTACAAGTTAATTTAGCTACACTATAGTGTCTGTAGTTCCTCATAATACTAGTAGTACTTATGTCTTCTGTGGTGGTGGCTGCATTGCAGTTTACTTGATACTAAGCACTTAATTTTCTCACTAAAGTAGTCCAGAAACAAATATCAGCACCTTTATTGAGATAATGAAACAGTCACATCATGGAGGAAGGAAGACGTCACATGTAACTTTCTATTCCATTGTAAAACCTAACTTAAAGGCATTGTTCTGAAGGGATCATTTTCTAAAGTTGCATAATTTTTCTGAAGTTACATCAATCCATTATCCTGATAATAACATTATAAGGGCATTCTAAGTTATGTGTGTTTTGTTAGCATGACCCATTATTCTTCGTCCCTCTTTGAAAACATTTAATATTGTTTTACATGATTCGTTTATATTTCAGATCAACGGTATCCATTTGTGCTACTGTTACAAGGTGTGTCAGAGTCTGTATGATCCAATGGCCAGCATTTGAAGTTTATCCATTCATCAAAGGAGTTAATGTATGATTCAAATTATTTTATATGGACTTATCCTATCTGTGGCAGTCTTTACCCTCAAGGGAATTGTTTTTTCAAGACCTCAAGACACATCTAGGTCTTTCTAGGAATTTTTTTAACATGTTAGAACAAAAAATAGTACTGAGGAATTCTTATTATTTTTTGGACTGGACCCAAACATCCTCACAAATGCAGTTATTAAGCAATATCTGTTGGTGATCTAGTAAAATGTATATTGCCGACAGTGAATCCCTGGCAGTTGGGCCATATAAACATAGTAAACATACCCCCAATCTTCATTGCATGGGTGTGTCAGCCTTGGAATACCTTTTGCCAGATCACCCAATTAAAGTTCCTATTCATTTGTATGCTTGCATTGGGATAGTACTGACCATCAATCCCATAAACACAATTAGTTAAACAGACAGTATCGTCACGATCAGAGCAGACTTTCTACAAACAGGGCATGGAATTGGTGTCTAGTTTAAGACGAACATAGTGACTGAAAATTATTGGCTCATTTATGCAGCAGCAACGCGAATATGATCTTATCATGTGGGTATTATTTTCAGTCACTGAGTTAAACTAGAACTTGAACTCTGATTCCATGCCCTGTTGATCGTGAAGATATTGCCACCTTTAAACAATAACTTTAAAATGACTATTTATGAAAAATGTATTTTCAACAGTTAATGACAAATAAATACATATACATGTAACAATCAGAAGATCATTTCAGTATTGTTTGTTTCTTTTTATTTACAGTTATACTTCAAATTACATTGTGTTGTCTCTTCCCTATGAGTATTGTTTAAAAAAACTGAACCAAACATTTAAATATTATAACACTTGATCGAATTTGTCATTGTATTGTACAAGACCTGCACACACCTCACCTCGGGGAAAAATGTGTAATGATCAAGCTGTGATGATACATTATTTTATTTCTTTTTCTTTGGTTTATGGGCAATCAATTTCAGGGTAACAGTTTTCCAATGCTCCCCTTGACAAAAGGTTTCAGGCACTAAGTTAATTTAAATACAAAATCAATTAAATTTGACGTATGTATTTTAACTTATGCATTTTATTTATTTTCTTTTATTATTTTTATCAACTTAATTAAATTTACTTTTGCAAATGGAATAATGTGTACAATTTTTTAAACGAAAAGCATCAATAAATTTCCCACAATGATTGCTTAATAAACAAGGTGGCAAAAAGAGTCTAGACAAACAAAATGGTTGGTAATTGTTTTAAAATTGTTGGGTGTTTACTTTTAAATATTGGTTTTGGTGAGCCAGTTAGCAAATTTTTAAATGGTCAGTGAATTTTGTTTCATTTTAATTTATGTAATAACCAAATAATATGTTTCATTAGCATTAATAAATAAATAAATAAATTAAAAGATTAAGGCCTAAACATTTTCAGCATTATTCTGGTACAGAACTTTAAAAACTTAACATAGTTAGACCTTAACATGTAGTTGTATCCTAGGTTGTGAGGTCATGGTTAAGGCATCAGATATCGAATTACACTAAATCAAAGTTTAATATTTCAAAAAACATATCTCATGATGCACAAAAGATATTTTCACAATCTTTGCCTCATCTTAAAGGCCTTGAACTATGCCACATTTCGTTCGCAGACATGACCCTAATCTGACCTCTCCTTTCTTTCGAAACCAGAAATGTTTAAGCGAAGAAATATTCTGAATCACTATTCTGTAAATGTATATTTTTGCTATCTTCAGAAAAAATTAGAATTTTACCAAATTTGGCACAATTGACACCCATATTATGAGGAAAATTTTTGTGTATGACTTCACATGATTGAGCCGGAACTTACGGTTGGAAGAATTTAAAATTATATTGGATGACTGAACCAGAAGTTAATGTATTCAGTAGTAGTAGTAGGCCTCCATCCGTCTCGAAAGACGATGGACTTATAAAAGAAGGGGGCGCTGATTTGCTTGGATAGTTAGGGGCATTTGCGGTTGTGACTTGCAAGGCCTATCCGGGAGTGACAGTCGCGATGGCAGCCCCGACAGTTGAACGTCGAAGCGGAGGTCACCACGAGTGGTTCCAGACGTGACTGTTCGCTTCCAGCTCTGCCTGTTAGCTGCTAAGGGCTCCCAGTTGGAAGGGTGGTGGAACATGACTGCAGATCCTTTGCAGACATCCTTGAAGCGAAGCATGGTCGTCCTGTTGCTCTCTTCCCAGTAAGTAGCTCGCCATAAAGCAGGTCCTTTGGGATCCTCCCATCATCCATTCTTTGCATATGACCCAACCAGCGGAGTCTCCTTTGGCTGAGTATAGCGAAGATGGATTGGATGCCAGCCTCCTCAAGACATCAAAATTGTTTACCTTGTCCATCCAAGAGATGTTAAGGATGCGACGAAGAAGGCGAAGATGAAATGACTGGAGTCGTTTCTCTTGCTTTGTATAGGAGGGCCAGGACTCGCTGCCATATAGCAGAGTGCTGAGGACGCATGCCGAGTACACATGGACTTTAGTATTGATGGTAAGCTTAGGGTTTTCCATACTCTTTTTGTCAGCATGCCAAAGGTGGTTGATGCTTTGCCAATACGGGTGTTTAACTCTGCGTCAAGTGACATGGTGTTGTTAACAGTTGAGCCAAGGTAGCAGAACTTCTCAACGACCTCAAGATTGTAGTTGCCTATGGAGATTACAGGTTGAACACGAGTATTTTGGCCCCATCACAGTTGTTTTCTGTAGGCTGATGGTCGGTCCAAACTCATCACAAGCATGCGAGAAGCGGTCCATGAGTGATTGGAGTTCGTGTTCAGAGTGGGCAACAAATGCTGCGTCATCAGCAAACAGGAGCATCCTGATAAGGACTTTGCGCACTTTGGTTTTGCACGCAGACGGGCAAGGTTAAAGAGTCCACCATCAGATCTTGTGTGCAGGTGGACGCCTTCTTCTGCGGTCCTAAAAGCGTAAGTCAGGAGCAAGGAAAAGAAGATCCCAAACAGAGTAGGTGCAAGTACACATCCCTGCTTGACTCACTGCTGATTTTGAAGGCTTCTGATATTGATCCGTCGAACTGAATGGAACCTTTCATCCCTTCGTGGAATGAGCGAATCAAGCTCAGCAGCTTCGGAGGACAACCTATAATTTCCAGGCACTTGAAGAGCCCATCTCTACTGACTAGATCAAATGCCTTGGCAAGGTCAACAAAAGCTGTATATAGGGGTTGTTGTTGCTCTCTGCACTTTCCTGAAGTTGCCTCAAGAGAAGATCATGTCCACTGTAGATCTTTTTGGACGAAAACCACATTGCTCCTCTGGGTAAACTTGATCAGCAAGAACTTGTAGCCTCTTGAGGATGACACGTGCAAAGACTTTTTCCCACAATGCTCAACAAAGAGATGCCACGGTAGTTATTGCAATCCGATCTGTCGCCCTTGTTCTTGTATATTGTGACAATGTTGGAGTCACGCATGTCTTGGGGCACAGTTCCCTCATTCCAGCACTGTATAAGTAGATGATGGAGGTCAGGAAGCACAGTGTCCTTTCCGCATTTGAGAATTTCAGCTAGGATGCCGTCTTTCCTGGAGCCTTTCCACTTCAGCTAGGCTGTCGATGACCTTACCAAGCTCTTGCAGTGTGGGCTCAACATCTAGCAGGGGAAAGCATGAAGAGGGCATCTAAAGCGGTCTGTGAAACTTTGTTTTCTCTTGAGTATAGATCCAAGTAGTGATCAACCCATCGTTCCATCTGTTCGCCTTTGTCAATTATAATGGATCCCGTCCTGGATTTCAGTGGAGCAGTTTTCTTGATGCGTGTGCCAATGGCTTTTTTGATGCCCTCATACATTCCACGGATGTTACCAGTGTCTGATGCCATCTGAATACTTTGAGTTGCAGCCAGAAGTCGTTGGCACAGCGCCTAGCTATTCGCTGGACTGCACTGCGAGCTGCACGGAGATCTTGCAGTGACTTCCTGGTAGATTTGGTCTTGAATCTGAGATGAGCAGCCCTCTTTGCATCAATGACAGGGAGCATTATATCAGCATTCAAGTCAAACCAGTCATTGGGAGGTGTTGATTTCCTTCCAAAGGTGGAAAGGGCAGCTTCCTAGATTGACGTCTTAAAGATGGGTCCATGTTTCGTCAAGAGTTTGACGTGGAGACACCTTGTCCGCAGCAAGCTTTTCTTTGAGTGAGGACACATACTCTTGCTGTTTGACATGGCTGGTAGTCATGCTGGTGTTGATGCGAGGTGTCTTACTGTGTTTAGCAAAGTGTTGTTTCCTTGATTGTAATTTGACTCTGCTACAATCCAGTGAATGGTCCGTGTCACAGTCAGCACTGTGATAGGTACATGTAAGCAGAAAACTTCCAAGGTCTTTTCTCCTTGTTAGAACGAGGTCAGCTGATGCCAATGGTGTGATCTAGGATGCCTCCAGGATACTTTGTGATGTAATTTCGTTTTGGAAGTAAGAGTTGGTGATGCAGAGGCTATTTGCAGTACATAGCTCTAGGAGCCTCTGGCCATTCTCATTTAGTTTGCCCACTCCATGGGGACCAAGACACTCTGGCCAGGCAGCACAGTCAGTGCCTACCCTGGCATTAAAATCACCAGCAGAATGATCATGTCACCCTCAGGCAGGCTTTGAAGTAGACAGTGTAGATCGTCGTAAAACTTGTCCTTATCCTCGACTGAGGAGGAAAGCGTTGATGCATAAGCTGATATAAATGACGTGAAGCTGACCGATGAAGCAAGACGCACCGTGGCAAGCCTCTCGTAACTTTCAATGGGAGGGCTAGTTTGAGTCGGCAACCTGTTCTTGATGGCAAACCCAACTCCATGCTCTCTCTGCGGTTTTAAGTTTTTAGCCAAACCAGAAGAAAGAATAGTGTTTTTCCCTCAGGGAGCCACTCTCTGCTAGTCGAGTCTCAGAAAGTGCAGCAATATCTATGTTGAGTCTATTCAATTCTTTATCGATGACAGCAGTTTTTCTGACATCGTTGATTGTCATTAAATCTTCGTCGTTCATGCCAGGACACATAGTCCTGACATTCCAGCATGCTATTTTCATCATTGATTGTTTCGGTCCGTTTTGTTTTCTTGTTCGTAGGTGCGGGATTTACAGTCTGCTTGTCGGGATAAATCCTTGGAGCTCCAAGCACCTGGTGAAGCAGACAGACTGTGGCGGGTCAGCACCTTACTGGCCGGGGACTGCCCAGCTAAGGCGGGCGGTAGCTGACCAGTGAGACACGATGGTCCTGTCACAACCCCAGGTCCACCTGCCCTACGCGCAATGCTGTCTGGGCCAAGTCACTCACAAGGAACACACTAACCAATAATTTAAACTAAAACTTCTCGTTTAGAAAGAAAATAATACTAAATATTTATTTACACTATGTACAATTACTTACTACAAATAGATCATCTATTAAAGTCCAAATCAACAATGATGGACTCGACTATATAGAAATGCAGATATCAATTATAATTACAAAAATCACCACCACTGGAAGTTTACGTCTACCGTCCAAAGTGTATGTGTTTCCCGTTTACGACTCCCGTCTAGGTACGTCGATCTGCTTGTAAAATGCCGTGGTTGGAGGGATGTCTAGAAAGAGAGTCATCGTAGCCATAGCTTCGTCTTCAAATACGTAAAACTTTGGGTCCAACAAAGTTGGAGTCCAACAAAGTGAGCCAGTTTAACTGGCTCCTTGGGCATAAATACGGGATGTAGGGTCCTCGACTGAAGAAAATTTATAACTATTTTGCTGAACAAAATCTCTACAAATTGCTTGGCTACCGCCACTCCTCCAAAGCGTAATCCGACGCTTTTGTCACGATTAAAGGCTATCGCCACAAAATACTGGGGAACTTTGTCCCAAAAGATTGATCCAAAACTTGATCTACTATTAGAGCTACCGCACTCTCGGTGCTACCGCACTCTCTCCCATCACTTCAGTCTTCTCTTACCCCTCGATATCTTTACGTATTTATACCCGGGTTTCTAATCTCTTGAGCCATTATTACCCAAAGTAATTTCTCAGCACAACGCACATGAATAAAACAAATCTCCTGCTGAAACCTTATTTGAATAGTGACGTATATCCCCGCCCGGAAAGTGTGCATACAATTTACATCTAATTTACATCTACTTTACATTCCGTTCTGGGGCGTGGAAATTCTGCTGTGATGACGTAAAAGGTAAGTAAAAAATATCGCCCTCTTGTGACAGTCCCTCCCACCGTCGGAGACAACCCGTAGCGTCCACGTATCTACGCCAATCGAAAGGGACTTATAACCCGTGACTGTTGTCTCCCGTGTTGTTGTCCAAGCTATAAAGCCTGGCTGAAGTATCCCCTCCAGTTTATAAGGCCTGGGCTGGTAATAAAGAGATACTAGGTATCCCAATCGTTAGTATCCCTCTCTCGGCTTCATCAGTCTAATCCAAAGGAGAAGCAAGCTAATACATTTGGGACAGATTCTGCTGCAGAAGCTGCCAGAGCAAAGGAGGTCATCCATTTGTCTGCTATCGGGGCTTCACTCCTGAACAGGTTGCCCTCAAGGGCTGACGGGTCCTGTCCACCCGAGGAAGAAATGAAATAACCCAAGGGGGTTGAGGAATAGGGCAGTAAGATTAAATCAGAACACCAGACCAGTACCCATACCGCAGTCTGGGGATACGCCTTTTCCGTCGGCAGGAGATCTGTGTATATGTACTCCCACTGACATCAATGAAGTGTCGACCATTCCGGGGTTCAGGCGCCTCTAACCCTACCTACGCTAGAAAGAAAACTAAAAAAACTGAACTGGCAAGGTGTTCCTTGAAAGTAAGAAGGGGAAGAAGATGGAGAATGGGAGAGGAGCGCAGTGCATAGAAATGAGTGGATAGCAAAATAAAGGAAAAAGACAGCTGAGGAGGTAGAGGTTGCTTAAGGCCCCATTCTGGTATAGACCAGCCTCTCACCTAATGTATTCAGTATAGCACATTATATGTTATTTTATTATATATTATGAAACTCTTACCTCCTGAGGTAACTCTTGTCTTTATTTATTTTATTTTTATATTCTGACCACAAAACATCAAATTTAAAATAAAAACATAGTCTTCCAAGTCACACTTGTTAATTTCTAACGTATTGCTTAAATCTCACAACTTTTCCAAGTTCAACAGCCAATATCTCAGGAACTAAATGACCTATTAGAAAACAAAAACACAATTGAATTCCTTACATTAATAGCTTGTAATTCTTGTGAAATGAGTTACCATAAATGCTGTGATGGTTAAATTAGTGGCACACGAAGTAACGATTTTAAAAGGTTATATCTCATAGCTTCAATTGAAATATATACATATCAAAACTATGATCAATGACGTCATTACTACGTCACTACGGGAAAAAAACAGGTCAAAAAAGAATTATTTCTCTATCAAAAATTATAGATCAGAATTTTGTCAAATTTAGAATATAAACAATCTATGTCAATATGAAGACAACTGGAAAGTTTCATCTTAATCACGTGACCAAAACTTAATATATGAGAATAAAAAGTAGTTTACGATACAACTTTAAAGGTTAATAAACAAATTAGGCGATGCTGTTTCCTTCGCCAATAATTCAAACTAAAGAGGGCGCTATGCACATTTAGCGGTTGTCCAACCGCTAAATGTGCATGCCCTCTTCTAAACGAACGAACGAAACCATTGTTGTGACATTCATTTAGGCTTTTACAGATCTCTGATATTGTAATCAAATTAATTACTGGCATTACTTATTTTAAATTGTGTAATTGCAATTGTGACAATCTCTGCTATTGTTTTCCCTTCCAAAGTTCACAGAGCCTTCAAACTTGACAGATACCATAACATGTAGTTGTCAATAAATTTATGACATAGTTTCAGGTAAAGTTGTGACGTCATGGTGACGTCATCAGATAGCGAAATACACTAAAATCAAATTTTAATATTTCCAAAAATCATATCTCATGAACCACAAAAGATATTTACACAATCTTTGCATCATCTTACAGATCTTGAATTATGTGACATTTCGTACACAGACATGACCCCAATCAGACCTCTCTTTCCGGTCGAAACTGGATATGGTATATGCCTTCAGTGGACGAAATTACTATTGACATGTGACCTTTTTAAAAATGTGAAGGATGACGTCATCACCTGTCACAGTGCCCTTTTGTGGCAGGTTTAGAAACATAATCTCAAAAATCATAGGAAATTTGAATATGACTTCTGCGAATAAAGTGATAGCGACATCTTATATTCTCAAATACTATGTCTAGCTTACCAGACTCAAGTTCTGGTGTTAGCAGCAGAATGTGGGTTCGAATCCCGGCCGTGACACTTGTGTCCTTGAGCAAGACACTTAACCATAATTGCTTCTCTCCACCCAGGGGTTAAATGGGTACCTGTGAGGGCAGAGTTGGTTGATTAGCCCTATATGCGCTGTAATGGCAGCAATTGAGCTGTATACTCCCCAGGGAGCTGAGATGGGTTCAGGAATGATTTGTGAGCCTTATGAGCCTTATGAGCAGGGGTAATAATATGCGCCTTGAGCACCACTCAGTTGGTGGATACGTGCGCTATATAAGTCCACACATTATTATTAGGTGTTCGAGCGCACAGCGCGAACACCTATTGTTTTTGTACTGTTTTTTTTAGGTGTTCGGGTATGTGCCCGAAACACCTCTTGTTTTTGTTCGGTTTAAAAAAAAAAAAAAATTTTACTTCTTCTTCTTCTCCCCCGCGACTGTCCGGTAACAAACACATACTTGCAAACTTCACATGAACTTGAAACTTGGCATGTACTTAGAACTTAACAAGCAGATGAAACACGAGTTGTGAGTGACCATTTGACATTACTTCCTGTCCAAACCGGAAGTCAAAGTTTAATATTTAAAAATCATATCTCAACAACCACAAGAGTTAAATTGACATTTTTGCACCATTGTATAGATTGTTAATTGTCAAAAAATATTTACAAAAAGATGACCCGAATTTGACCTTTACTTCCTGTCTAAACCGGAAGTCAAAGTTTAATATTTAAAACAAAATCTTCCACAAGAGGTAAATTCACAATATTTGCACCATTGTACAGATCGTTATTTGTCAAAACAATTTTACACAAAGGTGACCCCAATTTGACCTTTACTTCCTCCCGAACACCTAAAGTTTGTGTAAAACAAACTCGAATCTCTAATTTTACTTCTTATTCTCAGTGGCGCTTGTCCGGTAACACAGGCATCCTTGCTAAGCATATACAGCCTTCAAACTTAACACATAAACAGAACATATCAAGCAGACGAAACCGTTTTCTGTGACGTCATGATTACGTCATGATTACGTCAGCAGGTGTCGAATTACGCTAAAAAGTAAAATATTTAAAACGTTTCATATACGTTGCATGAAAGAATCAAAGATCGTATAGCGCCGCAAGGCTACTGTTACTAGTCTGGGCCATGGGCACAACACGTACACGCAAACAGCGTCGATATCGATTGTACATGTAGATCCATTGTAACCAAATATCGTGTAGTACACGATATTTGTTACAATAGACTACATGTACAATCGATATCGACGCTATTCGTGTGCTGTTGGCCCGACGTCGATTACAGGCTGTAAAATGGATCGCCAACAGTACACGGTCATAAAAAGGTAAGTATCTTGAAGTAAATTTTTAAGAGGATTTCCTGTATTTATCTTCGTGTTTTTATACAAGAAAAACCATTTTTAAGCTGTCCATTCGTCGTTGCATTGTGCCTGTTTAACTAACATGACTAACGTTAGTTACGTGAACATACTTTGGACAGTAAACAACTAACAAAATATGAACAGATGTCACCAAAATGTATTTAGAATATCAATAAGGATAGGAAAATTCAGTTGTTAAGGTTATGGCAATTATTCAGTAGAAATTTTATGCCATATATTTTGTAATTTTTATTTCTCCAAAAATCTTCAGTTTGTGCACAAATTAAAATAAGGCCTAAGCCTTAGCGATTGTTTACTGCATCTTTTCCTTAATTTTGTACCTTCTCAGATACAAATAAACACATGAGACAATTATTTCACACATGAAAAATGCACAATATTCATGACTGTGACACAACACATGTACTTATGTAGGTCCTGCTCCCCAGGGCCCTCCTCTCAGACATCAGTCACATCACAATCACATGAAATTATATGAGAATTATGAGACTCTGCAATTTCCTTAAATACCTTTCTCTCTTTTTTGATAACAGAGAGTTTCGTGCGGAGAACATTTCTTTAATTGTATTACACATTGTCAAGAATAATTGTGTGCAATTTTGAGAAACAAACCAATGCCTTTTCAATTTTCAATGGTTTCAGCTACTCTAAATTATACACTATTTTCCCCATTCCCATAAATTAGAACTTCTCTGAATTTTCAAATACTTTATTCTTGGTCCATGTACTTATAAAACCTGCCTATTATTTTTTACAGCATATTCACTGTGACATATTTATTTCCTCATTCCACATAAATTAGAACTTCTCAGAAATTTCAAATACTTTATTCCATGTATGCTTCCCATAAAACTTAACTATTATTTTTTACAGCATGTTGACTCCGATGTATCATGGCTCGAGACTGAGTTCCAGCCAACAGTACCCCAACACGGCGGGTATTTGACGCACCACATCCAAATGCAGTATCCGTAACTGTTCAATTCATCAACAATCTTGGGTTGGTTTAACGTCTTATGTTAACAGATCGTTTGAGAAGGGGTCTTCATACTTCATATGATGAACATTTTCATTTAGTTTTAATGGTTGTTTTATTACACAAAATTAAGGTTTAGTATAATTTGTTATTGTTTTTTTGCTATAGCAATACTGGCATTTTCAGTCAAGAGAGGGGGTGTATCTGATAACCACCACCTTTTCCAATCCATGTCAGTTAAACAACATTTATTTAAATCTAAGCCCTTACTCCCTATTTTCAATCTTAAATCTTTTTTTTAAAAAGGGACAGAAACATCTTGCAACTTCAGCTATGGGGAATTAATGCTGGGTGTGATTTTCGCCATAATGAAGCACCAGTCGTCAGTCAATGGAATTGGTAATTTGGAGCTATATGCTTGCTTGTTTGCCCCTCCTTCCCTAGTTCTTGGATTCTATAGTGCTGCAATGATGAATAAGAATTTTAGAAAAAAAAAAAAAAAAATGTTGGTTCATCACCAGTGGCGGTACATGCCATCACCAGAACTTGGGGAGAGGAGCAGGCATTATTCAAAATTACAGTTAATGACAACTCCTCAATATCACCATTCTGAACTGTCACTAAATCGTACATACAGAGCGTGCATTTATTATAAGTACGGGTGTTTCTATTTTCTTGTCAACAAGGATCATGGTTGGGTTCATTTAACAAAAGTCTTTTCATTGCTACGTAAAAAGGACACTCATTTCTAATTGTTTAAAGTGGTTAAACAGGCCCAAAAAAGTGGTTCAATTGATTGGGGGGGAGGGGTGTGTAAACAAAGTCAAATCATAAAAACAGACATTAAAAAATAAATGTTTTCATTGCTTTATTACTTTTACAAAAAACAACTCTTTGATTATTTCAATCTAAAATTTTTTAAAAAAGGCATCTGATCTTTGGTTTAATTCCCCAAAGTATGGTGCAGCTACAGACATTTTTGCCAATCATTTTAAAACCCGAATGTAAAAATAAAGTAAATTTTTTTTAAAATTTTTTTAAATTATTTTAATTTTTCAGTTGGGTGAAAACAAAGATGGAGATTGATTACAATGGGTTGATTGTGTCACTATCATTGTCAATTTATCATTATATTTTTTTAAACAACGAAATTAAAGTATATTAAAAATAAAAAATTTTTTTTGGGCAGACTTTACCAAGAGAAAAATCCCTTTGGTTTCTTTTAAAATCTTTAAAAGGTTTTCCATAAAAAAAGTGAAAAGAACCAATTTCAGTTTGATCAGTGGATTAATTAGGTGTTCGAGCGCGCGCGAACCCTTTAAATTTTTTTTTATTTTTTTTCTTCTCCCTTCTCGGTGGCGATCTTGGTAAAAAAAGGCATCCTTGCTAACATAAAGCCTTAAAACAAAAATAAACAGAACATATAAAACAGAAAAAACCGTTTTCTTGACGTCATATTACGTCATCAGGTGTCTATTTTAAATAAAATTTTAAATTTTAAAAAATCTTTCTAAACCACAATAATATTTCCAAATCTTTTAATCGAAAGTCTTGTTATTAATTTTCGTTTTAGACGTAAATCGGCCTTTCCTTCGGTCAAAATGAGTTAAATTTTTTAAAAAATCTTCTCGAACCATATAATTTTTTCCCATCTTTTTTATTTAAGTTTGAATTTGTAAATTTCGTTTTCAGACAAATCGCCTTTCCTTCGGTAAAACCGGAAAGGTTTAAAGTGGCTAATTGCGGGTCTATTCTGTTGTGAATAGACTTTCGCGTTTACAAATACGTACACCGCAATATGGGGGTTTTAATTTTGGGCCTACAACAAAAGCCTTGTCGACGAGGGAATTTCGGGGCTTTTTCAGGCAAAAAAGTTGCGGCTGAGTTGCTGGGAGTTTCGGAATCCCTTGTGGCATTTCATGTCGTGGCAATAGTAACTAGCGGGCTTTCTCTGAGGCAATCTGTCGGCCAATCTCAATCACGGCGTATGGGGACCCGTGACATTTTATAAAAAAACATTTTCACGGCCCCATTTAATTCTCGTTTACATAAAAAAAATACGGGGGAATTTTGCCGTTCTTATTCTCAAAGCAAAATAAAAAAAAATAAATGGGTTACCGAGAAAGAAAATATAATTCATTATTAAAAGGTAATAACTTTTTGGGTTTATTGGCTAGAATGTGCTTTTTAAATGGCCTTTTAAACAAAATTATTGCATGCACAATCAATGCAGGTTCGTGACGGACGCTGTTGTACCATCTATTTCATGTTTCTAAAAACTTACTGATCTACTTTTTCCTTTTTTTTTCGGTACCTACAGATTTTAAGTTTGCATTTAACTAAGGATAATGACTGACATGGATAGTTTTTGCCCAAAAAAAATTTTAAAAAACTCCATGCAGTCAAATAAAAACATCTTCGCCAATTTTTAAACCCGTAAATATATACGTTCGTGTTTGTTTCTTCTGCAATTCTGCATGCTTCGTGTCAAAATTTTCTAACTAAAAAGAGATTTTTTACTTGATTGTCTTTGTAGAAAAAATTGTCTAGGGGCACCTTTTTTCTATAGGTTACATTGTTGTTTTTTTATTAAACATAAAAGTCTGTCCTCTATCTTTAAAAAGGTCGGTCTTATAACAAAAAAAAAGATAAAAACCTACATAAAAAAAAAAATGAAAAAAAAGCTGCAGAGGGATGAGTTAATATGGTTTTGGAAAAATAAACATGCAGGGGGTTTTGGTGGACAACTTTTCCCCAATTATAGGGGCTTCTTTACTGGGAAAACTTTTTTTCCCCATTCAAATTTAAATTTTCCAAGAATCATTTGAACATTTATTTATTTTGTTTTTTAGCTCCCGTATGCCATTTTGGAATTAGATGCAATGGCTGGCATCAGTGAAATCTTCAACACTAAGCATCTAAACAAAAGGGGAAAAAAATTTTTGGTTTAGAAATGTGTGTGTGTGTGGTGTTGCATTCCTCCCAACCCTTTATCCACTCACATGACCCCTTCATTTGGTTTTTTTATTTTCAAAAGCAATTCTTTTAAACATCCACAATGTTTTTTCTTTCCCAGTGCGGTCCTCTACTATTCAACTCTACTCATTTTTTTCCCCGACCCCGTAAAAATTTTTTCTAATATTTACTGGTGTGGGGTTGACATCCGGGTTATTGCTCACTAATGTCATGGGTTTCCCCTACTTTGTAGTGTTTTGTCTTGTGTGGGGATGGTGTTCGGGTTTTCTTGATACTAGCCAAATTTTTTCCTAAATGTCCGAAACAAAAATCAGCCCTTTTTTGAATATTCGTCATCATGGGGGAAAAAGACGTCCATTTAAATTTTTATTCCCTTGAAAACCCAACCCAAAGGCATTTTCTGAAGGGGTTTTTCTAAGTTGCAAAATTTTTTGAAATTACATCAATCCCTCATCTGATAATAACATATGAGGGCATTCAAGTTATTTGTTTTTTTGCATGACCCATTATTCTTCGTCCTCTTTGCTTTAAAATTTTTTTTACATGATTAGTTTTTTCAAAACTCGGGATCCATTTTCTACCTAAAAGGGGTGTCAAGTCTGTGTAACTTTTTGATCAATGGCCACATTGGTTTATCCCTTCATCGGGGGTTTAATTGATTCAAATTTTTTTATTGGACATCCCATCTGTATCTTTACCTCAAGAATTTATTTTGGACCTCAGACTTTTGGGTCTTTCTGGAATTTCTTTTAAAATGTTTGAACAAAATTTTGGGACTTTTTAAAATTTTTTTGGACCCCAAAAATCCCCCAAAATGTAGTTATTTAAATATCTTTTTGATCTGTAAAATTTGCCGACAGTGAAACCTAACGTTGGGCCAAAAAACAAAAAAACATAACCCCCCCTCTTCTTCATGGGTGTTCCCGGGAAAACCCGCCAGATACCCAATTAAAAGCACTAGTAAGGGCCCCTTCTTTTGCTGTTTTCCTCCTTCCCCAGTTCTTGGATTATATATGCGTATAGACAAAATTTTAAAAAAAATTTTTTGGTTCATCACCTGTGGCGTAACCCTCACTGAACGGGGGAAAAAATTCCAACCGATTCCCAAAGACAACCCCCGAATGTCACCATTCAATCACTTCTACATACAAGGGGTACATTTTTTTCGATTGTTTTTTTTTCTTGTCAAAAAGGATCTGGTTGGTTTATTTCCCAAGTCATTTCCTTGTTGCATTAAGACCCTGTACACTCATTTTAGATTGGTTACAATGGTTAAACAGGTCAAAAAGTGGTTTCAATTGATTGTGGAAAATTTGGGAAACCCCAAAAATCAATCATAAACAAAAACTTTTAAATATGTATTTTTGTTTTAAATTTACAACACCCTCTTTGATTATTTCGTTTAATTTATTACAAAAAAGGCATCTGATCTTTATGTTTTTTAAAACTGGTATGGACATTTAATCATGTAAAACCCTTTAAAATGTAAAAAAACAATGAAAATTTTTTTTTTCAAAATTTTTAAAAATTTTTTTGTAATTATTTGCGATTAGGTAAAACAAAAACAATTTAAAATGTCCTTGGAGATTTATTACAGTGTCCCATCATTTTCTTTTTCATTACAAAAAGACCGGTGAAGAAAAAAAAAGATCCCTCAGTATAAAAAAATAAGTCCATCAATTAAAAAAATTTTATACAAAACTTTAAAACCCAAAGTTGGCTTCATTTTAAAACTAAATTTAAGGTTTTCCAAAAAAATCAAAAAGGGAACAATTATCAAATTTTATCTAGTGGATATAATTACATTTAATTTTTTGAATTGGGGTTTTTACTTTTTTGGGGGGAGGGGGAAATGGGAAGGGGACAAATTTCTTCCCCTTTATCATTATGTTTAAACTTTTCAATGAAAAGGGTTTGCTGATATCCCTACCGAACCCCACCAATTTTAATCCGTTACTTATGGGGCCCTTCCGTAAATAAACTTTGGACTTTGCCCAAAAAATGCTGAATGGGACTTTTCCCCAAAACCCCGGCAAACTTTTTCTGGTGATTTTTGGTTTTTCATGGCATGGTTTTTTTAAAAAATGTGTTGGCCCCGTGTCAAAAAAATAAAAAAAAGTGTTCCCAAATCACTTTTTTTTCTAATTTTGCTTAAATTTACAACTTTTCAGTTCAACAAAATTCAAAACAAATGCATATTAAAAAAAAAAACCAATGAAATTTCCACATTAATAAACTAATTCTTAAATGACTTATCATAAATCTTTAATGGTAAATTAGGGCCCGAAGTAACGATTCAAATTTAAAGGTTATCCTGCTTTTTGTGTATAAGTTGACAATTTTTTTTCTAATCAGAAATTATGACCTTCAAACCACCCAATCACCTTTTCTTCCTGTCCCAAAAGTGGGTTTTCAAACATTCTAACATAAAATTGATTGTCTTTTTTAATATAAAATAGTTTTATAAAGTACAAACCCCTTACAAAAAATTTAACATCGTTTTTATTGAACCAAATGGACTCAACACCGGGGTTTGTTCAACAAACAAGCTCTTTACTTTTTTTTTGTTTGAATTTTTTTCTTTTCAAAATTTTTTCTGCGGGGGGAGTGGAAGATGGAAACGGGTCAACTTTTTAACTTTATCATTAGTAGTTATAAGCTTGTTTTCTAATGAAATAATTAACAAGGAAGGGGAAAATTTATATGTTTTGTCATTTTCAAACCTCCCCCCAAAAAATTTAACCCCCCTTCCTTCTTTGAAATTTTCAGCCGTTTAAACCCGTTCTTCGAGTCCCCCTTTTATCCCAAAAAACTTTGTGACTTTACCCATAATAACGTTGAATAGGTTGATCTGGCTACCTCAACCCGGGCCCTTTTCAGGGGTAATTTTTTGGTTTATCTCTGCATGGTTTTAAAAATTTTGGCAAAAGTCAATTTAAAATAAAAAACATTGTTTCCCAAATCCCAATTTCAATTTCTTAAATCTCACAACATTTCCAAACAACAGCCAAAATCTCAAGAACAAAGCCTATTGAAAACAAAAACAAATTAATTCCTTAATTAAACTTTTAAATTTTTTGAAATGAGTTTAATCTTTTGGTCTGTGGGACCTGGCGTTTTTTTTGGTCATATCCCATACTTAATTTTAAAGTTTAAATTGCTTTTATTTTTTTCTAATCGAGGGGTCATTATGACCTTCAAACCACCTAATTGACCTTCTTCCTGTCCCAAAAAGGGTTTATTTAACATTCCCCAAAAATTTTATTTTTTTGAATTGAAAAGTTGTTTTTGTGTCCCCCTTCGGGGTATTGACCCCTCATGATTTTGATTAACCGGAGTTGCTCGAAAACCGTGT